>CM030364.1:273152318-273534736 GCA_017893485.1 Hemerocallis citrina | reverse complement strand
GTTGGAATTTTAAATCTACCTACTTACGTTTAACGCACGTGCAACTCTAACTCTCCCATTATAGTCTTCACATTTACTTTTAAAAATATATAATCTTATTTATTAAGACATGCATCGCTCGTGTAAATCAGAGCTTTTACTTTAAATTTTTTAAAAAATAATATGTGCATCACACGTGTATATTACTAGTACTATTATTAAAGCACGAATAATTTTGTTGTTTTCATCAAGAACGAATCCCCATCATTTATATATTTGATTGATCAAGTGATTAAAGGCTAAAATTATACAACTTAATGTAAACATGCATTGCACGTGCAATGAATAATATCTGTGTATTATCTCTTATCACCATAGGTTTATATCCATAAATAAATTTCAACCTTTAATAAAACTACACTATAAACCTAATTTCACCTAATCATGTTATATATATAAGCAGAAAAAGGAAAAAAAAAAAAGAGAAACCGATATGATTCTACACTGGAAGGACATCTCCACACGATGATGGATCTTCTTCTCTTCCCTTCAGAAAAGACAGCATTGCAATGGATGCAAGGCATGATATTTCATATTTGGTATACTATAGGTTTTTCTCCAATCTATCAGAAATCTTCATCTATCTTCATATTACTTTTGATTGTTTCTTATCTATCTTCATAACGCTGTTCAACTTGGAAAAATCTTAAGTAATTAATTAAGACTCTTTCTCATGTATATTTATTTAAGAGTTTAATCAAGTCCTAATTGGCAAAACTCCTGGGGGGGTCTAAAAAACTACAGCCAAATAGAAATTTAGTATTCCCCCTTCTTAAAGTTCAAGCTTCTGAATAGCTCGGTTAGTAAACACAGTAGGGTTGAGAGCCAGGGCCTCGACTCTTCTGTCTTGGCTGATAGCTCAGGGTCGAACTCCTCCCCATCTAGTTCTTCTCCTCGCGCATCTACTGTCTCTCTTTATCGGCCTAATATTGCTCTCCTTTTTAAGGATCGCAAAGTTTTTACGAACCTTGTTGTCTACCCTCGCCGGGCCTCTTTCAAGGCGCGTCCCCGACATGTCTCAGTGGTTTCGTCTTTGTTCGGGAAGTTGGGTAAATATCCTGATTGTTTTAAATCCAATTCTTCGTTTCTCTCATTGTCTCGTAGTGCGAGGGAGCCTGTTCCTCACTCCCGCACTGCTGACCCCCCTATCCATCCAGACAGAGCTATTATTGATTTAAAGACCCCTTCTCTGTACTATAATTATCCTTGTACTTTGAATTTCTCTAATCCCTTATGTTTTGAGATCTCGTTTCATTATCCAGGATGCCTATTTTCTTGGTATCAACTTTTAGGGGCTCACTCATGGCTCTATCAGGTCCTGAGGGCTTTCACGCTCTTCTTGCTCTCCCTTCCCCACAAGTATGCTATTTGTCTTGATGTCACTTCTTCTCCCGTTGAGGCTGGCACCATCAAGACCATCCCATCTGTCTCTTCAGCTGCTCCCAGCAGTCTCAGTTCCCCCCGCGTCCCATCTCTGTAGATTTTTCTTCATCTGACCTTGAGCCGATCTCGGCCCCTTCTGCTTAGGCTGCCCTTCACCCTGTCAAGCGCGGTTATAAAAAGAAAGTTTTCGATCGTTCCATGATTCGAGTGAGTGCTCGCCTTCTTGCGAGGAAAGCAGGCTCCGTGTCTGCTTTTTAGCCAGTGTTCTGTAGTGCAGCGCCTGCTCGTTGACATCCCCGGTGGTAGCGTGTCTAACCGCCGTTGCGCCTCTAGAGTTGCTCTAGACTGCTAGTGGAGTTTGATGTCGTCGTGGAGAGAGTTTTTCCCCCTGTTGTCTTGGGTCGGTTGCTCGAGTCTCCGGCCTGCTTGCTTCGCTCGCTGGTTTCTGGATGGTGATTCTTGCCGTGTTTTTGCCCTCTGGGCTGATTATTGTTATTGTATTTCTTTTTTTCTCGTTTAATTCTGTTTTACTTCTTGTAAAACCATTGATGCTTGTTTGTATTATTACTGTTTTATTGATTAATATATTTTTGATGGCTGGAGCCTTTTGGCTCTATCCGATTCATCAAAAAAAAAAAGAAATTTAGTATTCCCTTTCAACCTTGCCCCTTGAAAACAACACTACATGGTATCCAGTTTGTTGATTGTTTTAATTTTTATACTTGTAAATTGTTTGAGTTTGAGCCACTACTAGATGATCTTCTAAATATAAATCAATGGAAATAATATGTAGCTCACCTAATTTTTAAACTCCATCTATGTTTTGATCATTCCATTAGTTAAATAGAAATTTCTGTAAAATCAAGATGAACAAAAGTCAAAAAACAGGGTAGAATCTTTCTTTCTTTTTTTTCATAATGTTTACTCAGTACTTTCTTCGATTATGCCATAGTATATATTACTTAAATATTTGATTCTATCCTTTATTCTTATGTTGCCATGTATTAATATCAGTAAATCTCCATAGAACTGAATCATTGCTTTTTTCTCCCATATCATATTTGAAGCAAATCGTAGCATTTGTTCACTGATAGATATTTATAGACCACTTACGGTAATTCGAGCTTTCTCTTCGAGTTTTCTTAAACTATGTTATTGTTATTAATGTTCCCTTACCTCTTTAGTTATGAAGGTAGAGTAATGAATTTTGGGCCTTTGTTGAACTACTTCCATATAGGAATTGAATTTTGCAAATATTCTGATCTTATTTTTGATTTCTACATTTTGTTTTGTGATTAAAATCAATATTTTTTGTAGATACTCATTTCATTTTAATTTTCGATAATCTCCTCACATTCTAATTGATATTGATTTTTATTTTCTTGGGTACTCAATGGAGACGTGATTAATAAGGCCAAAGATTATATGTTTGGCTATTTTTTTTGCAGTTTACACCCTAACAGTGACATGAAGTCATTTGTAATGCTATTGCTAACCATGATTTATAGGATATTTATTATTGCTTTCATTGCTTTCCCCTCTTTTCTCACTGAATCTGTTTTATCGAACAAATTTAGGATATTTTATAACTTTATAGAAATCGTTGTTGTATTTAAATTTATTATGTGCATTTTATAGTTTTATGAATATGATAGTCAAGTTAGAGTCACCTGCTAAATTCTAGAAGCTGTTGATTAATGCCTTTAATTCAATCACAAGATCTAGCTAAAAAAAAATATATTTAATCATTTATCAACCCAAGTATAGGTTCCATAGCCGCATGCACTTGGTGCACGGCCAATTTCCACTAATACACTTATATATATATATATATATATATATATATATATATATATATATATATAATTGGTTATTTTAATAGGAAAATCTATCCAAATTACCTTATGCGCATTTGTATCTCATTGGATTTGGATTCAATATTGAGAACTTTTATGCAGAAGAATGTCGTGAACTCGTGATTTTGAGGATCGCATGTCTTCGTCGAAATGTGCATTATCAGATTGTGAGATAATTTTGTACACATTTGTTTCATGGCTTTTCGTGAACTACTGCTTGTTTTTTTTGTTGATCATAACAGGTTGGCCTAGGTCCCCCAAGTTTCATTAAAAAGTTTTTAACAAGACCAAAAACAAAGTAATAGACAATGATATTCATGTATCTCACAAGCGGGCCATGATGGTCATTCCCTGTTTAAAAAATGAGTCTCCCCACCATACATGGTATTGACCCATCCTAATATCTCCCAAAACTACATATCTCCAGATACAAGAAACCAAAATACATGAACAAACAGGCATCCAACTACATGAGCCGTAAACCAAAAGCAGCAACGGTGCCTGTTCGTCACTCCTTATCCCATGCAATCACCCCTCTTGTGGTGTACCCTCCCTTTCCTGTGATTCAGCCTGCTGGGCGGCATTGTCCGTGCTCATTCCCTTGATCTTCTTCATTTGTTCCTCACCTACCGTATTAAACCAGAATAAGATATAAGCAATAATCTTGGAAAGCATTTGAGGATGCATGATGTGTCTGTGAGCCAAAACTTCTGCCTGTTGAGATTAGTGAAAAGGTCTTTTGATGATAAACCCAATATTTCTTATTTATGGAATCGGTCAAGGGAGATGAAAGTTGATGAACTCATAAGATTTTCCTGTCAAAAACTTATGAACTTCTATCATATATTCAATATAAAATATAGTAAACAAAGAAAATCTTTTGTAACCATAACCTACAAATACAAAAAAAATTATGGGAGCTAGGAACACACTCTCTTAGAAGACTGGGTCATTGGTGAAGAAGGGAGGAGGGGTTGAAGGAGAGGCGAGTGGCAGATTATTTGAATGGGAGAAATGAAAAGTGGTGGTAGTGGATTATGGAGAAGTTGCAAGAGAATTTTGTAATCTGTTTTATATTTAGAGAGTAAGAGATATTTCTTCAAAAGAAAATACACCCTCCTAGTTGCACTTTGTACCCAACATGTGTAGGAAGGGTTGAGGTTTCAAACAATGTTATCACAACTGACCGGACTGGCCGGGTTCAACTGGAACCTGGCTCTAAACCGATCTGGTTCTGACTTAAACCAGAATCTCAAATAAACCGGATGAATTGGGATGAACCGGCAATTCACATGCGGACCAGTTAAGCCTGGTTGCAGCTGAACTGGTTGGTTAAAAAATAGTTCTCGTTAAAACAATGTATGTATTGGGTCTGGGATTCGAATCATGGTCACCTTGGAGAAGTTCTTACAGACTAACCACCATGCCTTTTGGTAACTTCGTCATATCAACACATAAGCTCTATACACACCAACATACAACTACAATGGTTCAGTTCTGGTTTCAACTATATAATTTTGATTTCAGCTTCGACTATATAATTTTGATTTCAGTTGTATCATTTTAGTTTTTTATCCATATTTCTTCCTTTCCATGGGCAGTCAATCCAAAATTTACTATACAGACTCGGCTTTGATCACGTTGGTTCATACCGTGAGTTTTTGACTAGATGTTGGTTCGATTTGTACTGTACTGGCATGCCTTGATCATATTTCAGCCAAATGCAACCAGTTCCAGTGTATATCTTATTGTCCATTGAGCGTTCTAGCTTTTACCAGTTTGGCCTATCCAACACAAAACTGACTAAAACTCAAAAGAAAATATTTTAGGACATTTTAGATGTTAATACAGCTACCTAATTGCAGTTAAAATGTATTTGTTTATGAAACAGATCAACACAGACATGTACATACACAATGTACATGCGGGTGTGTATCATATACTTCTACGTATATATGTGATGTAAACTTAACCCTAAGTAGAGAAATTTCCAAGAATATTAAAAAAAATAAGTTTACCAACATATCTTGCCGATTAAGTTAGAAATTAAAACTAATGATTGATATGATGGATTTTCAAGAAATTAAATAAGTTAACAGTTCCAATTAAATACTCACGCTTACAATCAACAATTATACTTAGGCGTACTTAGCATGTAAGATAGTCAATACTGATTTGTACGCTAATTGGGAAGTAGAAACACACGAAACTCAATATTCGTGGATGACAGTAAATTCAGATAATACCCTATATTATCTTTAGCAGTATCACAAATAATGGAGGCGTGGAAAGAGTTTCCCGGTGTTCGAGAGAAGTGTCAAAGATGAAGGCAGGGCCTTCAGGTGGTCGACGGCAGCAAAACTGATGGAGCTTCGGGGTGGTTGTGGTGGTTGTGAGGAGAACGGTAGTGGATGGAGGTGGCTTCGGTGGTCGGGTTGTGGAGTCGAGGCAGCGAACAGCAAAGGGTAGTGGTTGGTTGGTGGTAGTGGTCGACAGCTGCAATCGGGGTGTGGTGGGGATGAGGTGGCGCAGTGGTGGTGGCTTTGGGAGATGGGGAGAGGAAGGCAGTGAGGGAGTCGGGGTATTGGACGATGGGGGTTCGGGAGGTAGAGGCGGCGGTCGGGGATGGTGGGTCACGGGATCAAGAGAGAAAGGGGAAAGAAGAAGTAGGAGAGAGAAAGGGGGGATGGCGGCTGAAGAAGTCGGTTAGGGTTTGGGGTTTTGGATAAAAGATTTGGGGATTTTGGTGTAGTTTTGGGTTTCTCACAAATCCTAATAATATCTTATGGTCTCACACACAAGAGAAGAATGAAGAGCAAAAACTCAACACACTATAATTTTTTTAATCAATCAAGACATTTTGTTTTCATTAATCAAGAGGCCTATATATAGGCTCAAAACAAATCTCAATACAAATCTCCAAAATATTTTAATGCAGAAAATAAAGGGTGCAAATTGCAAAATTACTACATATGGCTAAAATGCCAAAAAACAATCGCAAAAGTACAAAAGTACTACATTTGGTTAAAATGCCAAAAACAAATAGAAATGCTGAAATAGATACTAGGCTAATAAAATAGCCATCCCAAACGATGTCTGTGCTGATAGAAGCGCCCAAAACGTTCGAACTGATGTCCTCATCAATATGTACATAATTACATATTTTACTCACCACAACCTAACATACGCTCATCTATAACTATTTACTAATTTATGCTTCTAGATGTGTATGTAAGTCTTTCATGCTGATATGTATGACTCTAATCATTGGAATCAAAACAAGAATTGGAAGCAAAACCTCTCTAAGACTGCAAGACCTACCAAAACCTATATATCTTTAAGTAGCTAAAACAGTTTTGATATCTTGTAAATTGATAAGTAGGCAAAAAAGATTAGTGCCTTGGGTCTAAATATTTAATCCTGAGTGGATATCTAAGAATTCCGGGTTAGATAAGGATCTCAAAAAAAGTTTCAGTAGTTTTTACTTGTTTCTCTACCTTAATATAATTCAAATACATAAACTTCTCAAGGTTATTTAATTTCTACTAGTTCTGATTTTCTTTTTTCTTCCTTTTTGTTGTTGTAGCAATGGGTAGATAAAGCTCCAAATGCAGATTTACATCTACCAATTCCTAATGTATTCATTCCAACTGATTTGTCACTTAAAAATGTGCAAGAGAAGGTACGTTTACTTACTGCATGTTAGTTTATTGATTATCTTTATTTAGTATTTTGTCAAATATCTAATATTGAGGACTTTTGAATTAGGTTAAATTTCCCTCTTTATTGAGGAAATCATCTTTTTCAAGATTGTGGTACAAGCTTGATACAATGTTCTTCACTCCAAAAGCTTATGTGAGAATAGATTTTAATTGTCCACTGTCCAATCATTCGCCAGAGGCAGCAGTTCTTACTGATATTTTTACACGGTTATTGATGGATTATTTAAATGAATATGGTAAGAAATTTCAATAATCAGTCTGCTTTAAGGATTTTTTTTTCCATCAAGTCTAGTTATTCGTAACAAGATTATCTCTCTCATTCACTTGTTCATCGGTGTTTTTCTTTGGATGGAAAATCTAACCTGACAACTCTTGCAGACCATAGTGGAAGATGTACGATCGGTCATGATATATTCTTTCACATCTATTTCATTTTATAAATTCCAACATCTTCGTACTTGTCAATGTATTTGATTTGTTGATCATTATGAATACATTTATTTGCATGTTTCAATCAGATTTGTCGTCTACTTTTCAAATTTTATTTTCAATGTCTCAACTAATTATTTCTCATTCGCTAAATGTGTAAGAAACACATCGTGTGAGCGCCAAATATCTGAAAAGGATCATTACAATGGACATTTAGTTTAAACTTTCCTTTACAGATGGTAGGTACTAACACCACAACTTGCATAATTATTATTTTCAATGATAATGGATCTCCAAAATTATGTGCTGAGGTTTGAAATCTTTGAATCAATAACTTGATTTCGAATTACTATTTTTTGGTATGAATGGAGGCAGTACAAGTCATTTCGGATAGTTATTTATTTATTTATTCATGTTGGCAAGTGTAAAAATAAAATATAAAAAATCATTGACATCTCTCTCTCTCTCTCTCTCTCTATCTATATATATATAGAGAGAGAGAGAGAGAGAGAGAGAGAGAGATCGAGAGAGAGAGGGTCGTGTTCGGTTGTGCACTCTGTTAGGAATTATGAGGATCTTGTTGAGTCTTTGACACAATCAACACAAACCACCAAGCAAAACTAGATCGCACCCCTTCACACAAAGCACACAAGAATTGTCCCAGTTGGGACTTTCGCCTTAATCCGGGGGAGGAAGAACCGAGATATTATTTCAACTAGAAAAAATACAAGAATATTACAATTCTCACCACGATCATCTCTCAAGCCTATTGGAACTTGATGCTGCTTACAATGGAGAAACTCTCACCCTCTCTATGAAGTACTCTCTTCTTCTATTCGACACTCAATAGGATCATGTGGATCTATGAGCCGTTATAATTGTTTATATATAGATCTAGAGACAAACCCTAAATTAATATCTTGTTACAATAGCCATTGGATAGTACATAAGAGATAACCCTACGATAGGAGCCACACGATCTAACTTGAAGAACAAGTTGGGCTTTTCACGAATCAGCCAGACTCAAGCCCGAAACCCATCAGTGCCGCTAACGGTCGACCGCACCAACAAGTCGGTCGACTGTCCCCCTCTCTGGAAGACTTCGCACTGGGGTCGGTCGACCGCACATGAATTGCGGTCGACTGCAACTTTCTCTGTTGCTGCCACTGACTGTTTCTCGCCTTCACTCCGTTTCCAATCGTCTTAATCCCTCCATCGTCTTCTTATCCAACATCGTATGCAAGACATAAACCCAACAATCTCTACCTTGGATTGCATACGCATGAATCCATACCTGTGTGATTTAGAACTCTTCTAGACCTTTCTTCTCCGTTTTGTAAACATGTTTCTATGGCTTTTTCTGTTAGTTGAACAAACCTCCACTTGTTTTTCTCCAGCTGTATGCCCCCTCAAGGGCACACCTCTATAGATGTAATCATGGAGGTGCCACCCTCCACACGAACTCCACCTACATCAAGGCTCTATCCACCTTCCAACGGTATTCGAACGTTGCAGTCTCGCGTCGGTAATTCTAGTGACGGCTTACTAGATGATGCTTTAGGAACAATGGGCGTCCATACACTCGGCCAAGTTTTCCTGCTCCCACAAAGCTGGTAGAGGTTGTGTTGATCTTGCCCAATTCCCCTCTTACCCTTCATTACCTTATGACAACTCTCCCAAACTGTCAAAACACCATCTCGAGCTGTGTACCTGCAGCCACGAGCATCAAGAGTATCCAAGGATATAAGATTATGCTGTATCGAAGGAATATGCATGACCTCTTCTAGTGTGAACCCTTTACCATCTGGCATCTCCAATTCAACTGTTCCCTCTCCTACTACTTCACAAATCTCACCACTTTCCGTTCTCACACTACGGCTTGTTGATGACTTGTAAGTAGAAAACATCTTCCTCTCGGAGAAAATGTGAAGAACTTCCCGAATCAAGATACCAACTTGAATCCACATCTGAAGAACTTGAAACAAGAAGACAATAATCGTCATTATTTCCTGACTTAGTTCCGCTGACTATATGGGTTTGTTCACCTTCTTTAGTAGCACTCTTCTGACTCAACCACTTGCGACAGTCTATCTTGTAATGCCCAACTCCTCTACAGTAATGGCAACGAATCTTACCCTTGTGTGATGCCGAATGTTATCCTTGTGTGACACATGAGTTGCGGTCGACCGCAACTTCCACTGTTGCTACCGCTGACTATTTTTTGCCTCCACTCTGTTTCCAATCGTCTTGATCCCTCCATCGTTTTATCGTCTTCTTATCCAACATCGTATGCAAGACATAAACCCAACAGACTTGCCTAGTGCACAGCCGTGTGCACTCCCCGTCAGCCGTTCGATCTGTCGCTTGATCATGATCGCCATCTAACGGCTGTTAGAACCTCCCGCTCATCTCACTTGGGTGGGGGGGGGGGGTAATTGCGTCTTTTCCTTACCCCCGCTCATCCCCAAATCTCCTCACGCTCTTATCCTCCTCACGGTCACACATTCGTCTCTCTCCTAGTCGCCTTCTGAAAACCCTAGCTCCAAAAATCTCCAATTCCCGCTAGACAGTTAAAATTGGTTTTTGGAACTAATCGGTCTAGGAGCGATTAGTAATTAATCAGTTAATCGGAAAATAATCGGGGATTAAATCAGAAAAATCGTTATATATATATATGTATGTATATATAAATCCTCATGTAGTAACTCTAAATCCTAACATAAAACTGTTATGAGATTATTAAATAGGAATATATAGTTATAGAGAAAAAGAAGAGAGTATTTGTTTGAGCTGAGTTTGGACTCTAGATGTGGGTTGGGTCAGGTTTGCTGGTCAGTTCCTTCAAATAAAAATAATCGGGGAGGTAAAGCAGCGCGAGCAGCAAGAGGAGGAGGTGCAGCAGATGCAGACCACATCAAGTATGCGACGACGCAGGGTGAGCGACAACGGGTCAAGGTTGGGTTTGCTCGAGAAAGAAGAAGAGAATCAGTTTGAATTTGGGTTTGCGCGAGGAAGAAGAAAAGAGCGGCGACATGTCGGGTTTGAATTTGTGCGAGGACCAGAAGGGGCTTGGATTGTGGATTTGGATTTGAGTTTGGGCCGGATTGAGCCCAAATAATGCAAACGAGTATGAAAATTGGAGGAGGAGATTTAATCGGTTAATCGGCCACTTAAAATCGGTCGATTAACCACTAATTGGCCGATTATATCCGATTAAATCGCTAACTATTGAAATATTATAAATCGCTAAAAAACTAATCGCTTCGCCTCCGATTAGCGATTAATCGGGGATTAATCGGGCGTAATCAGGGATTTTAACTGCTTAGAATTCCCCACTCATCCCCAAATCTCTGCACGCTCTCACCCTCCTCACGCTCTCACATTCGTCCCTCTCCTTGTCGCCTTCTGAAAACCCTAGCTCCAAAAAATCCCCAAATCGAAACCCCCACCTCATCGACTCTCTCGATCTCTAAGCCCCCGACGATTCTCCTCTCCAAATCCTTCATCTCTAAGCCCCCGAATTGAAGGATTTGGAGAGGAGAATCGTCGGGAGCTTAGAGATCGAGAGAGTCGATGAGGTGGGGGGTTTCGATTTGGGGATTTTTTGGAGCTAGGGTTTTCAGAAGGCGACTAGGAGAGGGACGAATGTGAGAGCATGTGGAGATTTGTGGATGAGCGGGGGTTGGGGATTTTTTGGAGCTAGGGTTTTGAGAAGGCGACTAGGAGAGGGACTAATATGAGAGCGTGGGGAGGATGAGAGGGTGAGGAGATTTGGGGATGAGCGGGGGTAGGAAATGACGCAATTACCCCCCCCCCCCCCCCCCCCCCACATCTAAGTGAAATGAGTGGGAGGTTCTAGCAGTCGTTAGATGGCGATCATGATCAAGCGACAGATTGGACGGTTGACGAGAAGTGCACTAGGCGAGTGCACTACGGAACCCGACTCTATATATATATATAGTCATCGGAGAGTTTATTTCAAAATATAAACCTAAAACAGTTCTTAATATAAACATTATATATATATAATGTTTATATTAAGAACTGTTTTAGGTTTATATTTTGAAATAAACTCTCCGATGACTATGTAGTGTCTTTGATTTACACATGTTTCGTAGCTTCATTAACATCAACGAAATCACCACTAAAAGGTGTTTTTATTTGGCAATTGTAGGCTCTCTTAAATCATTAAAATATGGATTAAGATGTATGTTTTTGTTTAATTTCAGTTGATTTTTTTTGTTTTCCTTTTAACATTTTACTGAATTCAGAACTATCATCCCCATTTTGGGAAGTTAAAACACACTAAAACTTTATTATGATATTGGCCATATCTACTAATACCCTTTATATTGGTCCTTGGATTGATTGAACATGTGTTGATTCACATGAATTCTTCTTATTGATGTTAGGAATTGAGATGCATTTGAAACTCATCAAATAATTTGCATTACTTATTGGATATGTTATGGATAGCTTTTTCCCCTTTCCTTTTTACCACTTTCGCTGAAGGCATAAGTGTACTAAATTGAACAATCTTAATAATGTATTTCCATTAAACATTTGGCCAAAATGTCCTGAAATAAAAATGATCTTGAAGTTAGAAGCATCCGTCGGATAAATAACCCTTAATTCAGATTGGAAGATCACATTCTGAAAAATTTATGTCGGTGGAGGCTGATATTGAGCCTTTGTTTTGATTATTTTTTCTGACCACTTAGTTAACATCTGTGAACTATTCTCAGATTTAGTGTAGGTATGTAATCGAATTGATGTTCTTCCCAGTTCCACCTGAAATTTTCTGTTTTACCTTTGAGTATAGACTTTTGAAATTTGACTAGTCTTGGCTCTTATTTCAGCTTATGATGCTCAAGTTGCTGGACTATATTATGGAATACATCATACTGATACTGGCTTTCAGGTTCATTAATTTGCTTTTGCTTTAAAGTTCATGTTATATTTATTATTAATTCATCTGCGTAGCTCCTTAATCTTACTGTAGTGCAAGAAACTACTACCACTTGCTTTATCTTTTTCCATCTCTAGTTTAGTAATGGCTGTTTCTTTCTTTTCCCAATATTTCATATTAGTACTTGAAATCTATTTCACATTAACGCCTGTAATCATTTCTAAACAAATATTTTTGAATGTTTTTTTCAGGTCTAATTTCGTATTAGAACCTGATTTTTTTTGTTATTTGCTTATTCACAACTAAAATCCCCGGTGTGAAAATTTTGACCTGATTGTGACTTCGGTGGAAAGAGTGAGTGTTCTATGTCTACTAACATAGGTGATTAATGTACCATCCTTAACCCTTGGCCTGGTGGTTGAGGTTTACAATTGCCATCCTAGGACTATGGGTTCGAGGAATTGTACCCATCAACAACATAGATGATTACTGTTGAATTACTGAATCAAAATAGTTCTTTCAGTAGTATGTCTTGTTAATTGCTATGCTATTGTTATAAATAACTTATGATTATTTGCTAAGATAAGTTATCTACAGTACATAAATTGCCTTTTCACATGAGATCCCCACATTTACTGGATGTCCCTGATATATCCTTGACATCTATCAACCGCCATTAAATTTCGTTGTTCGCTGACACCAACATCCATTATGTAGAACATAGGTGATGATAACCATGACATATAATGATTGTGAATGGAAATTGCAGAAACTGCACATCAGAGTTAGATATCTGTCGAAGAGTCAGTACATCACACTTATGGTTTATCAGAAGAAGAAAGATGTTTTGTGTGATATTCTTATTGATTATCATTCAGTTTCAGATTTTTTTTACTTAATCGAGAACTGCAAACTCTGTATACCATTGATCAAGTGAACTATGTTGAAGGCCAAAGTAAGTTGGAGTTTCATTTATTGCCCATCTCTTAGTTTGTTGTGTGTTGATTTTGGTAATTGTTGATTGTATATGGCATTGTAGTGTTTACAAACATTTTGGTACACTGGAATCGTAGTTCATATTAGATTCAAAATTACTAAACTATCTGGGAACTTGTTCTGCTCAACAGCTAAGGGAAATTCTAAGTCAGTTGTAAGGCTGCTTGACATTGTCTGATGTCTCGGATGCATTCTTCTTTTCACTTAATTTCTCTCCCTTCTCGTTTTCGTAGTTTTTTTTTAACGATCGGTTAGCATAACTGATATCCATATATCAGCTTTAAGTGTAGAAAGTACTGGTTGTGAACATATTCAACTTACTAGCATATCATTTAATTTTTGTTTGCGTGAGATACATCTCTACTTGTAGGTATTGACTTGTTAAATTCTTAACAGGTAGTCGTAGTTGGCTTTAATCACAAAATGAGAATCTTGTTAGAAACAATTGCTGGTAAAATTGCGCAGTTTGAAGTTAAAGCTGACCGTTTTTCGGTAATTAAGGTAATTAGTTGATCCTTGTGCTTCTTGTAAAGTTTCTTAATGTTTGTGAAGTAGATGACATCTCTTTATTGTAATATTAATAGCATATTGAGTAAATACTAAGTTCTTGAGCATTTTGTCTTTTGTTTGTGAAAATCATTATTCATTATTGCATCTCTCCTAACATGTTTGGTTAACTAAACCTTTCCTAGGTTAATTCAACAACAAAAGCCTTTATCCCAAATTTTTAGGGTCGACCACATGAATCTTCCTCCAACTCAATTTTATTAATGGTCACCTCTGTCAAATTAACACTTTTCATATCCCGATTAATAACTTCAACGTAACTTCGGAGGATTTACCCTTCTTTTCGCTCTTCTAATTTCCATCCTATCAATTTTCCTAATTAGGGCAGTTATCCGTCTTCGGGGTTTTGTGTCCAAACCACCTAAATCAGCCTTCCTTCATTTTGCCTTTAATTGGGGCATCTCCTACTTTCTTCTGCATGCATTTGTTTGTTAATGTGTTTCCACTCATCCACGTTGGCATCCTCTTTATGTGTATCATCCTCCCTGCTCTCCCAATCTTGATGAATGATCGATCCTAAAAAACAAAAATGGTCACTCCTAGTAATTTTTTTGTCGTCGAAGCAAACTACACATAATCTCCTTAATTTTACTGTACTTACAATACGTGTACACTGTTTTATTCTTAATAATTCTAAATTCCTTAAATTCTAATGCTTCTTTCTATCTCTAACTAGTATAATGCACGTGCGATGCACGCTTACAAATAGTCAATAAATTAAATTAATTTTCCATAAGAAAAGATATAGTAAATTATTAAGATCAAATTTTGAGAACAAATATTATTAAGGAAATTTAACAGGGAATTTGCACTTAGAATAGCTTGTTATGCATGAATCTTTACTACAACTAAGGTATTAATCTTCCATGCTATTAGTATCCATTCAGGATTGAAAAGGAGGGGAAAAAAGAAAGATCTTCCAAGTTTTTGTCAAATATCGAAAGAGTAGATTGATTAGTGGATAGAGGGGAGTAGGTACATATATAGATCAATTTACACCTTTGAAAAACCCTAATTTGGTGCATGAACTTTGTGTATAAATGGTAGGATTGAAGCCTTTCACATGCATGTTTCCTCATCTTGGCAACTTTGAAACAAAAAAACTTCCTATGATTGGAATTAGCCCCAAGAAACCTCAAAAACAAATAAAGTCAGCAAATTATCAAAAAATATCTAAACTTTTAAGCGTATAAAGATATTACCAATCATAATCATGCTTTCCAATCTCAACATCCAACAGATCCGCCATTCCCCTTCAAGTCCTCGTCGTTCCAAGTGATATTTTGTCCCTGCAACATAAAAATCCCTCAAATTCATTTCAATTTATTCAAAAACTTAGTCTTTTTCATAATTCTCTCCCAAAACCCCTAAAGTTCAAACCTTTCTCAATCAAAATTTCCCCCATTCTCACTCAAACTTCAAAATATTAATGCAGCATCACTAATTACGCAATCCCTCAATAATCAAAAATTATTTTTTTTCTTTTTCAAAAAATTCAAAAACCAAACCTCGACATTGCAACTACCAAACCTAGAATGGTTACAATGCTTACCACCATCGGATCTGTTCGAGATCGGCACGCCACCGTTGGAACTTCGAGTCTGTGCGAACAAATCCAATCTGTCCTTGTCTCCGCCGCCGCCGGAGGTTCGGAAGTGGTGGAGGTGAGATCCGACGGAGGTGCGGCGGCCGCCGACGATTGACTCAATTGCGATCTTGTTCATGGTGCACGGATTTCAAAGGACTACTGAGTGCGGTGGGGGCTACAGGGCGTGTCAGAGGCTGAGGGGGCAGTGGGGCGCGGCTCGGCGGGGGGCGGCTAAGCGGCGAGGAGAGAGGGCCGGCGGTGCAAGTGAGAAGGAGAGAAACAGTGAGGGAGATGAATTGATGCGGAGTTGTGGGGAAGAGAGGAATAGACGCTTTTGAATGTTTTGATTTGGGTGATATGTGCAGTGTACCTATATATAAGTTTGATTTCATTTGGACGTGTATTGCACGGGTTTGTTTGGTTACAAACCTCAACTCTCCCATTAAAATAGTAGAGATTTTGAAGCTATGTCTTCTATAGTCTCATGAATCAAAAACTGTATCAGCTGCAAACAACATGCACCATGGGACTTCATCTTGAATACGCCTAGTTATTTATCCATAGCTAATACAAATAGATAATGACTTAAGGTTGATCTTTGGCGGAAGCCTGTGGTAATAGGGAATGACTTTGTCTTCCCTCAACTCGTTCTTACACAAGTAGCTAAATTATCATTGATATCCTTAGTAACATCAATGTAACTATGGCTTCCAAAACTGACAACAAAATCTCCCAAAGAACTATCATAAGCCTTTCCCAAATCAATTAAAGCAATGCAAAGATTTATCATACGAAGATCTATTTTGCTCTTCCTATACTTTTTCATAACTGTCTTGGTATATTTATAGCTTCCATTTTCTAGGTTAATTTTTAATGATTTTCATTATTGAGTCAAGTAATTAAGCAAAGATGATCTCCTTGTTAGGATTCATGCAGCTGATCCCAAGGTGGGATTAAGGCTGTATTGGATGACGACAGACAAATTAATAATGAACTATTCTTCATGAGGAAGTGTTAAGTTGAAACTCCATGGAAGACTATTTAGGAATAGATCTTAGTAAATTTTGAATAATTGATGAGATCATGCTAAGTTTTAATTTTGCAATCTTTGATGCCCGTTGAGTAAACATGCTTTGCAGATTATTGGTGCTAACACGCATTAACTGTCTTTCTTGTTCCTCATTTCTTTTTACTGATTTTAGTTAAGATAAACCTAAAAAAATGAAAATTAGAGGCAAGACATTCAATAATCCTAAAGGTAATACCTAATTTTTTTTAAATAATCATATTGTCAATAATTTGCAATTGAAAGAATGCATGGGAAAACAGAACGATCGGAACCAGTTTTAGAACATGTGGCAGAAGTTAGCTTATTTATGGGCCATATCATACTTAGATATTGTTTTACAGGAACCTTATTTTACGCTTGGATTGGGTTCTAATTGTTAAGGTCCTACTCAGATTTAATTGGCTGAAATTTCTAAAATTTGCTGTAAATCCAAGTAAAACTGAAATCAGAACCTAGATTGTAAAATCCTGTTGATATGAAGACAGGCCACTTTGTTTAAGCTTCTCACATTTTTCTATCTGGCTTCTCACGTTTTCTACCTGGCATCTTTTAGCGTCTTTTAGCAGAGCATGTCTGGACAACTTCGAGCTTTTGACTGTTTCTGTGAGATTTTCAATTTAGATCAATTTGTTGGGAATGTTCATCTCCATTTCATTTGGGAAAGAGAAGAAAAAGAATAAGTTCTGTGCTTTCGGTCGAGTCATGCTGATAAAAGATTATCATGTCATGCACAGTCAACGTATTCATGTTTCCTGAAAACTTTGTTTTGGAACTTTCCAGTACAGTTACAGAACTACGTAAAGCCGTTATGGAGTTATTAATGCTAGCATTCACATGTTTGTGTATATTAATTGATTATCTTTCATTTTGGTCATTTAATTGATAGGAAACAGTCACAAAGGAGTATGAGAATTTTAAGTTTAGACAACCATATCAACAAGCGATGTACTATTGCTCACTGTTACTTGAAGATCACACTTGGCCATGGAATGAAGAGCTTGCTGTCCTTCCTGATCTTGAAGCAGATCATCTTGAAAAGTTTTATCCCCATATCCTATCAAAGACCTTTATGGAATGTTTTGTAGCAGGTCCGGTCATCTTCTTTTTCATTTTAATTTATGTATCTTTTGTACTTTGTTGTTGCAGCATGTTCAGTATTGCTCATTTGGTGCAGGAAACATTGACCCATCTGAGGTAGAATCAGTTGTGGAACACATTGAGGATGTTCTATTCAGGGGTCCTCGACCTACATGTAAACCTTTGTTCCCATCTCAGCATCTGACTAATAGAATCGTGAAGCTTGATAAAGGCATAAGGTACTGTTATCCAATCGAAGGCCTAAATCAGAATGATGAGAATTCCGCTCTTGTTCACTATATTCAGGTATTTTATGTATTATAGAAACCAGAAACCGCAGTTCCTTTTTTTTTCTTCTTCTTTTTCCTCCAAGAAGAATGTTTGATTGCACTGGTTACATTTATACCAGCTTTGTAAGTAAATATTTGCTTAATATGCTAGACAAACAATAGACAAGCATTTCTTCGTACTTCATTTTATGAAATATTGAAACGTCCCAGATGATGTAATTTTGGATATAAATACGTACAGTGGGAAAGTTCAGTAAAATACATCAATATCCTGAAAATTGTTTTTTAGGGAAAAAATAAAAGAAAACTTATTATTTGACCAGTGTCTTCAATAAATATTTTACTTGATTGCAAACTTGAAATTGACCTAAACTTTGTGTGTTGGTTAAGCTTTCATGTTTACTTCGTAGTATGTTATGCTAGTATTTGGATTTACAGCTTTAATTTCCTTGGATGTTGAGCTGAGTTGCTTCTCCATACGTGCTTTGTCTCGTACAGAAAATAATGATGATTAGCTCCATATTTGACCATTTAGTCGAGTGTTGTATAATACTTTGAAGATAGTTGCTCTGTTCATAATCCTTTCAGGATGCCTCAGTTTTCATTTGGTGTGCCGCCTTGATCTCCTTATTATGATGAATTCTAGATACTCAATAGCGAGAATAATAACTCCTGGATATTTCTAGCCACCCCATTGATTTTCATTTCTTCCCATATTTATATGATAGGTCCATTCATTATACTCAGCTCTCGATCATTGATTCTCAATCTTTTAAAATCTGAACGTCTCTCCAGTGTTCTAACTTAAAGATTATCTGGTATTGAGTTACATCAAAGAATACAATATTATGCCACCATAAGCTCATCTGTTCATAAGGGATACTCATTATTCTTATATATGGAGAGAGAAATCTTCAAGAGCTCGCTCTTGAGAAGGTTGTTGAGCCCAAGGCTCTCTCTTCGACATTCTATAACCGATCTGAACCGTTCATTTTGTTTAAAACGTCTTAACTAGTCTAAGAATGCGGAATCAAGTTTTGTTGAAATTTGTTTGTCATTGCAACTAAATGTTAAGAAATTGTATTGCTGAAATATATTAATTTTTTACAATGATATGTTGCGAAGGGAAAATATAATTCAAATGACTTGATCTTTTATGATTAAACTATGTTAGATATTTAGAACAAAATGTCACCCTTACTGTCATTCTACTGAACCGTACATGAGATTTTCACCTCATACGGCTCCACGTTCAATTCTTTCAAAGTAATTGGATCATTTTCTTCATTCGAGAATCTCTTCCCTTCTTCCACTCTGCCCCGAAGAGTAACAAAAATCAATTCATTCACGTTTTCATGTTCCAATTGGACACTTTCCATTTATGATCAGAGGAGAAGATTCTTCTTTTTATCAAACATATGCGGATCAAATCACGATCTTCTAATTCAAATATAATAAGAACAAGAGATCTTTCTCGATCAATCCCTTTGCCCCTCATTCTTCGAGCATTCGAAAGATCCTTTTTCGTGTTTGAATTTGTTCATTTGGAATATGGGTTATCTATTTTCTACTTTTATTATTATTATATGGAATTAAATCGGTTACATGTAGCCGAACTAGAATGTAATATAGCATAGGCGTATATCTTTCAGCTTTTTTTTTATCTACCAAATCCAAATATAGTATGCCATGTTATATAGAGGAAATACAGTATTAACTAATTTAATTTAACCAATTATGAATCGTGGATGCATGTGTATTCTTGACATACTAAAATGACTGTCGTTGTTGGTATCAAACCAATAACGATTCATACAAGTTATATATATATATATATGGTAGAGCTAGGCTGCTTTCAGGAGTACCCAAATGCAGATACTCAGTTGAAATTGGATGATCGAGTATTTAAATTAATTGTTCAGCCACTGTTTATGTTTAACATCATTAAAACTCTGCAAAGAAAATTTTATTACTTTTAGAGATGTTTTACCCCTCCATCCAATAACCTTAAATTATGTAATTTTTGACTTCTTTATGAAGCGTCGATTTTATGATCACTTGATGAAGGGGGTAAAATTCATCAAAAATTTTGGAAATTTTGTTTATGGGTAGTTTCAATGATGTAGATCATCTCTATGGTACGGATTTTGAAATTGGATGCTCAACCGTCCGATTTTCAAGCTGATGTAGCCAAATTTGACTGCTCACACAGGGAGAGAATAAGGAAATGAAAGTCAACTTAGGTGGGGAGACACCTCAAATTCATATCTCGACAATCCAAAATGAAAGTCCATATCGTTAGATGTGATCTACATATAAGAAAATGTGTGCAAAATTTCAAAAAGGATTTGACAAGTTTTAATTGTTTATCATGTGACCAAAAAATCGACATTTTGTGAAGGTTCTAGAATTACTTCATTTTTAGGTCGCATGATGAGTAGCTAAAATTTGTCATACGCATTTAAATTTTGTACACATGGTTTTTGTCATGTTAGATCATATCCATTGGTGTGGATTTTCAATTTAGAGGATTGAGATTAGAATTTTGAGATGTCTCCCCAGCTAAGTTAGCGAGGTCTCTCTCTCTCTCTCTCTCTCTCTCTCTCTCTCTCTATATATATATATATATATATATATATAACATAGTCTAAGCTTAAGAGATCAAATCTTTGGAACTTCGGTTGCCCTTGCAACCTATCGTCATAAAAAATACAAATATTTCAGCTGTACAGTTTCGTAAAGTATCAATTGGAGGGGCAAGCAGAATTTCAAATGATTTGATTCCGCATTCGTAGACACCTTTAGGCATTTATATTCGGATGAATGCTTCGGTTCACTCATAGGAAGTCTCCACGATGAAGCTGAGCCTTGGACTCTCTTACCATATCTGGAGCTCGAAGCTCTTTTGAAGATCCCCCTATATTATCTTGTGCCGCAGATGACGTGGCATACAAATCAGGAAAGAATAAATTGTTGCAATGCCACTTTTTATGCAGTTTACCTTTGTACCTTCAAAAGCTAGTATATTTATTACCATCTCAAATAACCTTTATCTTTCATCATTTTTTCCTTATTTGTCTCTGTCCTTTGAAAATGCCGGCCTTCCCCTCCCCAACCTTCTCAGCTTAGATAATTTTGATGATCCATTAATGGTATTCCATTTTTTAGGTTTTAGAAATTGAGGAAGATTAAGCATTCAATTAAGGATTTCTCCTTCAGATGTATTAATGGTGTCTATGTTGATAAAACTCATCAGTTTCATAGCTTCAAATCATCCCAAAAAATGTCTCACCATTTGCATTAATAATGGAAATAATTGATTAATCGGAACCTTAAATTCTCCTTTAACAAATCCAACAAGGTTTCATGTTCACTGGGAGGCTGTAGCCCAAATGACCCTTTTGATTTCATCTCTGGTTTGATTTAAGAGGGAAAATCATTTAAAAGGAAGTGAAAAAAGGAGGCAAGCTGCTTTGGAGAAGAAAGAAATGAGGCAAGATGCCTTAGGAGAGAGAAGGCGGAGGGGAGAGATTAGCTTGGAGACTTTGGTCAACGGGATAAGTTTGGGAAAACAAAATGACATATTGCTAGCTCTTACAGCAAGGGGTAATATGCATAATTGCATATTCATCATACAAGGCAGCTGGCTCTTTGGAGAGAATATGGCAATATGCATATTTTTAGAGCTATCAAGCCAGCAACAAATTAGTTTAGACTTTGCTGATTTGTATGTTGCGTCATCTGCAGCAGAGGAGTTTCTCTGTGTTGTCATTTATACCTCGTTTCCTCACACACAAACGTGCACGTATATATATATATATATATATATATAGAGAGAGAGAGAGAGAGAGAGAGAGAGAGAGAGAGAGAGAGAGAGAGAGAGAGAACTTCCGTTGTGCGCCACTTTGGTGTTCACCCGCCCTTCTGACCATCGCATGGATGATCTAAATCTTTCACATTAATCTACACGTCTAAATTAGTCTAAATATGTAAAATCAAGTCATTTAAAATTCATTTGCCAAATGCATTTCAGTGTTGCAAAATTGTATGGTTGAATATCGTTTTTTTTATAATGACATGATGGATGGACAAATGAATTTCAAATGACTTGATTTTACATATTTAGACTAATTTAGACGTGTAGATCAATGTGAACGGTTTGGATCATCTATGTGATGGCCAGAAGGGCGAGTGCACACCAAAGTGGTGCACAACGGAAGGGGACTCTGTACACACACATATGTAGGGAGGTGATCTGGTGAGAATCGTTTTCACAATAAGCTTTGTGAGAACTCCATGCATAATCATCACATGGATGATCCAAAATTTTTAACATTGACTGACATGACTAAATTAGTCAAAAAATGTAAAATCAAGTCATTTGAAATTTATTATAACTATAATGCAGCCATAAAATTTGTAACACTTTAATGCATGGGCAAACAAATCCCAAATGACTTGGTATCTCATTCTTGGACTAATTTAGTCATGTAGATCAAAATTAACGGTTTGAATCTTTCAACCTCTAAAGCACGGATACTTCACGGAGAGTGTCGTCCCCGTATCTTGTACGTATCCGATACTCGTATCCCCGTATCCTGTACATCCCCGAATCCTGTATTTTTTTTATTATCCAACTATTTGATACTGCTTTGATACTGCTGAAACTTGTCCCACTATTTGATTTGTCTGCTTATATAAGCTTATGTTATATTGCTTATGAACTTGCTTTGTTTACTTATGTTATTGCTTATGTTTATGAACAATTATTGTAGCCTCTATGGATTATCTTGTTTATGTTTAATGAAAGATATTTATCATTTCCTTATTAACAAGGGATATTATTTAGTTATATGTAATTATTCATATTTTTTGAGAGTTATATGTAATTATTCATATTTCTTGATATATATATATATATATATATATATATATATATATATATATATATCGGAGTGATCATATGGGAACTAGTTCTCACGATAAGTTTCGTGTGAACTTTTTACACGGCCATCAAATGGATGATCCGAACCGTTTACATTGTTTAGAATGACTAAATTAGTATAAATATGTAAAATCAAGTCATTTGAAATTCATTTGTCCACCCATCATGTCATTTTAAAAAAACAACGATATTCAGCCGTACAATTTGTAACACTTAAATGCATGGACAAACAATTCTCAGAGGACTTGATTTTTTATTTGTAGACTAATTTAAATGTGTAGATCAAAATAAACGGTTCGGATTTTTCAATTTATATCTAAAAAAAAAAGTTCACACGTGGTTCTCACTGAAGGAGTTCTCACATGATCACACCTATATATATGTATAGCCGTATCCCCGTCGTATCCTGTATCCTATTTTTTGAAAATTGTCGTATCCCCCATACCCGTGTCCCCGTATCAGTGCTTCATAGCTTTCAACTATTATCCCCAAAAAGTTCTCAAACATCATGTCAGTATTATACACACACACACACATAGGGAAATCTTCGGTTGCGAACTGGCGTACGAACCACTGATGCAGCTATTCCCAGTAGTGGCATCACTGTATATATATATATATTTTTGAAATTTGCAATCATGCCGCTATTGGGGTGGTTTGCACGTCAGTTCGCACCAAAAGTCTTTGCAACCGAAGGGGCCCCTATATATATATATATATATATATATATATATATATATATATATATATATATATATATATATATATATATATATATCCGAAGTTCACATTGACTAACATTGGCTCACGAATCTTAGATAACTTGTTCTGACATTCTAAGACTAATTTAGTCATTTAGTATCAAATGACGTTTTCGGATCATTCAAATGATGGCGGAAAATAAAGTTCCTATATGGTTCTCACTTGGTCATTTTCCTATATATATATATATAAAAATATGTATCGGCCATGATGTAGTAATTGACACATCTAATGAGTGAAATAAGTGACAACCTATTTCACATAATCACATGTCCTCTCAAACGCATGATCCATATAGTTCAAAGTGATCTACATGTACCAAAATATAGGACAATGAAATGTCACAAAATTTGGACATACTTGATCCATTTATTAAGTGGTTTCAAAAGTTCACTTGCTTAAAATCCATTCATTTTATGACAATTTGTTCCATGAAGAAAACATGTCCAAACAGTGATATTTCATCCACCCACGTTTTGTAACATTTTGATCACTTTAAAAGGTGTGGATCATGCATCTGAGAGAAGGAGATATGTGAAATAAGTTTTCACTTATTTCACTTTCACTTACTACATAACGACTAAATGCCAACCATTGGTGCAATCATCCATATTCCATGACAATTGAGAATGATTGTCACCCTGCCCACTGTTCATGCACTAGCAACTGCTCAATCATACATTTCCGTACTTTCTTAGACATAGTGACTAGTTTTGTTTTCTATACGAAACTCACCACATAATCTCCGTAGAAACTCTATCAAAATCCTTTCTAAATCAATGAAAGCCATATGAAGATCTCCTTTCTTCTCGTTATATCTTTCTAGCGGCTTCTGTAGTCAATAGTCGAGGTATGAAACAAAATTCATAATCGAACAAACTTGTTTCTAACCTCAAATGTTTGCTCAACAGCTCACCCCCGAAACACACACACAACATATAACTAGCATTTAATGTTTATCTGGAAATCAAATCTTTTCATTTGGCGAAAATGACACTAGTTACTGAGGTAATTATGTAACTAAGAGGGTTTGTGTTTATGTAACTTTTGAGTATCCACATAGTTTTTTGTTGCTTTTTTTATACATTGGTTATGGAAAAGTACATGTCTGAATAATGTAGTACTTACCATTTGGAATTTTGTGCAGGTTCATCAAGATGATATCAAGCTAAATGTTAAACTTCAGTTATTTGCTCTCATTGCAAAGCAACCAGCCTTCCACCAGCTCCGCTCTGTAGAGCAACTGGGATATATAACTGTGCTTATGCAGAGGTTGTTTGGAGTACTTTTTATATATATTATGAATCGATGTATGATTATGCCATTAGGTCATAGTTGTTCTAAACTTTCCTATATCTATGGGCAGGAACGATTCTGGAATCCATGGAGCACAATTTATTATACAGTCCACAGCAAAGGTACAAAATATAAATTTTTATTTTTTGCATCCTTAGCTGTTCTCTTTTCTAAATTGGTTGTTTCCATGACCTCACAGGACCCAGCACAACTTGATGCTAGATGTGGAGCTTTTCTCAAAATTTTTGAAAGTAAACTTTATGAGATGACTGACGAAGAGTATAAGGTTGGTACCTCCTACTATCCTAGAAGTCCTTTGTTTATCATTTTTAATGGTCAATATGCAGTTGCATCTTGGTGCGCACATTTAATTAAATTTTAGGTTTTATGGAGAAAAGACTAATATTTTGCTTGGATACTTCACTAAAAGACAGATGACTCTTGTCCAATACATGGATGCTTTAAATTTTTATGGATGTATCCCAGGCAGTTAAAATCGTTTTTTTGGAATTAATTGGTCTAGGAGCGATTAGATGGATGTATGTATCAGATACTTCTTTTAACATATCATATTATTACATGTCGTAGACACACTAATGGCATGTGTGACTAAGCCGTTATAATTTTGTTAATCGATCTTGTGTTGACAACAATATTAGATTTTTAGATTCATTTACTTGGGTGTGTTTCTTGCAAGTGCAAGTGGAAATCAAATTTCCCTCTCAGAGTTTTGAAATTCCCAAAATAACCTTGAACTTTTTGTGGGAAATGGTGATTGGAATCTATAAGTAGGCAACTTTTGGAGGAAATAATGATTGCAATGTATGAAGAAGAGGTTATTTTGCTAATTAAATTGAAAAGTAGGGAGGGAAATTTGAATCTCCACTTGCACTTCCAACTGCACCTGCACTTGCATCTAATACCAAGGACATTAATTAAAGGAATCTTGCAAGTAAGGTGCAACTATTCTTTAGTTGCAACCACAATGCAACTCTACTTGCAACTAACCAGACACCTTAATATATTCAATATACTCAGTGTGGCATTTTAAATGCATATATCATGTTAACATAAACTTCTCTAGCATAGTAGCATGTGCATTTGACTGTATTTTTTTTTGGTCATATCCATGACATTTGCATCTTAAATTATTAATGATTTGTTGTACATACTCATCTGAAGACTTCCATATCCCATCACATGTCCCTGTTAGTACATCATAGCCAGCCCATCTTGTGAGTGTTAGCATTCTTAGATTTGTTACCTGATATTGACTTTGAGTGACTTGTTCACTATAATTGGAACATTGGTTCCTATTTATTGGAGAGCTATTTATGTGGTAATATGGTATCTCTAGTAACATTACTAGTAGTTTTATGTTATACTAGTTAGTGATGTGTAATGTGTAGGAGAAAGTAATCTCCAGAGTAATTGGATCTGACTCAGAACAGCAAAATAGAAAAACAAAGTTATAAGTGTGTAATTGAAGATATGAGACTTAATAAAAATATAAAACAAAAACAATAATGGATTTGCTTAACGCTTTAACTACCTACTTTTACTTCCACCATCTTTATCCTTGATTTACTCCTAATTGTTGGATTAGTAACCAACTATTCAAATCTGTTAAATCAAAATTATCTTAAATACTTTGGCCGAAAAGTAAAGTATATTCCGGAGACTCTACTTTCTCCTATGGCCAGTTTTTATTGCTATATTTTATTTTTTTCTATTTATTTCTCCATTAATATTTACAAATAATTGAGCTTAGTACCCGTTATCAACCACCGGATGTTGTAAATGGAGAAATTGTGGGAGAGTGGGATCAGGAAAAAGAAAAACCCGGAGGAATTGTAGGCCTTGTATAATTTGACCTTATTTTTATTCAAGATTGGTAATGGGGAAATGTGTGTGAATTTCTCAGGAAGATCCTCTTCATATTTCATTCTACCTTTTTGGGTGTGGTTAATTGGGTTCTAATTGCTTTATTTAATAAAGGAAAGGTAAACGTGGTCTCTCTTTTTGTTAAATTTTTCTTGTCATATTCAATGAAGTGCTTGACATCTGTTTCAGTTCCAATCTATCCAGAAGATATTGCTTCTCAATATATGTTATTTTTTTGGTTTGATTCCAATATTTGATTAATTCAGGATAAATTACTAAATACCCTTCTAAAGAAAATGGGGGATGGAAGAAAAATTAGGATATATTTGAATGTAGGTTGTTGGAGTGAACCATAACAAATCCCAAACAATAAAGAGAAGGCTTATTTCCATATAAGTCGCTCACAGATGTGCTAATTTCATATAAATCACTCACAAATCACTATTTCCATATAACTCACTAATAACTGTGCTAATTTCATATAACTCGCAAATCACCGTTTCTATATAACTCACTCACAAGGTAGATCACTAGATCACATTCCAACAAACTCCTCTATTGGTAATAATCATCAAATCCATGGATTATTAACCTCAACAAAATGGGGATAAAATGACAAAATTATCCACACCTTCAATATCCTAACCTTAACCGTAACACAAATTTATGGGAAGAGAAAGGGAGGAGGATAGGTGTGAAGGAGGTGGTGGAGGAGGAAGAGGATGAGGGGTAAGGAGGATGGTGGGGAGGGGAGGGGCGGAGGTGGTGGTGGTGAAGGCTAGTAGGCTAGAGTTATGGTTAAGAGTTAGAAAGTGAGAGAGGAAGAAGAGGGTAAAAAGGTAATTTCGTAACTTGAGTAGGGAGTTAACTAGGATTGAAGTAACAAAAACTGACAAATGAGTAAAATGGAATGTACACTGCATAGTGAGTTATATGGAAATAGTGATTTGTGAGGGGTTATATGGAATTAGCATATTTGTGAGGGAGTTATATGGAAATAACTAAAGAGAAATAAGTATATATTTTTCATGATATAAGGTGCAGTTAATTCTCGTACAGATATATCTGGAGAAAATTAAGAAAAAAAGATCTCTGTTAGAGATAATGTAGGAGATTATACCAACTAATTAAATCAGTGAAAAATTTATTTCAATGCTCACACTTCTGTTTTATGTTTATAAGGTTATCAAGTATCTTTTTACTGCCAACCTTTATGATCAAAAAAAAAAAAAAAAAAAAAAAAAAAGTATCTTTTTACTGTTTTTTGACAAAGGAAATTTTTGGAGATGGAATACTAGTGGAATATATGGAATACTTGTGGAGTATTCTAAAACTCTTACATTATATATACATTATACATTATAGTAGTATCGCCAATTCGCCATATACGTACATTGCACTACAATGCAACAGTCTCTTACAGGACATGACTTAAAAGCTGATGATTCATTAAGAGTCGTTACTAGATGTTACTTATATGAATGACTTTCTTACAGAACATGACATAAAAGGCTGATGATTCATTAAGAGTCGTTACTAAATGTTACTTATATGAATGACTTTCACCATGGTCTACAGAGCAATGTAAATGCACTCATTGATATGAAGCTTGAGAAGCACAAGAATTTGATGGAGGAATCAGCATTCTATTGGAGAGAAATTGTTAACGGTACTCTCAAGTTTGACAGAAGAGAGACTGAGGTACAAAAGCATTCTTTTGAAGTTTGTCAACACATATAGTTGATAGTTGATTCATTATTGTATAGTTAACTAATAGTATAATTACAAATATGTACAGGTTGCAGCACTGAGGGATCTCACAAAGGAAGAACTGTTGGAATTCTTCAATGCCTATATCAAAGTTGATTCACCTCAAAGGAAGACCCTTAGCATTCAAGTCTTTGGTGGCCTTCATTCCACAGAATATAAGAAAGTTGTAAGCGAAACTGATGAACCGCAGGCATATCAAATCACGGATGTTTTCAGTTTCAGAAGGTCAAGACCTCTGTATGGTTCTTTCAAAGGTGGGCTTGGCCACATGAAATTATAAACTTCCACCAATAGCTCGAACTGCAAATGATTTTTTAAAGATCACATACTAAGAATAGCATCTTATAATTCCTTTGCAATGTAATTACTTTCACATTGCACTGTTGATTATGCATAAATTGTTTCCTGGCTGATGGCTGGTAGCTTTGATAATGAAAATAATGAGTTACCAAATTGAGTAATATGTTGAACTCCTTTGCGTTGGTCCAATGAAGAGGAAGAGTTTCACCTACCTAGTTAACTTACAGCAAACATTTTGCGTTCTATGTGACGCAAAATAAAGAGTACAGTTTCCCCCTTGGTTGGGATCAAGTGCTATATTTACACCGGATTAGATCCTATAAGTGAATTAGGTAAGCCTGAGTCAGGGATAAACAGGTTAGTTTGTTCCATTTCTTTCTTTAAAGGGAGTATTACTAACTTCAGGTCATTTATCTAACAAAAACATTGTTAGGCGTAAGTGAACAACATGTGGGAAAAGCAATGAGGGCACAGAGAAGCGGAACGCAATATTTTTTTATCCCAATATGACAGGCGGAGCCAAGTTTCCATAATTTCTTTCTGGATTTGGTTTCCCTTTTGTAATTTTTTCACTGAAGAAGCCAATACAATGTATCCACAAAAAATCCTTAGATACTACTTAGATTCAAGAATCTGGACTTCATGTTTTTTTGTTTTTTTTTATTAAAAAGATAATGTCGTCATCGCTTCATTAATAATAGATTAACGAAACAAATAGTTCAAATTACAAATTACAAAAACCATATCGAAATCTGTTGAAAGTGAGCGGGAAATACAAGAAAGAAATCTAAAGCATGAATGAAGATACATGATACGTAAACGGTCGTATCAACCCCTAACTGATACGACTCCGAAGCCTACTCCTCATCCATCCGAAGCCTCTTCCTCGTGCCTGCTGATCTTGCCCAATCGAGAATGAGGGGAAAAAAATTATGTATCATAATGAGAAATCTATGGTTAATATTATAGAAGCACAAGTTATTACGATTTAGTCACAAGCCCCACATAGTATCTACTACAGAGATTTCCCATGCTTTCCTATCTTCTATGTTGACTCTGTGTAATCTCCAGCTACCCCAAACCTCGTAACTAGAGCTAGGACACTGTGGACACCCGAACCCTAGGCAGACTACCTCCCAAGCTAATCTAGCTTTAGGGCATAAAATAAGTAAGTGGTTTGTGTCTTCGTCATCCTGATTACATCTATCGCAAGTGGCATTTATTGGTACGCTTCTTTTTTCAAAATTAGTCTTGAAAAGGATTGCATCATTCTTCACTAACCACAGAAAAACTTTGACTTTCTGTAGAGGGTAAATGTCCCAAATAATGTCCGTCTTTGAGCATCTGGACATTCTGGACTTCATGTTAGCGCTTATGTATTAATTATTAATGGCCGTCACACCTCTCTTAGTAGCGTCTCTGTTAATAGTGTGAAAGAGCATTACTCTGTCTATTCACTCATCTACCTTCTTGATGTACTACAATTTTCATCACATTATATGTTCGGAATCCAAGATGTACGGATCGTATACCAAGCAGATAGTAGTATTTATTTTTTAATCCAAATATGAATTCGAATACGGATTTTTACCGGTTAAGAAACTCATTACCATATTTGGAAAAAATGGAAAGCGAACATAAAACAAATACAAGCAAAAAACAAATCCGAATAAATCGGGTAAAAAATTAGTTATTAATTGTCATTATGAATATAAATACAAATATAATTATGACATAATCACTATCCACACCATAATTTCTTCAACAATATAATATTTTTGAAATTTAGGACATAAAAGATGGTTATTAGAGCTTATGAAGAGAGGGAGAAGATTAAACTTTTCCTACATAAGAAATATGAATAATAGACAAGGGAGAAATCGGAACAATTTGTGTGAGGACCAATAGAAAATTCTATTTCCATAGCTATATACACTTTTATTATGAAAGAAAAAAACGGTCTCCTTTCCTCTCTTCTTCTCCGGAGTCCTTGAGCTCTCAGATTCCTCTTCTTGAGGCACCAAACCCACCTTCTTTTCTCACAAAAGTTGTTCCTTTTGTCTCCCTCTACAAATCCTTTTCGTTTCATCGGATTTCCCTCTTCTCCGAAGCTCCGCTCTCCACTGTTCCTTTGTGGTGACGCCTTTCTTTGTCACCACTTCCAGATCTGCGACCGGTGCCGGATCACTGGCCCTTCCCCCCTGCAGCCCCTGCGTCTTTCGACAGCTCGCGACGAGTCCCACTCTACCAGGTTGTTTTGCTCTCTTTGTGGAGTTTCGTTCCTGCTCGTTAGCCTTCTTTCTTAGAAGGTTTTGGTTTTCTCAGCGCTGTAAGTATTTTTTATACTTTTCTCCGTTTAGCTTTTTCTTTTAGTTTGATTATCTTGGTTTTGGAGCCTTGCCGTTGTCGTCAGCTAGCACCGTTTTCCTTTGCTCGGGGTTTCTTTCTCTGCCCCGGCTTCCTCAAGTGAGCCATTGACTTCTCACTTGGGAGGATTATTTTTTTACCCATTCCCTTGCTGAGGGAGTGCGTTTGTATCTATGTTTTGAGGATTTATTCCCTCCTCCCTCTTCCTTGTGAATCTCCTTTCCCTTAGGTTATTACTGCTCAGGGTTTCTTTTCTAAGCGCTTTCCCTCTTCTCCCTCTAGTCTCGGCCATTGTTACTGTTTCTCAAACCCTGATTAATCTCAGGGGTTTTTTTTATTTTTTTCCTCTTTTCCTCCCCCTCTCTCGCTTTTTCACCCCTTGGTGGGCAGGCCCATTGTTCTTCATGGACCTCTCTTGGGTCGAGGTAGTCAAAAAAAAATAAAAGAAAAATCCTTGATATGGTTGGCCCAGTTAATCGCCGCTTGGGATCTCAGATCCTGGCCTCTTCTCAAGCCTGCTACGCGAAGCTTCCCTTCGCCACTACTTCCTTTTTTTCCCGCCCTTCTTCACTATCCCCTCTTTCTGGTTTAGCTAAATCTCCTTCCTCTTTTGGCTACAAATCGCCTGTCTGTTTCCGGTGTGGTCAGCCAGGTCACTTGAAGCTATACTGCCCGAACAAAATGAGGTGCCTTTTTTGCAACAAATCAGGCCATGCGAAACACCGGTGTTTTGCTCTTCAAAAGATCTTAGGGCTTCCCTTGGGGACTCCGATATCAGACCAAATCCTTAATGCTGTTGATCTCTCTTCTCTTCGAAATCAACTGCCTGCTTCTAAACCCCCAAAACCTCAGAAGTTCTCTTCCTCGTCCTCATCTCCTCTGCTGCCCACTCCCTCTTCGGCCCAGCGTTCGTCCAAGAACACTCCCCCCCCTCCGGCTTCCTCGACTCCTTCTGGTCGTGCAGCCAATCTGCCTGTCACTCAGGTTTTTATTCCCAAAGTTGAGCTGACTGATCGCCTAGTATATTTTGGTTCCTATGGGGCTATCTCCTTCACTGGCGGTTCGGTTCCCTTTTATACTTTAAACTCCTTTCTGAGTAATTACTGTAATGTCTCTGATTGGGAATGGGTGCTTTACAACTGCTCTAACGGAGATATGGTTATTCATTGTCCGACCCCCAAAATTTTAGAGGACCTTATTTCCAACCAATCTCTTGCTATTGGCACCATCTCCCTTGCAGTGCGGCAATGGGTGCGGATTCCTTCTTCTTCCTCTAAGCGAGAAGCCCTCGACACCAAAGTCTCTCTTGTTGGGCTTCCACCATTTTGTGATTCACTCCGTCTGGTTGGGGATATGGCCAAGTGTGTTGGTGAAGTGGTTAGCATTATTTCTAAGGCCAGGTTAGCGTCTGGTAGCCTGCAGGTTGAGGCGATCTTTCGTTGTCACTCCTCTCCGCCCCGTATTGAGACCTTTTGTCTTACCGATGGCTTCTCATCCTTCCAAGTTTCAGTTCATTATCATGATTCCTCCTCTTCTGGTCAGGCTCATCCTATTTCTCTCCCGGAGTCCAAATCTCAGTCATTTGGTTCTGAGCTCTCCACCCAATTTCACCCCGGTTGCTCCTCTACTTTTCCACCCAAGGGTTCTAAAGTGAAAGTGGGTGGTTTGCGCGCAGATCGCAGTAAGCAGCCTACTCCCAGCAAGCCTCTTACTTCTCCCTCCCTTCCCAAAATCTCCCCCTCCAAGTCTCCAAACTTAGTTTGGATTAATCCGGAGTTTAATGCTGCCAAAGGATCCTCCAGCGCTTCTAAACCTGTTCTTCCTACCCCATCGAAAGACTCGCAGACTATTTTCTCTAAACCCGCTGCTGCGGTGATCTCTCCTTCTCCATTTGTTAAGCACAAGAATGTCTCTTCTGATTGGCCTGCCTGGGAGGTCAATCCGAACTTTGCTTCTGATTGGGAGCAATTCCAACAGCTAGCGCATTTTCCGACTCCGAAGAAGTCAGATCCCGCTTTCTCCCCTCCCAATCCCAAGCAGCGTCCTTCTCTTAAAGGGTCTAGTTGGATAGAGCAAGTTTCTCTGTTTTCTGAAGAAGAAGCAGAGCTGTCCAAAGCTCAGGATAAAAAGGTATTAGCTTATCCTTTTATTAAGCATATTTCTTTTTCTCATTATCTCATTGCGGTTTATGCTTTTCATTTAGCCCATTTGGCTCTTTTTTCTAAAGTGTTTTCGGCACCACTGGGTTTTTGGACCAGCTTTAGAGTGATGCCTTCCGGACAATCACTCAGCGCTAGGAATTTTCCTTCTCTTGAGGCGAAAGCCAGAGATCTCCTAATTTCTCCTCTCCCTTCTACCCTTAAGTCTGTCTCTTGTTCTTCTCCACCTCCGGGGGAGACTAAGGAGGCTTCTTTATCTCCCTCTTCTGCTACTCATCCTGGAGTATCATCCACCCTTGTTTCTCCTAACCCACATCTGGATGTTCCCTTATCTAGGGATAGGTTTCCTTTTCGGAAGCCTCAACAGTTCATTAGGTCTAGTGCCCGCATTAAGGCCAAATGTATCAATCGTTTCGCTTCGACTATTACTTCTAATCCTTCTAGCACCGTGAAGGGATCTCATTCGCAGTGCAATCCCCCCCTTTCATCACTTACTTCTCCTGATCAATTAGGGTCCATTTACTCCACCATTTTTGATTCATTCTCAGATTCTGATATTGCTGCTACGGCACAGCAACTGGGTTTTCTTTTAGATCCTGCTGACACTCCCCGCATCCTCTCCATTAGGAGGAAGGAACGTTCTAGAGTCTCAGAGCAATGGTTATTTAATGATTAGTGTTTCTTGGAATATCCGCGGCCTGAACTGCCCTTCCAAGCAAAGGGCGGTTTTCGACCTTATTACTTCTTCCCGTTGTGATCTGATTTCTATCCAAGAATCCAAACTTGAATCCCCCTCCCATACCATTTTGCGTTCGTTAGGCGGATCCGCTATCTCTAAATGGATCTCCTTGGATGCGAGTGGCTTTAGGGGAGGGATCCTTTTTGGATTCAAGGAAGCCTTTTTCTCTCTTATAGCTGTTCAACGATTGACCTTTTTTCTTATCGTTCAGCTCCAATGGACTTCTCTTAATTGTCCTCTCATTGTGATTTCTGTGTATGGCCCGTCTTCTGCTGAGGGACGTACACTATTTTGGAACGAATTCCTCTCGTTACAGCAGTTCTCTAGCGAGCTTTGTTTTCTCTGTGGCGATTTCAATGTCACTCGTTTTTCTTATGAAAGATCGAATTTGGCATCTACGATCGCCCAATCCTGCCTTTTCAAAGATTGCATTCGTGACCTCCAATTATCTGAGTTACCTTTTTCCGGAAGGTCCTTCACCTGGTCCAATCAACGCGACCTTCCCACTCTTGCAAAACTTGACCGCTTCCTTGTTTCGCATAATTGGATTGCTCGCTTTCACCAGTCTTTTGTTCGGGCTCTCCCCAATCCCTCTTCTGATCATACTCCTATCGCGCTCTATTCCAATTTCAATTTTCAGTATCACCACAAATTTCGTTTCGAAAAGCTCTGGTTAGAGGACCAGCTTTTTGTCAATTTGGTCTCGGAATGCCTTGCAGCAGTTTCCGGTTCTTCCGGGCTGGGCAACCTCCTTCTTAAGCTTCATGCCATCAAGCACGGTTGCAAAATCTGGCATTCCGAAAGACAGGCTAACACCAATTTCCTTAAAAACTTTCTTTTGCAATCCATCGAGTCCTTTGACCAATTGGAAGAAATTGGTCCATTATCCGAATCTTTTCGGGAAGAAAGAAGATCTTGTAAGCAGGATTATGCAAACCTCCTTCATCTTGACCACATTAAATGGGCTCAAAGAGCCCGGGTTAAGTGGATGAAGGAGGGCGATGCGAACACTGCTTTTTTCATAACTTCGCCTCCTATAGGCAACGGTGCAACCGGATTTCCTCCCTTACTGTTGAAGGGGTGGACCTCACCTCAGGCGAGGCTATTCACCGGGAATTCCTTTCCTTTTATAAAAATTTGATCGGTTCTCCAAAACACCGCTCTATTGGGATCGATTGGGCGCACCTTTATGGTCCCCAACTTCACGATCTATCTTCGCTCGATGCTCCTTTCACTCTTGAGGAGATTAAATCTGCGGTTTTCGCGTTAAAAAGTAAATCCGCTCTGGGGCCCGATGGGTTCCCCGCGTTTTTCTTTCAAAAACTTTGGGATTTACTTAAATCCGATCTTTTCCAAATGTTCCAAGATCTTCACCAGGGTTATTTTTCTTTTGACCGGATTAATTACGCTCACATTGTTCTCATTCCCAAGATAGTGGGAGCTCACCTGGTCTCTGAGTTTAGACCTATTAGCCTTATTAACACATCCTTTAAAATCATCATGAAAGTCCTTTCTTCTCGTTTGAGTTCGATCATCCCTCCCTTGATCGACTCAGCTCAATCGGGTTTCATCAAAGACCGCTTCATTCTTGACAGCGTTGCTTCGGCTCAGGAAATCATTTCCCACTGTCATAGATCTCATTCGTAAGGCCTTCTTCTTAAGCTTGATTTTCAAAAAGCTTATGATAATGTTAGCTGAGACTTCCTCCTGGATATCTTGACCAATAGAGGTTTTGGTCCCAAATGGATATCTTGGATCAAATCCAGCCTATTAGCTGGTACCTCTTCTATTTTTCTCAACGGTACGGAAGGTCACAAGTTCAAGATTAGATGTGGCCTCCGTCAAGGAGATCCTCTTTCTTCATTGCTATTTTCTCTGGTAGTCGATGTCTTCAACAAGCTCCTTCGGAATGCTTGGAATTTGAATATGATTGAAAGCCTCGGCTCTTCTCCCTTCTTTGAAGGAGTGCTCAACCTTCAGTTCGCGGATGATACGATCATCTTTACCAAACCTACCCCCTAATCTCTTCGTAATCTCAAACTTCTTCTTTATTGTTTTGAAATGGCTTCCGGCTTATCCATCAACTTCCAAAAATCTTCCGTCCTCTGGTTGAGCGGTTCTCCCAACCGTCAAGTGGAGGTCTCTAATTTCTTTAATTGTCCCATTGCATCCTTTCCTATCCTTTATTTAGGTGTTCCCCTTCGCTGGGGCAAGTTGCATAGGTCTGACTGGCTCCCCCTCATCGAAAAAGTTGAAGCGAGGCTTAATGTTTGGTCGGGCAAATCTCTGTCGAGAGGGGGTAGACTGACCCTTATTAACTCTGTCATTACCGCCATGCCTCTTTATCTTATGTCCTTTTATTTTTTACCCTCCTGGGTGATCAAAAGAATTGATCAAATTAGGAGTAATTTCTTTTGGACTGGTACGTCCTCCTTTAAACCAGGTTCTCACCTGTGCCAGTGGAAATTGGTGTGTACTTCCAAAGAGGAAGGTGGTCTAGGTGTCTTGGATCTTCGTAATCATAACTTGGCCTTACTTGGTAAATGGTTGTGGAAACTCCATAATGTCGATCACTTACCTTGGATTAGATGTGTCAAAAATTATCGGTCTAGTCCCTCTAAGTGGTGGGAGTTTCCCGAGTTTGTTTTTCGCCACGCCTCTTCCTTCTGGAAGGGAGTTTGGAAGGCATCTCCCACTTTTCGCTGCAGTATTTACCGTACTTGCCACGACGGTTCTAGAGCTAAGTTTTGGACTGACCTATGGGTTGGCAACTCTACCTTAGCGACTGCTTTTCCTTCTCTCTTTCGTTTGGCGGCCCTCCCTTCAGCTTCTATCGAAGATTCTGTGGTTTTTGTTGGCAATTCTCGCTTTTGGTATATTCCATTTACAATCGATCTTCCTCAATCTCTGTCTCAGATTTTTAATGATATCTTTTCGACCATCAATAACTACGAGAGGAGGACTACCGAGGGCATTGCCTGGCGTTGGTCCTCATCTGGCACCTTTTCTGTTAAATCCTTTTATTGCTTCCTTAACTCGAGGGGAGTCCTATCGCCTCATTCTAAATTCTTCTGGGACTCTTGGGTTCCCCTTAAGGTGAAGATTAATTCTTGGCTGGCTTTTAATAACAAGTTGCTTACTGTGGAGGTCCTTAATAAAAAGAATCTAGCTTGGGGTCAGCTTTGCTCCCTGTGTGACCAGCATCCGGAGCATGTCGATCATCTATTTGTTCAATGCCCGGTTATCATTCCGTTATGGAAGATTTGCTCTCTTGCGTGGGGCACGGGTCCCCTTCTCGCTGTTTTGACTGAGGTTTGGGTATTGATATGGCTAAAAATGAGGTTAAATCGGAACCATCCAGATGGGGCACGAATCTTGAAGTTCAGGGGTAAAACGGTAATTTTGCCCGCCGACGGGTCTGAAGCGGGTACTGGTTATCTTCCTCGAAGACCCGCTTTCCCGCAAACGGATCCACCTCAACTGGGTGCGGGTTTCAACCCGCAGCAAACCCGGTCCGGAAGGGATAGAATTAGGGTTTCTGATTAATATTAATCAACGGCCCTGATTCAAACCTATCTTTTCACTGGGGATTAGGGATCACATTCCTTATCTGTATACACAGGAATTACATGCCTAATCTGTTCCCTGAGACGCCTATAAATACCCCCCATCCATCTCCATTAAGAGGTAATCAATCTTTTTCTAGTTAAACGCTCTTTCATAATCATTTCTGGTTACTGACTTGAGCGTCGGAGGGTGCGTCGCCGGGATCAACCCCGGTGTCTCGCACTTCCTTGCAGGTGAACGGCGGGAGTCAACGGTCAAGCTCCGGCGGAACAGGTTAGGTGTTTCCTATTCAGGTTTCTCACGAACTCACAAATACTGTCTGTTTGCCCCCACACCGAAATTAGCGGCAACAGATTGGCACCGTCTGTGGGAAAACCATACGAATAGCCTCATCCTCTTCTCGTCGACTAGCTTTTCTCCAGCCATGCCTCCCAGAAAAGTCAGGTCCAGAGGGTCCAACCGCGGGCCCAACCCCGCCGATCAGCAAGAGGTAGTCCCAGTCCAACCCGCTCCGCAGCAGGGACAACCCCCGCCTCAAGTGGAGGACCCTCTTCAACAAGATCAGCCTCATCTTCAGAATCAGGAACCCCCCAAGGGTCCCACCGGTCCTCAGAATGCCGGTGCGGGGGGCTCCCGCATGAAGCAACCTCTCCATCAAGAACGCGTCTCCATACACAAAGCCTCTACGGATTCCATGGCCTCTCATAATCCTCAAAACCGGCAGAAGGTGGAGGACTTACGCCACCGTCTGGACGAGAAGCGGGCCCGAGAGGGAGCCTCCCGCCAACAACGTCCGGGTGAGCGATCCCCTCACCGCCGAGACTACAGAAGATCCCCCGTCCGAAGGGGAAGGAGGGAGTCCCCCGAGCATTACAGAAGGAGGCACTCCCCCGCAGATTGGCAACAGCCCAGGAACAATGAGGCACCAATCACCCGTGCCGAGTTCCAGCAGTTCCAAGCAATGGTACAACAGGCACTCAACCTCCGTCAAAACCCTAATAAGCCGAAGGCCCCGTCCCCTCCTCCAGTCCGAAGCCCTCGCCGACGGTCCCCATCTCCTCGTCCCGCTCCTACCAACTCCCGGCATACCCCAAGTCCTCGTCGCTCCCGAAGTTACCATCGCCGCAGCCCTCGCTCTCCCTCCTACGAAGACGAGTCTACAGGCTCGGCTGATTACCGTCGGAGGGACGACACCATGTATTGTCGTCTTCATGAGGTAGAGAGGCGCCTGGGTCAGATAGGTCGAGAAGAAGAGCTTAGGGGGAGGACCCTACGTCCTACTCGACCCCCTTTCTCCCGAACCATTGTGGATGCACCTGTGCCGTTCGGCTTCAAACCTCCCCAATTTGAGACTTACACCGGGGAGACTGACCCCGTTGACCACATTGAGAGCTTCAAGACTCTCATGCTCATCCACCAAGCTTCCGATGCCCTGCTGTGCAAGACATTCCCTGCTACTCTCAAGGGCTCGGCTCGGGAATGGTACTCCCGCCTCGCCCCGTCTTCCATATTCTCCTTTGAGCAGTTCGAAACACTCTTCATCACCCACTTCGTGAGTAGCAGGCGCACGGAGAAGACCATCATCTCACTCCTCCAGCTCAGGCAAGAGAAAGGTGAGAAGTTAAGAGACTATGTGAAGAGGTTCACAGCTGAAGCCAGGTCTGTAGCTTCCCTCGACCAATCTGTCGCAACGGCCGCCTTCCAATCCAATGTCTACAATTCCAGCCTCCGCTCCTCTCTTGCTAAGAAGCCTCCACAGAACTTTGCCGACCTCCTTCTCAGGTGTGACAAGTACATTCATGCCGAAGAGGCCGCCTACCTTCCAAGCCTCGGAGGGTCTACCTCAGGGACGAAACGGAAGTTGACCGAAGAAGAAGAGGCTAAGAAGCTTCAGAAGGACGGCAATGGCCAGCACCGCCCGACTCCTCGGTTTGAGAAGTTCACCCCCCTCATTGCTAATATATCAGAAGTCCTTATGGAGGTGGACAAGGAAGGACTACTCCGCGCTCCCCCAAGAATGAATACCCCTGGCAAGAAGATGGACAAAGATAAGTGGTGCCGCTTTCACAGGAACCACGGCCACGACACGGATGATTGTCGGGCTCTCAAGGAGGAGATCGAAGAACTCATACAACGGGGGCACCTGATCAAGTTCGTCCAAAAAGAGGGGGCCGAGCTCTTCCCTTGACCATCACCTCTTCCAAACGAACAGGAAGGCCCGCCGAGCTTCAAGACTCAGCTCCTCCCAAGAGGTCCTCACCTTATTGTAGAAGTAGAATTCTGATTTTCAATAAGGCCGATGCTTGTAACTCGGCCAACAGCATGTAATAATGGCTCGCCCTATTGGAGCAGCCACTTAGTTTATTTCAATAAAATTTTACATCTTTTCATTGAAAATTATTGCTCTTGCTTCTCTATCTCACCGAGTCACGACTCTCTTAAATGGTGGGTTCAGAGTCCAGCTTCTTCTACATGGCTGCTCCCACAACTTGCTAAGCACTTCACAACGGGTTCGGAGTCCAACACTTGGCTCGATTCTACTTCGCACGTTCGCTCCTAAGCGAGCTAGAAGTAGCTCGCCATTCGGAATTGCTCCCACAACCCTTAACCTCACGATGGTTCGGAGTCCAACACTCGGCTCGACTCTTCTTCCTCGGCTCGTCCATAGACGAGCCAGAAGTAGATCGCAGTTCGAAATTGCTCCTGCAGCCGTTGAATGGATCGGAGTCCAACACTTGGCTCGATTCTACTTCGCAAGTTCGCTCCTAAGCGGACTAGAAGTAGCTCGCCATTCGAAACTGCTCCTGCATCCCTTAAACTACCCACACGATGGTTCGGAGTCCAGCACTCGGCTCGACACTTCTTCCTCGGCTCGCCTATAGACGAGCCGGGAGTAGATCGCCGTTCGAAATTGCTCCTATAGCCGTTGAATGGATCGGAGTCCAACACTTGGCTCGATTTCGCTTCGCAAGTTCGCTCCTAAGCGGACTAGAAGTAGCTCGTCATTCGAAACTGCTCCTGCATCCCTTAAACTACCCACACGATGGTTCGGAGTCCAGCACTCGGCTCGACACTTCTTCCTCGGCTTGCCTATAGACGAGCCGGGAGTAGATCGCCGTTCGAAATTGCTCCTGCAGCCGTTGAATGGATCGGAGTCCAACACTTGGCTCGATTTCGCTTTGCAAGTTCGCTCCTAAGCGGACTAGAAGTAGCTCGCCATTCGAAACTGCTCCTGCACCCCTTAAACTACCCACACGATGGTTCGGAGTCCAGCACTCGGCTCGACACTTCTTCCTCGGCTCGCCTATAGACGAGCCGGGAGTAGATCGCCGTTCGAAATTGCTCCTGCAGCCGTTGAATGGATCGGAGTCCAACACTTGGCTCGATCTCTGCTTCGCAAGCTCGCTCCTAAGCGGACTAGAAGTATCTCGCCATTCGAAACTGCTCCTGCATCCCTTAAACTAATCTAACGATCGGATCTCTCCGACGCCTCAACCCAATCTTTCCGACTCACCCCCAGTCGGGCCGGAATTAGGTACAAATCACAGCCCTCACGCGCCGAGCCGAGGTACCGGGGTACCGACCCTCGTATATGGCAAAAAATCACTCCGAGGCGAAGCCACCGTCAGATCGTCTCAGAAAGTGCGCTAGGGCGTGATGAGCGGATCTCATTCAGCCACGTGTCCACAAAACGACAAGATAGTGTTTTCTTGGGAACTGGACCCGCCTCGAGATCCGTGCAAACATCGGACGTCCCTGATCAGGCCACGTGGGCGCAGTCGAGAAGCAACTACGCCTTAACAGCCAAACCAAGCCTATGGCTCAGAAGCGCAGCAAAAAAGGAAAATTCGAGGCCAAGGAGTTCGGCGAAGCGAACACCAGCCTCGTGGTTCGTCTCAAGCCTACTCTAGTTGACACAACAATAGCACAAATAAGGAGACAACCGAGGATAGTTCGGATAAAACAACTCCGATTCCATTAATAAGTTGGATAAAGTTACAAAGCGGATTACAACAGCAAAAACTTGCAAGTAGGTTACAACACAAAGACACGACCCGTCCGCTACTTCCGAGGAAGGGGAATGCTCCGGTTTAGAGACACTTTGGGTCGACGCTTCTTGACCTCCGAGCTCGAATCCAGGCCGACGAACCGAGACGCCTCCTCACCACTAACCCTGACGGTCGCTCCTACCGAAGCACCGCTTGAAGACACCGCCACACCGCTTTGGGCATCAGCGGCTGACTTGCCTACAATAGGAGTCCAGCTCGCCGCTTGATAGAACGTGATCCCTCGCTCGATCTCTTCGCGGGTGCACGAGGTGCTCCGGACGTTAGCCCTCACCGGTTGAGGCTTGAGCCGAGCAACTTCTTCCTCCAGTTCGACGATGCGATCCTTCAAAGTGTCATCCTTTACTATCACCTTAAACCGAGGAAGTTTCGCCGAACCGGGGTATTCGGCGCTGTCGGAGATAACGCGACGCAAGTGGGTCACTTCGATACTCTTGTCGACTGTCACCCTCCGCAACTCTTCCACCTTCCTTGCTAAGCCATCCCGTTCGGCTGAAACTCGTGCCAGTTCCTCTTCCCTAGCAGATAGCTCGGCCTCGACTATCCGTAGGTGGTGCAGTTCAACTAAAGCATCGCTATGCCTAATCTCCAAGTTATGAAGTATTCTCCTCGTCAGGTGAACCTCACCCTCGAGACGATCCTCCCGAGATCGCTTAAACAACTCGGCCCGGCGCTGTTCAGCCGAGGTGTTACGAGTCGGCTCGGCAATCTGAAATAAGAAAGAGATAGCATTGAAATACCACACTACCGAGCCAAACACTTAGACAAATTCCGGAGTCAAAATACTTTTCATTCATTGAAAGGCGGTGGCCAGTCCGCAAAAGGCATTACAACGATCGGAAGAAAAAACAACAAAAAAAACTACAAAAACTTAGTGAGGGGATCAAGGGTCCACCTTCGTCGCCGCGTCGGCCACGGGCGCATCGGCGGAGGGCCCCTTGACCTGGCCGTCCGCCACAGTCTCTCCATCCCGTCCTTCCTCGCCTTCGCCTTCGGCCTCGTCATCTTCGCCTTCCTCCCCTTCATCGTCCGAGGTCGGCGTTGGAAACAATTGGTAGCCGACCCGCTCGAAGCCGGGGACACGTTCCTGAACGTGGTCGAGGGCCATCTGATAGGACTTCTCCATGTTTTCGGCCATGTGCTTCTTCGCCTCTTCCTCGACCTCCTTCTCCACCTCGGTCCGAATCTTCGTCGCCAGGGCCTCCTTCTCCGCCTTCTCTTCGGCCAAGGACTTCAGCGCCGCAGCTAAGTCCTCGGCGGCCTTGGCGGCCTTGGCAGACTCCGCGTCGAGCCGCTCATTAGCCTTCTCCAAGTCCGACCCAAGATCCGCGACCCGGACTTCCAAGGCCTCAGCCCGCCTCTGCTCGGCCTCAAGTTCTTTGACCGCCCTGACCTTCGCCAACCTGTCCTTGTCACTGGCGGACCTCACCTCCTTCTCCTGCTCGACAAATGTCTCGAGGAGGTGGCCGAAGTGGCAAGTGGCCTACAGAGACAACAATCAGTAATGCACAAGCCGAGTTGCAGACTTAAAGAAATTTGAAATACACTTACCGAAATGAGTGACCGGGCGACTTCATAGGTGTCGTCGCCGACCGTCCCCGCCTTCAGCGCGGCCCTGTCCTTCGGGGTCGCCAAGTGTTTGACGACCTGCACTGACATCTGCGAATTGCCGAGGAACCCGTCATGGTTCTTCACTCGCCAATTCGGCATGAACAGCTGCTTGTGCTGCTCTGTCAGAATCTCTTCGGCAGCCTGGGTTAGCGGTGGTGCCTCGATCGACAGCGCCGCGTTCACGTCAAAGGTCCCCTCGATCACGCCAGGGACCGAAGAAGACGGGGGCTCCTCAGCGACGACAACTTCCGAGGATGCCTCAACGGCCGGAGGGGGCGGAGAGATGGTCGAGGCAACGGCAGGTGCCAGGGTCGACGAGACAGTCGCGGCCGTCCTCTTCCTCTTCTTCCCCCCGGCCAACTTAGACCTGTCGGCCATCATGGAGTTGAAGTCAATCTTCATTGCTTCTGCAACGAGCCACAAAAAAAAGGGGGACGAGTTAGCAGCCCGAACCAAAAACTTAGAAGGAAAATGAAAAACGAGATGTCAGGAGCATACTCGGGTCGATGGGGCTTAGGCTGGACCCAAACAACACCTCCTCCGTCAAATCCCTCCAACTCAGTATTGGAAGGGCCATTATCTTCCTCGCCACCTCTTCCTCAGCATCAGACAAAACAGGGTCGGCGCGCGCGAAATTCGGCACCTCCACCTTCCAACGGGTCGGAATGGGCCTAATCGCCTCGCCCCTTACTATAAAATACTTTTCCTTCCAACCCTTAATCGAGTCAGGGTTTTCCACAATCTTGACACCCTTCCTCGGCCCCAAGTAGTATCGATACTCCGTCTTGTGCTGCCGGTTTACTCGATACAATCCTCGGAAGACCGTGAGATCCGGCTCCACCTCGGCTCGGTAGCACTGAAGCATAAAGGCGTTCACATGGCGCCATGTGTTCGGCATAAACTGGGTCGGCGCGAGGCAATACCAGCCGAGGATCTCGAGGATGAATGGGTGCAGAGGGAAACGTAACCCGGCATGAAAGGAGTCGACGTCGAACATGCACATGTCCAACAACGGCAGCTTGGAATTCGCTCGTATCCCGGGACCTGGGAGAATCAATTTGTACTCCGGAGGGATAGCGAAAGCCCTTCTAACTCGGAGTAGGTCCTCCTCGGATACCAGCGTGATGAGCTCATCGGCTTCGGTGGCAAGGGCCGGGTTAGGTTCTTCGACGATCTTAGACTTCCCATAGATCGCCTTCTCCAGCAAGTCGCCCTGGTACTGCCTGACCCCCGAATGACCGGACAGGACGGAAGGATAATGTCCTATCTCGGGTGCTTGCTTCGGTTTCTCCACAATCACCTCCACTATGGGGGATTGGGCCTCCACCCTCCTCTTCTTCTTCCCCTTCTTCGTCTCGACTACAGACGGTCCAGCTGCTTGCTTACCCTTCCTCTTGATCTCCGACCTCCTCCTCTCCTCGGCACTCTTGTCGCCCGAAGACGAGGCCCCACTCCCCGAGTCTACTCGAGACATCTCTAGAAAAATTATTCAGACTAAGTGAACTGACCTTTTGAAGTGACGTCCACGGTCGGAGTGCTCTCGCCGGAAATCGCCTGGCCCACGCGACAACTAACGGAAACACCTTAGAGAGAAAATCGCCGCTAGCAGAGAGCTTAGAGATCGAAAGTAAAAAACTTGAGTGAAAAGTGAGAAATGAGCTTAGAGAGTAAGGGTGAGAGCTTTTAACCCCTAGCAAGTTGGGCCTCCTTGGGAAACGCAAAAAGCCCATTAGGGAGCCAAAGCGACAGGCGGAAAAGATACGAAGGTTACTCAAAGCAAGAGACTCTTCAAAATACGAAGTTAACGTCTCGGCCACCTACGAGAAAAACCATAGGACGCCCCGGCTAGGCAACCGAACCACGGCTACCCTTTGGAACAAACAGCTCGGCTCCGCCGAGATACCGGGGTACCGACCCTCGTATATGGCAAAAAATCGCCCCGAGGCGAAGTCACCGTCGGATCTCCTTAAAATTCGCGGCAGAATCTGATGGACGGTTCAGATCGTGCCACGCCCACAAAACGACAAGATAGTGTTTTCTCGTGATCTGAACCCCATCCTCGAAATGCGCGCCATGATGGACCGCCCAGATCTAGCCACGCGTATCTTCCGAGACGCCTGCCACCGGCTCGCTTAGCCGAGCTACCGAACAGCTCAGCCGAGCAGCCGAGCTACTGGGCACAGGGGAGGAACCCTCAAGAGATACTTCCCTCAAAACGTCCAACTCAGCACCTCGGCCAAACAGCCCTGACGCGCCGAGCTGAGGTACCGGGGTACCGACCCTCGTATATGGCAAAAAATCGCTCCGAGGCGAAGTCACCGTCGGATCTCCCTAAAATTCGCGACAGAATCTGATGGACGGTTCAGATCGTGCCACGCCCACAAAACGACAAGATAGCGTTTTCTCGTGATCTGAACCCCATCCTCGAGATGCGCGCCATGATGGACCGCCCAGATCCAGCCACGCGTATCTTCCGAGACGCCTGCCACCGGCTTGCTTAGCCGAGCTACCGAACAGCTCAGCCGAGCAGCCGAGCTACTGGCGCACAGGGGAGGAACCCTCAAGAGATACTTCCCTCAAAACGTCCAACTCAGCACCTCGGCCAAACAGCCCTGACGCGCCGAACCGAGGTACCGGGGTACCGACCCTCGTATATGGCAAAAAATCGCTCCGAGGCGAAGTCACCGTCGGATCTCCCTAAAATTCGCGACAGAATCTGATGGATGGTTCAGATCGTGCCACGCCCACAAAACGACAAGATAGCGTTTTCTCGTGATCTGAACCCCATCCTCGAGATGCGCGCCATGATGGACCGCCCAGATCCAGCCACGCGTATCTTCCGAGACGCCTGCCACCGGCTTGCTTAGCCGAGCTACCGAACAGCTCAGCCGAGCAGCCGAGCTACTGGCGCACAGGGGAGGAACCCTCAAGAGATACTTCCCTCAAAACGTCCAACTCAGCACCTCGGCCAAACAGCCCTGACGCGCCGAACCGAGGTACCGGGGTACCGACCCTCGTATATGGCAAAAAATCGCTCCGAGGCGAAGTCACCGTCGGATCTCCCTAAAATTCGCGACAGAATCTGATGGATGGTTCAGATCGTGCCACGCCCACAAAACGACAAGATAGCGTTTTCTCGTGATCTGAACCCCATCCTCGAGATGCGCGCCATGATGGACCGCCCAGATCCAGCCACGCGTATCTTCCGAGACGCCTGCCACCGGCTTGCTTAGCCGAGCTACCGAACAGCTCAGCCGAGCAGCCGAGCTACTGGCGCACAGGGGAGGAACCCTCAAGAGATACTTCCCTCAAAACGTCCAACTCAGCACCTCGGCCAAACAGCCCTGACGCGCCGAACCGAGGTACCGGGGTACCGACCCTCGTATATGGCAAAAAATCGCTCCGAGGCGAAGTCACCGTCGGATCTCCCTAAAATTCGCGACAGAATCTGATGGACGGTTCAGATCGTGCCACGCCCACAAAACGACAAGATAGCGTTTTCTCGTGATCTGAACCCCATCCTCGAGATGCGCGCCACGATGGACCGCTCAGACCTAGCCATGCATCCCTCCTTGCTACCTGCCACCGGCTCGCCCAGCCGAGCTACCGAACAGCTCAGCCGAGCCACCGAGCTACTAGGCGCACAGGGGAGGAACCCTCAAGAGATACTTTCCTCAAAACGTCCAACTCAGCACCTCGGCCAAACAGCCCTGACGCGCCGAACCGAGGTACCGGGGTACCGACCCTCGTATATGGCAAAAAATCGCTCCGAGGCGAAGTCACCGTCGGATCTCCCTAAAATTCGCGACAGAATCTGATGGACGGTTCAGATCGTGCCACGCCCACAAAACGACAAGATAGCGTTTTCTCGTGATCTGAACCCCATCCTCGAGATGCGCGCCATGATGGACCGCCCAGATCCAGCCACGCGTATCTTCCGAGACGCCTGCCACCGGCTTGCTTAGCCGAGCTACCGAACAGCTCAGCCGAGCAGCCGAGCTACTGGCGCACAGGGGAGGAACCCTCAAGAGATACTTCCCTCAAAACGTCCAACTCAGCACCTCGGCCAAACAGCCCTGACGCGCCGAACCGAGGTACCGGGGTACCGACCCTCGTATATGGCAAAAAATCGCTCCGAGGCGAAGTCACCGTCGGATCTCCCTAAAATTCGCGACAGAATCTGATGGACGGTTCAGATCGTGCCACGCCCACAAAACGACAAGATAGCGTTTTCTCGTGATCTGAACCCCATCCTCGAGATGCGCGCCATGATGGACCGCCCAGATCCAGCCACGCGTATCTTCCGAGACGCCTGCCACCGGCTTGCTTAGCCGAGCTACCGAACAGCTCAGCCGAGCAGCCGAGCTACTGGCGCACAGGGGAGGAACCCTCAAGAGATACTTCCCTCAAAACGTCCAACTCAGCACCTCGGCCAAACAGCCCTGACGCGCCGAACCGAGGTACCGGGGTACCGACCCTCGTATATGGCAAAAAATCGCTCCGAGGCGAAGTCACCGTCGGATCTCCCTAAAATTCGCGACAGAATCTGATGGACGGTTCAGATCGTGCCACGCCCACAAAACGACAAGATAGCGTTTTCTCGTGATCTGAACCCCATCCTCGAGATGCGCGCCATGATGGACCGCTCAGATCCAGCCACGCATCCCTCCTTGCTACCTGCCATCGGCTCGCCCAGCCGAGCTACCGAACAACTCAGCCGAGCCACCGAGCTACTAGGCGCACAGGGGAGGAACCCTCAAGAGATACTTCCCTCAAAACGTCCAACTCAGCACCTCGGCCAAACAGCCCTGACGCGCCGAACCGAGGTACCGGGGTACCGACCCTCGTATATGGCAAAAAATCGCTCCGAGGCGAAGTCACCGTCGGATCTCCCTAAAATTCGCGACAGAATCTGATGGACGGTTCAGATCGTGCCACGCCCACAAAACGACAAGATAGCGTTTTCTCGTGATCTGAACCCCATCCTCGAGATGCGCGCCACGATGGACCGCTCAGACCTAGCCATGCATCCCTCCTTGCTACCTGCCACCGGCTCGCCCAGCCGAGCTACCGAACAGCTCAGCCGAGCCACCGAGCTACTAGGCGCACAGGGGAGGAACCCTCAAGAGATACTTTCCTCAAAACGTCCAACTCAGCACCTCGGCCAAACAGCCCTGACGCGCCGAACCGAGGTACCGGGGTACCGACCCTCGTATATGGCAAAAAATCGCTCCGAGGCGAAGTCACCGTCGGATCTCCCTAAAATTCGCGACAGAATCTGATGGACGGTTCAGATCGTGCCACGCCCACAAAACGACAAGATAGCGTTTTCTCGTGATCTGAACCCCATCCTCGAGATGCGCGCCATGATGGACCGCCCAGATCCAGCCACGCGTATCTTCCGAGACGCCTGCCACCGGCTTGCTTAGCCGAGCTACCGAACAGCTCAGCCGAGCAGCCGAGCTACTGGCGCACAGGGGAGGAACCCTCAAGAGATACTTCCCTCAAAACGTCCAACTCAGCACCTCGGCCAAACAGCCCTGACGCGCCGAACCGAGGTACCGGGGTACCGACCCTCGTATATGGCAAAAAATCGCTCCGAGGCGAAGTCACCGTCGGATCTCCCTAAAATTCGCGACAGAATCTGATGGACGGTTCAGATCGTGCCACGCCCACAAAACGACAAGATAGCGTTTTCTCGTGATCTGAACCCCATCCTCGAGATGCGCGCCATGATGGACCGCTCAGACCTAGCCATGCATCCCTCCTTGCTACCTGCCACCGGCTCGCCCAGCCGAGCTACCGAACAGCTCAGCCGAGCCACCGAGCTACTAGGCGCACAGGGGAGGAACCCTCAAGAGATACTTTCCTCAAAATGTCCAACTCAGCACCTCGGCCAAACAGCCCTGACGCGCCGAACCGAGGTACCGGGGTACCGACCCTCGTATATGGCAAAAAATCGCTCCGAGGCGAAGTCACCGTCGGATCTCCCTAAAATTCGCGACAGAATCTGATGGACGGTTCAGATCGTGCCACGCCCACAAAACGACAAGATAGCATTTTCTCGTGATCTGAACCCCATCCTCGAGATGCGCGCCATGATGGACCGCTCAGATCCAGCCACGCATCCCTCCTTGCTACCTGCCATCGGCTCGCCCAGCCGAGCTACCGAACAACTCAGCCGAGCCACCGAGCTACTAGGCGCACAGGGGAGGAACCCTCAAGAGATACTTCCCTCAAAACGTCCAACTCAGCACCTCGGCCAAACAGCCCTGACGCGCCGAACCGAGGTACCGGGGTACCGACCCTCGTATATGGCAAAAAATCGCTCCGAGGCGAAGTCACCGTCGGATCTCCCTAAAATTTGCGACAGAATCTGATGGACGGTTCAGATCGTGCCACGCCCACAAAACGACAAGATAGCGTTTTCTCGTGATCTGAACCCCATCCTCGAGATGCGCGCCATGATGGACCGCTCAGATCCAGCCATGCATCCCTCCTTGCTACCTGCCATCGGCTCGCCCAGCCGAGCTACCGAACAGCTCAGCCGAGCCACCGAGCTACTAGGCGCACAGGGGAGGAACCCTCAAGAGATACTTCCCTCAAAACGTCCAACTCAGCACCTCGGCCAAACAGCCCTGACGCGCCGAACCGAGGTACCGACCCTCGTATATGGCGAAGAAACTAGCCGACCTATACCAGCCGTTGGATCTTGTGAAAAAACGTGCTCGTCATGATGGACGGCCCAGATTTGGCCACGTCCACAAAACGACATGATAGCGTTTGATGGGGATCCACGCTGAGATAGACGACCCAGATGATGCCACGTACCTCGAAATCATCGAGCCGAGGCACTGACCCCCGAACCGAGGCACCGACCCTCCGAGCCGGGGTACCGGGGTACCGACCCTCGTATATGGCAAAAAATCACTCCGACCCATATCGGCCGTTCGATCTTGTGAAAAAACGTGCTCGTCATGATGGACGGCCCAGATTTGGCCACGTCCACAAAACGACAAGATAGCGTTTTATGGGGATCCACGTTGAGATGGACGACCCAGATGATGCCACGTACCTCGGAATCATCGAGCCGAGGCACTGACCCCCCGAACCGAGGCACCGACCCTCCGAGCCGGGGTACCGGGGTACCGACCCTCGTATATGGCAAAAAATCGCTCTGACCCATATCAGCCGTTGGATCTTGTGAAAAAGCGTGCTCGTCATGATGGACGGCCCAGATTTGGCCACGTCCGCTAAACGATAAGATAGCGCTTTACGGGGATCCGTGCTGAGATGGATGGCTCAGATGATGCCACGTACCTCGAAACCGTCGAGCCGAGGCACTGGTCATCCGAACCGAGGCACCGACCCTCCGAGCCGGGGTACCAGGGTACCGACCCTCACATACGGCGAAAAAACGAGCCGAAGAACAGGGACCACACGATCTCTCCGAAAATCGCGCTCCGTTCTGATCGAGGGCTCTGATGACGCCACGTCATAAATGAGTATTAAAAATCAATTTTTATTTATTTTAATCGTTTTATTTATTTAAAAATTGCGAAAAAATTACTAAAAATTCGGGAAAATTCACCAGAAATTCTAGAAGGTAATTATAAATTCGGGGTAATATTTTTGAACCCCTAGACGAACAATTACTGCCTAGAATGTATTGTGAAGGCCCCCGAACGACTGGTTAACACATCGCAAAATTAAATAAATAATCCGAAAGGATAGATAAAGACCGTCGGATATTCAGAGAAGCTTAAGAACAGCTTACAGCTTCAAAAATCACCTCACTACCCCCTTCGAGTTTCAAAGCCCCCCATTCGGACTCCGATACAACTCCGCTAGCCACTAAAACAGTTAAACTACTCCTCAAAGGCTGATCAAACTCAGTCTTTAGGAGTGGGGGGCTCGTGATATGGCTAAAAATGGGGTTAAATCGGAACCATCCAGATGGGGCACGAATCTTGAAGTTCAGGGGTAAAACGGTAATTTCGCCCGTCGACGGGTCTGATGCGGGCACTGGTTATCTTCCCCGAAGACCCGCTTTCCCGCAAACGGATCCACCTCAACTGGGTGCGGATTTCAACCCGCAGCAAACCCGGTCCGGAAGGGATAGAATTAGGGTTTCTGATTAATATTAATCAACGGCCCTGATTCAAACCTATCCTTTCGCGGGGGATTAGGGATCACATTCCTTATCTGTATACACAGGAATTACATGCCTAATCTGTTCCCTGAGACGCCTATAAATACCCCCCATCCATCTCCATTAAGAGGTAATCAATCTTTTTCTAGTTAAACGCTCTTTCATAATCATTTCTGGTTACTGACTTGAGCGTCGGAGGGTGCGTCGCCGGGATCAACCCCGGTGTCTCGCACTTCCTTGCAGGTGAACGGTGGGAGTCAACGGTCAAGCTCCGGCAGAACAGGTTAGGTGTTTCCTATTCAGGTTTCTCACGAACTCACAAATACTGTCTGTTTGCCTCCACACCGAAATTAGCGGCAACAGGTATCTAAGCCTTCGATTTCCTCTTTGCGAAGTGCTTGTTTATCAATTCATACTCTCATTTGGATTGTTTGGAAGGAGAGGAACACTAGAATTTTTCAGCACCGTGTCTCATCTACATCTGCGTTAATAGATGAATTTTTACTGCTTTTCAATCTTTGGGCTTCGGGCTTGAAACCCAAAGTCAACGCTTCTTGTGCTTTCCAAAGATTACTTGATGCTGTTCATTGTCTGCGGACTCTTCAAGCTTTTTAAATTTCTTTTTCTGCCTGTGTGCTTACTTTTTTTCCTCTTATTCTGTTGGGTGCAGGTTTCTTCTTCTCCCTAAGGGAGTCCCCAACTGGTTTTTGTGGTCCCTGCTTATTCTATTCGACTGATTTTCTCTTTTGGCCTTTGTGCTGGTTTTGGGCTAGCTTTGATTGTGGTTGGGGTTATTGTGATGCTGAGGACTTCTCCCTTTTGGTGCTGGTTTCCCCTCTGTGGCTTCCCTTTTGATGCTTCAGGCATCACTATTTTGTAAACCTTGGTTATTTTTATTCCTTTATCTAGTCTGTGGTAGCTCTTATTAGATTATGGTTACTTTTGATGTTCTCTCTACTGTTTTAGTTTCTCTCTGGCTGATATGGATGATTGGCAGCCTCCTCTGGCTGTGTTTATGATGCTTTTTAGCCTTGTTATATCCTCACTATGCTTTTGCTTTATTTCTCTGATTGCTACTGAGTTGTTGTTGCTATCTAGGGGTTTTTTTTCCCATTATTTCTGGCGGAATGTTTTTCTAGCCTGTGGATTCTTTAGCCTTTACTTCGTCTTCCTCTTTGCTTGCCTGGAGGAATTTTTGTGGTTGCGGTTTCATTAAGATGCTCCTTTTGTGCTTCTTCAGCTCTTAGGGGTGTGTAGTATTTATGCTGCTCACCTTCTTTGAGTTGGAGGGGACTTATGTCTCTGCTGCCCTCGTTTTGGCGCGTGCGCTATTGTGTGCTTGCCCTTCATATTGCCAGATTAGTACTGTTCGATTTTGTTCACATTTCCAGTGCCCCGTTGATTTCAGCCTGCCCCCGTTGGCTGTACTCGGATTGTAGTTGTCCTCAGCATCGGATGAAGAGGAGTTTCTTCAGCTTTGCTCTTCGTCTCCTTCAGCTTCCATTGCTTTGGTTTGTCGGTCTGCTCAGCGGTGTAGTCTCATCGCATCCGTGTTGGATGGATCCTGCTTTGAAGCGACTCCTCTTCCTCTCGTTACTGCTTATTGATGTTTACTGTATTGTATTTCACTTTTTGTTAGATTATTCATGTTTTACCTCTTGTAAAATCATTGATGCTTGGTTGTATTATTACTGTTTTATGGTTTATATATTTATTTATGGCTGGAGCCTTTTGGCTCTATCCGATTCATCAAAAAAATTTCCATAGCTCTATACAGATATGTAGGGGTTTTTTTCTTAATTTTGAGGGCCAAATCATAATTTTTTTTTTATATAAAAACAAATTTTTTTTTTTTTGGGGGGGGGTTTCAATTTTAATAATTATAGGGGGGCCCTACAGAATAGGGAAAAATGAAATACACACATACACTAATTAGCTATACCAGACAGAAAAAGTACTATTCCTTGATTTGGATAGTTTTTGTTTAAAAAAAAATAATGTGGTAAGCTATATACTTCTGAGCAAAGTTTGAGTCCAGAATATCATTATGAAATATATGCTAAAATTTGCACCCGATCAGTGTATTCTGAAATATGATTATATACAAAATATAAATAGTCCGTATAAGTTTCATATATGTATCTAGACTTACTAACCTATTTTATCGGATATTTGTATCTAAATTCGAAAATATTTGGAAATTTTTCTCGGATCCAAATTCAAAAACGGTCAGTATGCATTTCTCTTATCATATTCACCAAAATCAAAATACTAATCCGATTTTGGTCGGAGTTTTCTAGATCAGTTTGCAGCCTAATCTAGCGCCAAAAATCTAACACCAGTTAATGCGGAATTCATCACCATAGATGGAGTGCATGAACAATTCAAACCAAGAACACATACATATTTCACAAACAACAAAAGAAAACACAAAGAAGAAACTGCGCAATATTGCACTATATATTACCAAGTATAGGACTTCAGGTACAGTAACTTCTCAACTAGAAAACCACTGAAGAATCCTACAACAACGACCCATCAACCAAAAACCCTTTCCAGATCTCTCTCAACCTTGACCCTCATGGCTTCACCAACACTCTCACAATGCCCACATCTCTCACAACTAACTACAGCCAACGAATCCTCATGGATCCTAACAGAAATTACCACCCAAAAACCGAATGATGTGCAGCAACAACCAATTACCAGAGCGACTTCTCCGAAACGATCCACATGGCCACTCCGTTGAGTTGAATTCTGACACGACTTTTAATCTTCGCCTTCAATCTTCAATGACATGTTGTCGTTCCAGTAGATGAAAACTTCGATCTATGCCTGAAAATTGTTGTTTCTTACGCAATATTCATTATTAACAAGCATTTAAGCATATATTCTTTTTATTTTCTATTTTTGAAAAAACGCATGAACAATGGAAAAAAGAATAATGTTTGTTTTTCATGATACCAAATTAGTCTAAAATTTATAACACTATTATTATTATTATTATTATTATTATTATTATTATTATTATTTGAACAAGGTTCTAGCCACACCCCCAGTGCCCCACTCACCAGGGCCGGCCCTGAGTTTCCGGGGGCTCTAGGCGAACTTTCGAAATGGGGGCCTCTAATAGCAGTTTTTTTTTTACGCACAAAATATGTGCCTATATTTATAAGGAAAGTTCAAATTTGAGATCCCTAAAATCGCAAAATCTCCGGAGGCCTAAGGTGGCCGCCTTACCCGCCTCTAGAGTAGGGCTGGCCCTGCACCTCACATACACATTTTCATCCCATAATTGAAAATTTGAGCAAGCACGGTTTGGAATATTAATTTCAAGCAGGGTTTGGAATATTAATTTCTTGCTTACCAGTGAAGGGACTTAGATAACTAGACTACCTTGACATTTGTTTGTATTACGTTTAGCTAGAAAGGAAATAAAGTCAACAGATGCTTGCTGATTAGTATTCAATGTAGAAGTAATTCAGACCAAAGGATGCCTCACCGTGTGAACATGATCAAAATATAGTAAAAAAAGTAGGCTAAATATATATAAAAAGAAAAGTAAACTAAGTTTTGGGCCAGTTTAAAAAAAGTATACCAAGATTTTTTTAAAAAAAAGGACACAAAGTTTCAAAAAACTCCACTGGGTTAGTTAGGGTTGGACTTAGGGTGGGGTTTTAAAAAATCATTTTCATCTTTCATTTGTGTTTAAAAAAACCACAGTCATCTTTTATTTGTGTTTTAAAAAAATCACTTAACTAATCAGATATCTACAGGGGTGTATTGGATTGGAATTTGAAAAGAATTTAAAAGAATTGAGAATCTCAGTATTTAAGGGATTTATGGAGAATTCACCTAAAACTTTGACTGGGATTTATAAGGATTTTAAAATAGTTTGATGGAATTCTTATTATGAATTTGATGGAATTCGAAGGAATTCGATGACAATTGAACTTTTCCTACACAAGATTGTCATTCTTAAAAAAATGGGAATGGGGAAGAAGAAGGATTTGCTGGCGTCAGCGCCGTGGAGGGGCGAGGATGAAAATTCGGAAAAGTTCGAGGACGCCAAGCTAAAAGTCACCAGCAACCCCGGTTCAACCTCGGTCATGCACGTGCCCGGAAAACGGTCTGTCAAAACCGGCGATGACAATTCGACGGTTGAGATCGATCCCGAACTCCGATACAGCTTCCAGCGCAACTTTCAGGTCCAAACCCCCCCCCCCCCCCTCTTTTTCATTATTTGCATAAATTTCTTGCAGCTAATTTAGTGCAAAAAAATCAAAATCAAAATTTCTAGGTTCAGTATTAGTATTTAACTAGTTGCTTGGCATGGGCGCTGCATGTAAAATGAGGGGGTCTATATATGAATGGTAGTTTGGTTTTGTGATTGTTTGTTTGATGATACTTGCAGTTTATCCAGCGAGTGTTCAGCATTGACACAGTTGTGAAGCCTCTTCCGCCTGCAATTGCGTACAATGTGTGGCGGAATCTGAGCTTCTTCACTCGCATTTTCACTCAGTTCTTTGGTAAGCGTTATGCAACTGAAAATGCTAGAATGTGGATATATTTGTGTGTAATTTCGTAACTGTAGTTAGAAAGTATAAAATGATTCACAAATTTATTTCATTGTTGACGAAGATGCATACAATGAACTTCCTTAATTGTATTTGTGAAGAGTTTAGTTTTGAAGGTTTCATCTTTGAGATACATTTGGCAGAGTTAAAGATGAAATCTTTCACTTACTAAAGGGTTTGGATTGTATAGAGAGAATAATGGGTAAGGTGGGTTTGGAATTACTTTGGTTGGTCATTTCATGGATGATCAAAACTGTTTTACTAGATGAAATGTTTTAAATAGTCTATAAATTATAGATAATTAGCTTTATTAGGAAGACAAATGAATAACGCAAATATATTGCATGTGTTGGTTGGTTTACACACATAGGATGGAGACCAGCTTCGAAGGAGTTTAGAAAGATGCGAGTCTTGTGACTTGAAATTTGATTTTCTTACGGAACAAAGTTATTTTAAAATTTACATGTCAGTTCAATTGCAAGATTGTACCATTTGATTCTAATGGAAAAGTTTTAAAGCCATGTAATTTTTCATTCTTAGATATCTTGAAGTATGTAAATCAAGTTTAATGGTGCAATGTTCGAGCAAGAAATTTCTTCTTATACACACATACATACAGAGAGAGAGAGAGAGTTCATCATAAAAAATAATGTTAGAACAACAACTTTCTAAGATACAGATAATGTGAACTTCACGTTTTCCGGATTCTATCTTCATCATAAAAAAATATCAAAACAACAAACTTCAAATGTTATCAATTAGCTCTTCCCACGCATAATATGAAGGAAAAACTAAATTACTCCACTTTATAATTAGATATTGCATGGCAAACACATCAGTTCCATTTTTGCGGTTATGTATTGGGATACTTTTATGAAGATGACAGGGTTTGGGAGTATCAGCACCTCGTGTGTCTAAAGAAAGAACTAATCTGCTCAGCTTTGTATTTATCTCAACTTTGTGCTTATCTCTGTTTGTGGTACCTAGTTGATCCTAAGAAAGTATAAGGAGATTTCTCTTTTTCCTTTTCCTTTCAAAAGTAACCCATTCACTACCTAGAACTACCAAATGAACCAAAACGACCTGAATCAGATCCACCAAAACCACCGGATCCCCTGGGCGAGGGCGGCGCTCAGGGCTGACGGCGAGCGGGGGCGTCGACCGGCGGGGCTCGACGATAGGGAAAGGAGGAGCAGATGGAGCAGAGGGTTTGGGCGAGGCTGCTGTTGACAACGAACGGGGAAGGAGGACATGGTCGGGGTTGGGTGGCGCGTGTGGGGGGGGGGGGTGGCGACGGGGTCGCCGGAGGTAGGGGGTGGCCGGGGCTGGCCGGGGGAGAGGGGGGAGAAGATGAACAGTAACTGACAATCAATTTCTTCACGAGAGGGGTGGATGCAACTGTGGGAAAGGAGGAATGTCTAATGACTTGAAAGTTTCTACGGTAAACGTGAGAATTGCAAAGGCTTTTGTTATTTATACCTCAAACCCTAGATTCCATCTAAATCCTCCAAATTCTCAATTCTACCAAAATCAATAACTTTTTGAATACACCGAGAATTGAATGGGATCATTTAAAATCTCAATTGAATACACTGAGAATTGAATAGAATCACTTAAACTCTCAATTGAATACACTGTGACTTTTATAAACTCCTTTAAAATCCTAATTGAATACACTAGGATTTTCACATTTTTTTAAATTCTTTTCAAATTCCAATCCAATACACCCCTGCCCCCCCCCCCCCCCCCCCCCCCCCCCCCCCCCGAACTAACCCTAACCCTAACCCTAACTAACTCAGTGGAGTTTTTTGAAACTTTGTGTCCTTTTTTTAAACAAAAAAACTTTAGTATACTTTTTTAAACTGGCCAAAAACTTTGTGTAATTTTTTTATATTTAGCCAAAAAAATATTTCCAAATTATTATGTTCATATATTCTTTTAACAAAAAAATTGCTCATACCTTGACTCTCCAAAATAACTTCATATACACATGAATTTTCAGTTAACTTAACCCTCACCATTTGGAGATTAAAAAAAAAAGAAGAAATTCACCATTTAAAATTTGAACATCACTAAAACTATTTTTTTTGCAAAAATAAAATGAAAACAAGAATACATTGTTGGGTTTAATGTCTTGCATACTTATTCGGTGTGAAGGAAAGATGGTGATACAAGTAGAGGGTTTAAAGCGAGGGATCAAAGAAGAAAAAAGCAGTCAGCAACATCAACAGCAACAGAGAGGTGGACAGTCGACTGCCCCCCCCCCCCTCTCTCGGGTCGACGTCTTCGAGACTGCGGTCGACCGTAACTGTGTGTGGTTGACCAAGCATGGCTGGTAGGTTTTTTAGGTGCTGGTCTAGCTGATTCGTTTCAAGCTAACTTCATCTTCAGATTAGATCGTATGGCTATAATTGTATGTTTATCTCTTCAGTATACATGGGATGACTATTGTATCAAGATATCAAATTAAGGTTTCTCTGAATCTCTATATATTATTGTAATTGTCCTCCATTGAGAGTCAAGAGAGAGAGAGAGAGAGTACTTTATTGAAGAAAGTTTGAGGGGTTCTCCAATTGTAAACAACTAGTATTTTCTGGTGAGGCTTGAGAGAGGGTCATGGTGAGAATTGTAATATTCTTGTATCTTCTCTAGTTGAATAACATCTTGGTCTTCTCCCCGAAATTAAGGCAAAAGCCCAAATCGAGACAAATTTGTGTGCTTTGGTGTATTTGGTGTGATTTTCTATTTGCTTGGTGGTTTGTATTAATTGCATCGCTTAACTCAACAAGATCCAAGTAGAAGAGAGAACCAAATTCCCTAACAATTGGTATCAAAGCTTCAGGTTCATGGGTTTGTTTAAGTTTCTTGAAGAAGATGGCAGATCAGATCATGAAGATCAAGCAGTTCGATGACAGATCATGAAGATCAAGCAGTTCGATGGTAAGATCAACTTTATCTCTTGAAGGTGAATATGCAAAGGGTTTAAAGTTAGCTCTAGAAGGAGATAAAGGGAGACCAATCGGCATGAAGCGAAGAATTGAGAGGAGATTTGTTCAAAAGTCTTGGATTTAATTCAATTTTCATTGACGAGTAAAGTCAGGTGCAATCTCATGGAGGAGCGAAGCACGGTGAGTCTTTGGGCAAGAGTCAAAACTGACTACTCGGAATCGTCGTTACAGGATTAGATGCACCAGAAAAGAAAGTTGTTGGGTTACCCAATGAAACAAAGTACCGCTCTTCTAGATCATATAGTGGAGTTCAATATAGAGTTATCTAAACTAAGGGCGATCAACGCAGATGATCTAAAAGCTTCCAACTTGATATATTCCCCACCAAATGCATCCAACTTGATAACCAAACTAGACGAAAAATCTACCAAGGAGAAGTTTTCGGTAGCAAGTATGATCGAGGGGTTGAAGGAGGATGTACATAGAAGGGAGAGTCAGGAATAAGCGTCTACTTTTGTGAGTTGCTTGGAGGTGAATGGTACTTCAAATGGAAGAGAAAGTGCACGTAAGGGTATGATTCATTGCCATCATTATAGAGGAGTTGGACATTCCGAAATGGATTGTTACAAGTAGTTGAGTCAGAAGAGCGCCAAATCCAGTGCCGCTGAATCAGGTGATAGCTTAGACAATAATATTGTTTCAAATTTTATAGATGTGTATTATGGCTGGTATCTTGATTCGAGGAGTTCTTCTCATATATGCTCCAAGAGAGGGATATTTTCTACTTACAAGTTTGCAAGAGATCGTCGTTGTGTGAGAATGGTAGTTGGTGATATTTGTGAAGTAGTGGGTGAAGGAACAGTCGAATTGGATGCACTAGATGGAAACGGTTACACACTAGAGGATGTTATGCATATTTCTAGTTGAAATAGAATATTGTATCCTTGGGAACTCTTGAAGCACGGGGCTGCAGGTACATAGCTCAAAGGTGCAAAGCTATCAATTTGGGAATGTCGTCTTAAGGTGATAAAGGGAAGGATGGGTGTTGATCACAACTTCTACAAGCTTTGTGGGAACGTGAAAACTTGCGCAAATATTTCTAAGCCCTACTTTCCTAAAGCACAATCTAGTTTGTCGTCACTAGAATCATCCGAGGGAGACTATGACGTTCGAATATCGTCGAGAGATGGAGAGTGCCTCGGGGTAGGTGGAGTTCGTGTGTGTGTGGGGGGGGGGGGGGCTTCGTGTCAATGCCTACTAGGGTGTGCCTTTGTAGGGCATACCAACTAGAGAAAAACAGGTGGAGGTAAATTCAACTAGCAGAAGAAGTCACAGAACCGAGTTGTTTGCAAGACGAGAATAAAAAAGTCTAAAAGATTTTTTGATCACACATGTGTGGATTCATGTGTATGCAATCCAAGGTGTAGATTATTGGGTTTAATATTGATATGGCTAAAAATGGGGTTTAATCGGAACCGTCCAAATCAGGCACGAATCTTGAAGCCCAGGGGTAAAACGGTAATTTCACCTACCAATGGGTCTGAGACGGGTACTGGATCTCTTTGTCAAAAATCCAATAACACACGAACGGATCCACTTTAATCAGGTGCAGGTTTCAACCAGCAAGAAAGCCCGATCCAGAGGGATAGAATTAGGGTTTCTGATTAGATCCTAACCAACGGCCCTGATTCATGCCTATCCTTCCACTAGGAATTAGGGATTACATTCCTAATCTGTTTACAAGGAGTATATTCCTTATCAGATCACGGGGATTACATTCCTAATCTGCTCCCTAAGATGCCTATAAATACCCCCCATCCATCTCCATTAAGAGGTAATCAATCTTTTGCCAGTTTTTGCGCTCTTTCATAATCTTCCCTAATTACTGACTTGAGCGTCGGAGGGTGCGTCGCTGGGAACAACCCCGGTGTCTCGCACTTTTTGCAAGTGTACGGTAGGAGTCAGCATCAAACTCCGACGGAACAGGTATACAGGTTTGCTATTCAGTTTTCCTAAGAATCCACAAATACTATCTGTTTGCCCCCACACCAAATTTAGCGGCAACAGATTGGCACCGTCTGTGGAAAACTAACGAATAGCAACCTCCCCTCCTCCCGTTGGATAGATCTTCTCCATCCATGCCTCCTAGGAAAGTCAGATCTAGAGGGTCCAACCGAGGACCCAACCCTGATCAACAACAAGAAGTTCCCCCTCAGCCCGCTCACCAGCAGGGTCAACTTCTTCCTCAAGCGGAGGACCCACTCCAACAGGGCCCGCCTGCTCCTCAGAACCAACAACCTCCTAAGGGTCCCAATCCGCAGAAGCAGCCCCTCCATCCAGACCACGTCTCCATCCACAAAGCCTCTTCGGACTCTATGGCCTCTCACCATCCCCGAGCTTCCGATCACCACAACACCGTCCTCAATCGGCAGAAGGATGAGGATCTTCGCCGCCATCTGGATGAAAAGCGGGCCCGAGAGGGGACCTCCCGCCAACACCGTCCGGATGGGCGGTCTCCTCACTGCCGAGAATACAGGAGGTCCCCTACCCGAAGGGGGCGGAGAGAGTCCCCCGAGCATTACAGAAGAAGGCCACACTCCCCTGCAGGTCGGCAACAGCCTAGGAATGATGAGGCACCCATCACCCGTGCCGAGTTCCAGCAGTTCCAAACGACCATCCTACAAGCTCTCAATCTCCGTCCTAACACCAATGCTCCGAAGATCCCCTCTCCTCCTCCGATCCGAAGTCCTCGCCGACGGTCCCCATCTCCTCCTCCGGCTCCCAGCAACTTCCGGCATGTGCAAAGTCCTCACCGCTCCAGGAGCTACCGTCGTCGAGTCTAGAGGCTCGCCTGATTACCGTCGTACGAAGACGAGTCTAGAGGCTCGCCTGATTACCGTCGAAGGGATGACGCTGTATACCGCCATCTTCACGAGATGGAGAGGCACTTGGGTCAGTTAGACCAAGAAGAAGAGCTTAGAGGAAGGACTTTTCGTCCTAGTCAACCTCCTTTTTCCCGAACCATAATGGATGCACCTGTGCCAATCGGCTTCAAACCCCCTCAATTTGAGACCTATTCCGGGGAGACCGATCCCGTTGATCACATCGAAAGCTTCAAGACCCTAATGCTCATCCATCAAGCTTCCGATGCTCTGCTCTGTAAAACCTTCCCCGCAACTCTCAAGGGTTCGGCGCGAGAATGGTACTCTCGCCTCGCCCCATCCTCAATATTCTCCTTCGAGCAATTCGAGACCCTCTTCGTCACCCATTTTGTAAGTAGCCGTAGAACTGAGAAGACCAGCATCTCGCTACTGTACCTTCACCAGAAGAAGGGTGAGAAGTTGAGAGACTATGTGAAGAGGTTCACAGCTGAAGCCAGGTCCATAGCATCCCTCGACCAGTCGGTCGCTGCAGCAGCATTTCAATCCAATGTCCTCAATTCCAACCTCCGCTCCTCCCTCGCCAAGAAGCCCCTACAGAACTTCTCTGACCTCCTCCTCCGAAGTGAAAAGTATATTCGGGCCGAAGAAGTTGAGCACAGCCCCAACTTGGAGGGGTCTTCCTCTGGGTTCAAGAGAAAGGGAACAGAAGAGGAAGGAACCAAGAAGCTCCAGAAGGATAATGCCGGCCAACGCCGACCTCCCCCCAGATTTGAAAAATTCACTCCCCTTAACGCAATATCTCCACAATTCTCATGGAAGTTGAGAAGGAGGGGGTGATACCTCCTGCACAAAAAATGAACACCCCTGACAAGAAGAGGGATAAAGAGAAGTGGTGTTGTTATCATCGGGACCACGGCCATGACACCAACGATTGTCGGGCCTTGAAGAATGAGATAGAAGCCCTCATCCAGAGGGGGCAGCTGACCAGATTCGTAAGAAAGGACCGAGCCGACCTTCCTTCCCCGCCTCGGGGGGCTAATAAGCATCCGGAACGTGATGAAACGCCCGACTTCGAAAAGGAGCATGTCCTACACCTCATTCATGGGGGCCCAATGGGGGGCTCCTCAAACTCCTCTCGAAAGGCATTTATAAGAGAAGTCAATTCAGTTCGCGTTACCCCTCCTCTCAAAGGCCTCGGAGTGCCCGTCACGTTCTCAGACGAAGATCTTGAAGGTGTCCGCACCCCTCATTGTGATGCACTCGTCATCAGCCTCCACATGGCGAACTTTAAAGTGGAGAGGATCCTAGTGGACAACGGCAGCTCCGTTAACATCCTCTTCCTTGCCGCTTTTAAAGGCCTAAAGCTCTCCCGAGACAGACTCAAGTGCGCCGACTACACGCTCCATGGGTTCACGGGAGTGCCAGTGACTATTGAAGGGGTGATCACCCTCGACGTAAACGCCGGCAAAACTCCTACTACCCGAACGGAGTTGATGGACTTCATGGTCGTAGATGTCCCCGCAGCCTACAATGTCATTCTGGGTCAGCCAAACCTAGCTGCCCTTGAAGCCGTCCCTTCCGCCTATCACCTCAAAATGAAGTTTCCCACTCGGGCCGGAGTAGGGGAAGTAAAAGGCAATCAGGAAACGGCCCGCAAGTGCTACATGACCTCTACCCTCGGTCCCGTCCTCTCCTTAGAAACTCTGGAAATCCCCCAAGATGCTGCCCGACCGACGTCCGAGCTGGTGGATGAATTGGAGGAAGTGCACTTCTTTGAGCATGATCCAACTCGCAAGTTCTTTGTTAGCAAGACCCTCCCGTCCGCCCTATGCTCGGACATTGTACAGTGCATCCGAAGGAACCGAGACCTCTTCGCTTGGTCAGCTGCAGACATGCCCGAAATTTCCGAAGAGCTCTTAGTCCACCACCTCAGCGTTGTTCTGGGGTCCAAACCGGTTCGACAGAAGAGGCGCAAGTTCGCCCCCAAGCGACAGCTATCTATAAAAGAGGAGGTGGACAAGCTCTTGAAGGCCCGGTTCATACAAGAGGTAAATTATCCTGAGTGGTTGTCGAATGTCGTAATGGTGAAGAAGTCTAACGGTACTTAGAGGATTTGTATCGATTTTACCGATCTCAACAAGGCTTGCCCCAAAGATCCCTTCCCTCTTCCGAGTATTGACACTTTGATTGATGCCACATCGGGACATGAACTCCTCAGCTTCATGGACGCCTTCTCTGGTTACAACCAGATCCGGATGTTCCCCCCGGATATCCCGAAGATATCATTTGTGACTGATCAAGGCCTCTATTGTTACAGGGTTATGCCCTTCGGTCTGAAGAACGCAGGAGCCACATACCAACGCCTCGTCAACAAGGTTTTTCAAGCTCAAATTGGCCAAAACATGGAGGTGTATATTGACGACATGCTTGTAAAAAGCATCCGAGGTGCCGATCATGTGACCGACCTCCAAGAAGCGTTTGACGTTCTGAGAAAGCACAACATGAGACTCAATCCGAACAAGTGTGCGTTCGGTGTCTCGTCAGGAAAGTTCCTCGGCTTCATGGTTAGCCAACGAGGAATTGAAGCAAACCCTGAGAAAATCAAGGCCATATTAGACATGGCCCCTCCTAAAAATGTTAAGGAAGTTCAGAGGTTAACAGGCCGCTTGGCCGCCATAGGGCATTTTCTCTCGAAGTCCGGAGAGAAATGCCTCCCCTTCTTCAAGGCCCTTAGGGGGGCTAAAGGTTTTGAATGGGGACAACAGCAACAGGATTCCTTCGACCAGCTCAAGGCTTATCTCGTCAATCCTCCTCTCCTCAGCAAACCAATTCCTGGAGAACCCCTCTACCTCTACCTGGCAGCCTCCGAACAGACTCTCAGTGCCATTTTAGTAAGGGAAGAAGACCGGACTCAAAAGCCCATTTACTATGTGAGCAAAGTACTTCGGGATGCCGAACTCCGCCACCCGAAGATAGAAAAGATGGCTTATGCCCTAGTGATGGCCGCGAGAAAGCTTCACCCGTACTTTCAGTCCCATTCGGTGGTCGTTCTTACCGACCAACCGCTGAAGCAGGTCCTCCACAAGCCAGAGACCTCGGGTCGCCTTATGAAGTGGTCTATCGAGCTGAGCCAGCAGGATATAACTTATCAGCCTCGGACCGTGATCAAGGCTCAGGCCTTAGCAGAATTCATAGTCGAAAGTACCATCCCCGAGTCCAGCCAAACAGTGAAGGGACTACCCGTCTGGTCGATTTATATGGACGGATCCTCCTGCAATGAGGAAAGCGGGGCAGGGGTCATTCTGGCAGGCCCAGATGATTTCATCCTCTAATACTCCCTCCGTATCAACTTCAAGGCCTCTAATAACGAAGCAGAATACGAGGCACTCATAGCCGGCCTTGGAATGGCTCGCAACGCAGGGGCGCGACACCTCAGGATCTTTAGCGACTCTCAGCTAGTCGTGAATCAGGTCCTTGGCAAATATGAAGCACGTGATGATAGGATGGTTAAATACTTAGCCAAGGTCAGGAGCCTCATGGCTTTGTTTGAAGAAGCCTTCATCCAACGCATACCCCGGGAAGAAAATGCTCAAGCCGATGCCCTCTCCAAACTAGCATCTTCCTCCCTTCAAGGTCTCGAGCAGACCGTCCTGATAGAGGTCCTTCTGAAGCCAAGTATAGAGGACAAAACTCCCGACTCTATGGAGTCGCTGCCTGTCTTGCTCGAAGACAACTGGATGAAACCCCTCGTCGAATTCTTAAGGGATGGACTCCTCCCCGAGGATCCCAAGGAAGCTCGAAGAGTGAGAACCCGAGCTGAGCATTACACACTAATCGGAGGTATCCTATATAAACGCTCCTTCACACAGGTAGACGGCCGGCCATACCTGAGATGCCTCTCCCCTGAGCAGGCCGACTACGCCCTGCAAGAACTTCACGAGGGCATCGGCGGGGCACATTTGGGATCCAGATCCTTGGCCCGCAAAGTGTTGAATTACGGATATTTCTGGCCCACTCTCTTACGAGATGCCGAACGACACGTTCGGCAATGCAGCTCCTGTCAGAAATACTCCGACATCCGACGCCTCCCACAAGCTCCACTAACTTCCCTATCAAGTCCAGTCCCCTTTGCAATGTGGGGGATGGATTTACTAGGGCTGTTTCCACCAGCTTCCGGACAGTTCAAATTCTTAGTCGTGGCGATCGACTACTTTTCAAAATGGATAGAGGCCGAGCCCTTGGCCACGATCACCGAGAACAAGGTTGTTCAGTTCTTTTGGAAGAGCTTGATCTGCCGATTCGGCGTCCCTCGGATCCTGATAACAGACAACGAAACCCAGTTCACCGGGGCTGCCTTCCGAGCTCTATGCGAAGACCTTGCCATCCAACACAGGTTCTCCTCCGTCTCACATCCCCAGTCGAATGGCCAAGCCGAAAATGCTAACCGACAGATCCTCTCCGGCATTAAGAAGAGGTTGGATAAATGTTCCAAAGACTTATGGGTCGATCAGCTTCCCAACGTGTTGTGGAACTACCGCACCACAAAATGGACCCCCACAGGAGAGAGCCCATTCAATCTCACCTATGGGTCCGAGGCCATCATCCCCCTAGAAGTCGGAATACCCTCTCCTCGTCTAATAGCTTACGAAGAAGAGCAAAATGTCAGAGAGCTCAGAGCAAATCTAGACCTGATAGATGAGGTCAGAGAAAGAGCTGCCATTCGTCAACAAAGCTACCGAAGAGGGATCGAGTTGGCATACAACAAGAGAGTCTGCCCCATGGACCTCAAAGAAGGGGACCTGGTCCTCAGAAAGTTGGCCATCTCCTTTCCTGGTCAAAAAAGTAAACTCGCTCCAAATTGGGAGGGACCTTACAAGATCGTCAAAGAAGTTCGGCCCGGCACATACAGACTAGAAGACCTCGAAGGCAGGGAGATCCCTAGGACATGGAATGCCGACCATCTCTTAAAATACCAAGAGAGAGCACCAACACCTCTCTAAGTATTTCGAGATGTCGAACCGTTCCTCTCCTATTACTTGTAACGATTTTCTTTTATTTTTCCCTTGTAATAACGGCTAGCAACTTTAGAAGCAGCCAACTATTAATCATTAATGAAGAAAGCTTTTTCATACTTTACTATTGTTTACATCTCTCTGCTTTCACTCTTCACTCTAACAACGGTTCGGAGTCCAACACTTGGCTCGATTCTACTTTGCAAGTTCGCTCCTAAGCGAGCTAGAAGTAGTTCGCCATTCGGAATTGCTCCCACAACCGTTGAACTACTCTAACGATGGTTCGGAGTCCAACACTTGGCTCGAGTCTACTTCGCAAGTTCGCTTCTAAGCGAGCTAGAAGTAGTTCGCCATTCGGAATTGCTCCCACAACCGTTGAACTAATCTAACGATGGTTCGGAGTCCAACACTTGGCTCGATTCTACTTCGCAAGTTCGCTCCTAAGCGAACTAGAGGTAGTTCGCCATTCGGAATTGCTCCCACAACCGTTAAACTAATCTAACGATGGTTCGGAGTCCAACACTTGGCTCGATTCTATTTTGCAAGTTCGCTCCTAAGCGAACTAGAGGTAGTTCGCCATTCGGAATTGCTCCCACAACCGTTGAACTAACCTAACGATGGTTCGGAGTCCAACACTTGGCTCGATTCTACTTCGCAAGTTCGCTCCTAAGCGAGCTAGAAGTAGTTCGCCATTCGGAATTGCTCCCATAACCGTTGAACTACTCTAACGATGGTTCGGAGTCCAACACTTGGCTCGATTCTACTTCGCAAGTTTGCTCCTAAGTGAACTAGAGGTAGTTCGCCCTTCGGAATTGCTCCCACAACTGTTGAACTAATCTAACAATGGTTCGGAGTCCAACACTTGGCTCGATTCTACTTCGCAAGTTCGCTCCTAAGTGAACTAGAGGTAGTTCGCCCTTCGGAATTGCTCCTACAACCGTTGAACTAATCTAACGATGGTTCGGAGTCCAACACTTGGCTCGATTCTACTTCGCAAGTTCGCTCCTAAGCAAGCTAGAAGTAGTTCGCCATTCGGAATTGCTCCCACAACCGTTGAACTACTCTAACGATGGTTCGATCGCGAACACTTGGCTCGATCCCACTCTGCGAGCTTACTATCAGACAAACTCGACACGACTCGCGAAGCTCGCGAGAAGCATGAGCTCGGCGCCACTGGTTGAACCCTCATGTCGCCGACCCCCACACGAGCACCAGACCAGCTCAGGGACCTCGGCACGATGAACACAGTCACAAACAAAGCGACTACACAGAGCTACAAAGAACATGCAAGTTCGAGAAAGAAATATTATTAATAATTGGGATGCAGTACAAAGCGACTCTACCATACAACAAGATTATAAGGCTTTGAAGAGCAAAAATTACAATGCCGACTCACTACACTTGGACTAAATACAACGGCCTCAAAAATGATCATCAATGCCTCCGTGGCGTAGGGATGCTCCTCTTCAAGGACACTCGAGGTCGGCGACGTTTACCTCCAGAGCTCGACCCCAAACCAGCGAATTGGGACGTGCCCTCGGCACTGTTCCTAGCAGCCGCACCGACGGATGCCCCGCTTGACGAAATGGCCACCGATCTTTGCGCATCCCCCAGGCTAGGATGGCCAAGAGGCGGACGGGTTGCCATCTTGTAAAACGTGATGCCCCGATCACTCTCTGCGCGAGTACACGAAGTGCTCCTCACACTGATCGGCCCTGAACGTGGTTCGAGACGAGCCACCTCTGCCTCCAGCTCTGATATCTGGTCTCGCAACGAGTCATCTTTGACATTGACCTCGAAGCGAGGAGGTATTGCGGAGCTCGGGACGCCAGAGCGACTCGCGATAAGATGGTGAAGGTGGGTGACTTCGATACTCTTGTCCACCGTGGCTCTCTTCAGGGCGTCAACCTCGGCCGTCAGTTCGTCCCGTTCGGTCGTCAGTTTGGCCACCTCGGCCGTCAGTCCCTCTCCTTCCGTCCGAAGCTCCATCTCTATAGTTTGCAGGTGGCGGATCTCAGAAAGCAGATCGTCCCTCTCCGCTGTTATTTTGGATAAGGTGTGGCGAATGCACTTGATCCGAAGGCCGTAGCTATATGCAGTCGACGAACCTTCGTCCTCTCCTAAGGGGGTCATCTCGGCGATCCTGCTCTCCAAACGCCGGATCTCGATGTCTCGCCGACCTAGGATGAGTTGAAGATGGTTCCGCTCGCTTTCGGCTCTCGGCACCTCGCCAAGCACAGTTTCATCGCCCCTAAGCCAGCCTCGGCCCAAGCGTTGTCATTCGAGGGAGTGGGCTCGATGTCTTGAGTTACCACCACGAGCTGAAAAGAAGTTGAGACAAACAACAAAATTTCAAACATTGCCGAAGTCCAACACTTCAAGAATTTTCAAGAACTGGTGAGAAAAGATAGAAAGACACAGAGTCGAACCCAAAAAGATATAGTTTTTCATTCATTTCAAAACAGCGGTGGCCAGTCCGCGATTAGGCATTACAAAAACAAAAAAAAGAAAGAAAAAGAAGAACAGAAGTAACGGAGTCAAGGCGCGACCTCTTTCCCGGGGCGACGAGAGGGGGTGGGGATCGACGTCCCCGAAGGGGGCACCACCGCCAGCGGGGTAACCGCAGAGTTCGGGACCTCGCCGGTGACTTCGACGTCAGTCTCGGCTTCGTCCTCCCCTTCTTCTTCTTCCCCCTCTGATTCGGGGTCGAAGCCCTCGACGTGGCCCGGGAACAATCTCCATCCCGAGCAGTCCACGTCTGGGTACGTCTTCGTCACTCGAGTGATGGCTTCGGCGTAATTTTTGGCCATGTTTTGGACGAGGAAACCTTGTGCCTTCGCCAGGGTCGCGTCCTCTGCCGTCTTTACAGCCGCCGCCTTAGCCTCTTCAGCTTCGGCCAATTGTTTGGCCGCCTCCTTCTTCTGGCGAAGAAGGTCGCCCTCCAGCTTCGCCACCTCGCCCTCGAGGTACTCGACCCTCGCCGTCTTCCCTTCGTGCTCGACCCGAAGCTTGTCGAGCTCGTTCCCCATCCGGGCCTTCTCCTTCCGAGCCTGGTCGGACTCCTGCTTCAGCTCCTTCTCCAGAGCTGCCAACCTCTCGGTGAGGTGCCCGAAGTGGACGATGATCTGCGACAAGGAAAGAAGAATTAAAAGAGTTAGAAAAAATTACAGCTAAAGAAGTTCAACGACGACAAAAATCCAATACTTACCGAGACGGCCGAGCGAGCGATCTCGATGATGTCGTCACCTTCTTGCCCGGCCTCCATGGCGGCACGATCCTTCGGCGTTGCCAGATGCTTGACGGCCTGCATGCTCGCCAAGGAGTTGCCGAGGAACCCATCATGCTTCCGAACTTGCCAGTCCGGAATATGGATCCTCTTGTGCTCCTCGGTCAGGAGCTCCTCGGCCGCCACTGTCAGCGGCGGCGTCGTCATCCCGAGGGCTACGGCGATGGGGAACTCACTGACCCCAGTAGATGTCGAGGCACCTGCACCGACGACGACCGGGCTATCGAGGGTCTCCACCTCCTCGACCGAAGCAGTGACCCACGGAGTCTTCGGGGTCGGCAACTTGGTGGCCACCCTCTTACGCTTCTTCGGCGCCTTGCTGACGAGGCCTGCCCTCAAAGCTAGCACCGCGTCGTAGTCCATCGCCTCTGCATTAAAGACAAAGTTCGTTAACGCTATGCAACTCATGCAAAAAAAAATATGAAAAAACAAAGCATAAAAGAAGCCGCGTATTGGGATCTACGCGGCAGAGCCCTCCCTTGAACAAGATGTCCTCGGTCAGCTCCTTCCAATCGTACTTCGACCGATCGAGAAGTGTCCGGACTACCTCTTCTTCTTCAGGACGAAGCTTGGGCAGCGCCCTCGCCCTCTTCGGCACTCCTTCCACCCAACTGGAGGGGATCGGCTAGGCCTCCGGACTCCGCACTATCAAGAACTTCTCGCGCCAGTGCTTGATGGAGTTGGGGCATATGACGAGCTTGCCGCCGTGCCTCGGAGCCAAATAGTATCGGTACTCCGACTTGTTCCCTTGGTGTAGCCGATAGATTGTCCGAAGCACGTTCAGCTCCGGCTCGATCCCCACAGCTTGGCAGTGAAGTACAAAGCCGTTTATGAACCTCCATGCGTTCGGCATGAGTTGGATGGGGCTGACCCCGAACCAACTCAGGACGAGGATCACGAACGGATGGAGGGGTAGCCGAGCCCCGGCGATAAAGGCATTGACCGGCCAGCAACACATGGTCACTGGCAGGGGCGAGTTGGCCCTAACCCCGGGACCCGGCAGCATAAGCTCGTACTCCTTCGGGATCTGGAAAGAGTCCCGGATCACTCCCAAGTCCTCTTCGCGCAGGATCGACACCGTCTCGTCCGCCTCCATCGTCTCCCTCACCGCATTCTCCTCAAAGGACCTCCCCCTCCCATGAACTATGCGCTCGGCCTGATCCTCCGGAAGCTCCCGAACCCTGTGAAGTCCCGTCAGCTGCCCCGGCAATCTGCCGAACTCCCCCATACGCTTCGGATCCTCCACGATCGAATCTTTGCCGAACACCTTCTTGCCCTTGTCTGGCCGACTCAGAGTGTGGGCTTCGGCGACTTCAAGGGAGGGCTCGGACCAAGAGGTCGACTCGGAGACAGAAGCAAGAGACATAGTTTATGAAATAAACTAAGTATAAATTACCTTAAAAAATTTGCTGTAGGAAACTTCACCAGAATACGGACGATGATCACCGGAAGCTCTCGCTTAGCATAAATAACCGCCTGAGTAAAAGAAAGGAGAAGTGAAAAATGAGAGGGGGGTGAGGTTTTATAGAGGGGGACACGCGAAACGAGGTTAATGGGCCTGTACTGCCGGCCCATTCACACAAAACGACAAAAGCGACCTCAATCGCCGCCTTGTTTACCACGCCAGGCCGTGCATCGCATTAATTACTGTCCCATCTGATAGAAGCTCAGAGGTCACTGCATTAAATGAACGTCTCATCTGTCAGAGCTGTCAGAAGTTCAGAAGCCGTCATATTTACTCAGGCGTCCTCCGCCAAAAACGACAAGTCTTGGGGTTCGGCACCAGCTGCCGAGCGCTCTTGACACCGACCCTGTTGCGGGGAAAAGTTGGGGTTCGTCACCAGCTGCCGAGCGCTCTTGACATCGATCCCGTTATGGGGGGAAAAGTTGGGGTTCGGCACTAGCTGCCGAGCGCTCTTGACACCGACCCCGTTATGGGGGAAAAGTTGGGGTTCGGCACCAGCTACCGAGCGCTCTTGACACCGACCCCGTTATGGGGGAAAAGTTGGGGTTCGGTACCAGCTGCCGAGCGCTCTTTTCACCGGCCCCGTTATGGGAGAAAAGTTGGGGTTCGGCACCAGCTGCCGAGCGCTCTTGACACCGACCCCATTATGGGGAAAAAGTTGGGGTTCGGCACCAGCTGTCGAGCGCTCTTGATACCGACCCCGTTATGGGTGAAAAGTTGGGGTTCGTCACCAGCTGCCGAGCGCTCTTGACACCGACCCTGTTATGGAGAAAAGTTAGGGTTCGGCACCAGCTGCCGAGCGCTCTTGACACCGACCCCGTTATGGGGGAAAAGTTGGGGTTCGGCACCAGCTGCCGAGCGCTCTTCACACCGACCCCGTTATGGGGGAAAAGTTGGGGTTCGGCACCAGCTGCCGAGCGCTCTTGACACCGACCCCGTTATGGGAAAAAGTTGGGGTTCGGCACCAGCTGCCGAGCACTCTTGACACCGACCCCGTTATGGGGGAAAAGTTGGGGTTCGGCACCAGCTGCCGAGCGCTCTTGACACCGACCCCGTTATAGGGGAAAAGTTGGGGTTCGGCACCAGCTGCCGAGCACTCGTAACACTGACCCTATTACAGAGAAAAGTTGGACCTCGGACCTCGCCGAACTCCCTCTCAGCACTCACAACCTAGCCGAGGTCCCTCTCTTCTTCGGAAGAAGGTACCAAACCACCTACAGACCTCGGCCTCCTGGGTAGCGAGCGCTGGACGGGGTCAGAAGTGTGAAACAAACATGTAAACCACACAAACAAGGAAAAATGACCGAACCATTTGCCAAAAAGTTGCGAAAAAACAATAAAAACTCGAGAAATTAAGGGAGAACTCTTGGAAAATAATTATAAAATTGGGGAAACATTTCCTGATCCCCAAACAAATAATTATAGCCAAGAACAAATTTTTAAGACCCCCGAACAACGGATTAACACTCCACAAAGGTAAGAGAATATTCCTGCGAGAACGCCACATGACCATAAGAGCTCAGGGGTGACTCAGAGTTCAACCAACTTGAAAAATCACCATGTTACCTCCTTCAAGATTCAAAACCTTCCATTTGGGCTCCGATACAACTCCACTAGCCATTAAAACAGTAAAACTACTCCTCAAAGGCTGATCAAGCTCAGTCTTCGGGAGTGGGGGGCTCGTGATATGGCTAAAAATGGGGTTTAATCGGAACCGTCCAAATCAGGCACGAATCTTGAAGTCCATGGGTAAAATGGTAATTTCACCTACCAATGGGTCTGAGATGGGTACTGGATCTCTTCGTCAAAAATCCAATAACCCACGAACGGATCCACTTTAATCGGGTGCGGGTTTCAACCAGCAAGAAAGCCCGATCCAGAGGGATAGAATTAGGGTTTCTGATTAGATCCTAACCAACGGCCCTGATTCATGCCTATCCTTCCACTGGGAATTAGGGATTACATTCCTAATCTGTTTACAAGGAGTATATTCCTTATCAGATCACAGGGATTACATTCCTAATCTGCTCTCTAAGACGCCTATAAATACCCCCCATCCATCTTCATTAAGAGGTAATCAATCTTTTGCCAGTTTTTGTGCTCTTTCATAATCTTCCCTGATTACTGACTTGAGCGTCGGAGGGTGCGTCGCCGGGAACAACCCCGGTGTCTCGCACTTTTTGCAGGTGTACGGCAGGAGTCAGCGTCAAATTCCGACGGAACAGGTATACGGGTTTGCTATTCAGTTTTCCTAAGAATCCACAAATACTATCTGTTTGCCCCCACACAAAATTTAGCGGCAACAAATATCTTGCATACTTATTCGGTGCGAAGGGAAGATGGTGATACAAGTAGAGGGTTCGAAGCAAGGAATCGAAGAAGAAGAAAGCATTCAGCAACAACAACAATTACAGAGAGGTGGACAGTCGACTGTACCCCCCTCGGGTCAATGTCTTGGAGACTGCGGTCAACCGAGCGCGACTGATAGGTTTTTTGGGTGCGGTTCTGGCTGATTCGTTTGAAGCCCACTTTGTCTTCAGATTAGATTGTACAACTCTAATTGTATGTTATTTCTTCAGTATACATGAGATGACTATTGTATCAAGATATCAAACTATTGTTTATTTATATCTCTATATATTATTGTAATTGGCCTTTATTGAGAGCCAAGAGAGAGAGAGTTCTTTATGGAAGAAAGTTTGAGATGTTCTCCAATTGTAAACAACTAGTATTTCTAGTGAGGCTGGCTTGAGAGAGAATCATAGTGAGAATTATAATATTATTGTATTTTCTCTAGTTGAATAAGCGAAAGCCCCAACCGGGACAAATTTGTGTGCTATGGTGTATATGGTGTGATCTTCTATTTGCTTAGTGGTTTGTATTAATTGTATCGTTTAACTCAACATGATCCTAGTAGAAGAGGGAACCAAATTCTCTAACATACACGACATTAACCATTAATTCTAATGAATTATTTAGAAAACATTAAATGTAAATGGCCGTCTGTTTATTAATAGAGTAAATAGATCGACATATTTACCATTTGAAAAACTGTTCATGTATTTAGCCAACTTTTGAGTTTAAATATAATAAGAATGTGCCATCCTCTGTCGAAAATCAGGAATCTTTACTAAACATTTCATTCAGTCATACTTCCATAATAAAATCGTGGTGAATGATTTCCTAAAATTTTTAAATGATAATAGTAAACATGTGCAGTAAATAAATCTATGCACATTCTTAATATATTTAGTATAATTTTATACTACTATAACCGTAATTCATTTGGAGCCAACTTCTACTCCATTATGGGAAGCCAACATTAAAATCAGTCATTTATTACTAGTTTCTAAACTGTCATAGGCCCATATTACTAGTTTCTAAACTGTGTATGATTGGGCCCACCTCAATTAATGTTTAATAATTAAACTATATATTATATTTATGAGTAATGCTAGAGCCACTACCAATTTCACTACATTTCTCTTCACTATCTTAGGTGGCACACTCCAATAGGTAGGGGATGATAGAGTAGGTGGGAGAACTCTCCAATAGGAGTAAGCCACCTAAGGTAGTGAAGGAAATAGTAGTGAAATTGGTAGTGGCTAAAGCATTACTCTATATTTATAGGCCTGCCATTCTTTCTTTTTTCCATTTTGACATAGAAAAAGAAAAGTAAAAGAAGGACTTCACACCTACCTTAACACGTGCAGACCATATCTTTTAATTAACAAAATAAAATAAAAAGAAGAAGGATTTGGTGTGGACTTCAATGATGTGGACTTCAATGATGTGTTCTCTCCCGTAGTTAAGCACACCTCCATTCGAGTTTTGCTCTCTTTGGTGGCAATGAAGGATTTGGAATTGGAGCAAATGGATGTAAAAACTGCCTTCTTGCATGGTGATTTGGAGGAGCAGATTTACATGAGCCAAGCGGAGGGTTTAGAGGTTGCGAGAAAGGAGGACCGTGTGTGTCTTTTGAAGAAGTCCCTTTATGACCTTAAGCAATCATCGCGGCAATGGTATAAGAAGTTCGACTCATTCATAGTGAGTATTAATTTCCATCGTTCCAATTATGATAGTTGTGTTTATTTCAAGAAGTTGGATGGTGGGAATTTCATTTACTTGTTGCTCTATGTGGATGACATGTTGATTGCATCCTCAAACTTGAAAGAAGTTAGGAGGTTGAAAGAGCAACTAAGTTTGGCATTTGAGATGAAAGATTTGGAGGCCGCCAAAAGGATTCTCGGAATGGAGATCACAAGGGATAGGTCCAAAAGAAAGTTGTTTCTTTCACAAAGGAGTTTTGCCGAGAAAGTGCTACGCCGTTTTGGCATGGAGAAAGCGAAAGTTGTTTCAACACCTCTTGCGGCGCATTTCAAGCTTTTGGGCGCTTTAAGCCCAAAATCCGATGATGAGAAGAAATATATGGAAAATGTTCCATATTCAAGTGCGGTCAGGAGTCTCATGTACTTGATGGTGTGTACTCGACCCGACATTGCTCAAGCCGTTAGTGTGGTAAGTAGATATCTCTCTTGTCCAGGGAAAGGGCATTAGAAAGCGGTGAAGTGGATCTTCCGCTATTTGAGAGGTACTATTGATGCTTGTTTGGAGTTTGGTAATGGCAAGAAACTGACGGGCTTTATGGATGTGGATTTTCCGGGTGATTTGGACGAGGTGTTCCTTGACGGGTTATGTTTTTACCCTTGGAGATTGTGCAATTAGTTGGAAGTCCACACTTCAAGCCACCGTTGCACTCTCAAGTACTGAGGCCGAATATATGGCAATTACTGAGGCTATTAAGGAGGCAATTTGGCTCAAGACATTTGTTGGTGAGATGTCTTCACTCGAGGGTCCTATTACGGTGTTTTGTGACAACCAAAGCGCGATTCATTTGACCAAGGACCGCATGTACCATGAGAAGACGAAGCACATTGACATTCGATACCATTTTGTTCGAGATGTGATCTCGGAAGGCAAGGTTGCCGTGAAGAAGATTGGTACCGAATCGAATCCGGCCGATATGCTCACAAAGCCTCTTCCAATTGCAAAGTTCAAGCTTTGTTCAAGTTTGATGTCGGTTTGTTTCTAGCTAGTTTGAGCTAGTTTTGTTTCTAGCATGTTGCTAGTATATCTTTATGTTTACCTTTGTTTAGGTTATGTTTGCTTTATGCATTTGCTTTATGTTTTAGTTTGTTTTAGATGCAATTTGGTTCAAGGTGGAGATTATTATGTTATGACCCAAATTGTTTTGGGCCCATTGGGCTTTGTATCTTCACATATGTAAGTTTTGAATCAAAAGAAATAATCAATCAACATTTTTGCCCTCTCTTTCTTTCCTAGCCGGCTGCTTCTTCTTCCTTTTCTCTTCCTCTTCTCAAACCCTAACAAATCCTATCAAACCCTAACAAAGAGACAACCTTTGTAATATAATTTATTAATTACATTTTAGATGGGAGTGACTACAACTTCACCACCTTTAACTCTCCTTCAATTTCACTCATGGAAAAACGATTCCATAATGCGTCTTAGTCTATTAGTTTTTAAAGGTCCTTCAGTCTTGATGTTTTTTTCTTCTTTTTTTACAGTATTATTGTACGCTACTCTTTAGGAAGAGCTTCATTAGAGTTGTCACGCCCCGCTTCCCAAAAATACGGAATATGAGTACATGACAAAAGCCCAGCGAATGACTAACGTCACTCATAAGCTGTTTAATCGATTAACTCAACAACATAAACAATACAGAACAATTGCGCAGACAATAATAATAATCTCATGAACAAATAATACTTGGAATTAAACAATATAAATATCCAAATACAATAATAATAATCCAACGTCTGGAAACAATAATAAAATCCGGGACATAGGCCCAAACAATAATAATCCAGTCCAAAAATAAATACAAGTCTCAATACATTAAGTCATTTAAAGCGATAAGTAAATTAGAAACAGAAATCTTCAAAATGTTTTTTCTCCAACTCCAGCAGGCAATTCTCCTTCATTACCTGTAAATATTTCATCTAAAAAGAGAAAAATAATTGTCCTTAGAGCAAGTCATGGACAGCAAGTAGAGAAAGCAAGGAACAATGGAATAACGTATAACAATGAGACAATGGATCAATAGGAATCAATAACATGGCACGATAATAATAATCAATAACATGGTAACTAATGCAACGGTGTAACGGTAAACTAATATTCGGTAACGGTAAACAACGATTAATATCAATATCACTTAAACAATATTGGATACAAATAGGAACAATGATGAACAATATGCAATGTCGGTGATGTGTCAATCCTTATGTCTATTATTCATTTTAACTCCTAACTAATGCACGTACTACTGTGTCCCATGTGTGCCGTACCACATGTTCGATGCATACAATCAATTTCGTTTAGACTCAAGTGGTGTACTCGGTAGATCATGTACTTGGCAACGGTAACGGTAAAAACTATCCACCTTTCGGTGTATAAAATGGTCATCGGCAACGATACGGTACACGATAGATTGGGTTACTGCCATAACCACAATCACACGATAAAACAGTAGTCGGAACGGTAATTAGGGAAACACGGGCCCCTCCTCCAAGTACAGTTACTACTTTGTTCACTACTTAAATCACCCTTTAAACCCCGGCTTGTTAATTATGTATCAATGCAACAATACAATATGCAATTAAGGGACAATAGATAAACAATAGTATCAATAAGGAACAATAGGTTGATAACATGGATAGGACGGTTAAAATAATGACAATAACTCATTGGGAACATGCAATGCAACATACATTTATTAACTCATGCAATAATACAACCTAGGAATTATTAATCATTTAAAAGTAGTATCTAAAATTCTGAACCGTAAAAACACAGCTGCAGTAAAACGGGCATATCTCTTGCTACAAAACTCGGAATTCGAAAATTCCGGATGCTATTGACATCTAGACATTCGGGGCTATATTTCATATTCAGAAAATATTTTATTTTGAGATCATTTACTACTTCGAAAACAGCGATCAAGTTCAGGTCAGCAAACATGTATACTTGTTCAGGTATTTTTCTTGGAGATAAAATTAGTTGAACATGTCGGGTATCGATTCTATAGTCAATAAATTGTGAAACTAGCATGATAGGTGTCCAAACATGATAAATAAGGATTAGAACACACACATATACAAATCCAACATCAATCAATCATCAAACGACATACAACCTAACGAATGTTTCTACAATAAATTATTTGTGTTGTGACTTGTATGAATAACCCTATTAACAATTCTATATGCATTCATTAAAGATCCAAACTTTAGAGTCAAACTGGCACGATGTCAAGAATATTGGGGTTAGCTCGTGTAAACCCACAATAAACCCAACGAAAGGGATAACAAAGGGCAATACGATAACAAAAAGATCTACTTGCAAGAATTTTCAATAAAACTTGAATTTGAAACGAATAGCAATTCAAGTGGACGGTGACTTGCCTGTTAACCGGTGAAACGAATAGCGAGAATAATGGAATGTGAATCTCGAAGCAACGAACACAAATCTGCAACAACATGATCCCTCAACACACATAAGAACACATATATTACACGTGTGATAACCCAAAGAGACAACACACAAGAACTGCAGCAATCATAGAGGATTCGGCCATGGCAGCAGGCAGGCCGGCGGCGGCGGCGACCAGGGGCGACGGGGTCGAGGTTGACGCACGGGACGGCGGTGGCAGCGCGTGGGTGGCGGTCGGCGATCAGACAGAGGATGAGGGAAGGAGCTATGGGTTTGGGAGGCTGCTGGCATCGATCGGAGCAGGGAAAGGGGAGGTCGGGGGGTGTCGATGGGAGGGCGACACCAAGGGGGGGTTGCCGGAGGTGGGGGCAGCATCGGGAGGCCGGAGATGGCTGGGGAAGATGATCGGGAAGTGGGTTGGGATTTTGAACGGAGAGATAGAAACGGGAGAGGAGAGAGAAAGATGAGAGAGGAGAGAGATTAGGCGGCTAGGTTTCGATTTGTGTGCAGAAATTAGGGTTACAGTAGTGTTGCATTTATAGGGTACAATTAGGGTTCAATTAGGAGATAGATCAAAATCAACACGATTCAAATAAAAATACCCATAATTCAAATAAACAAAATCCACAATATAGATAACTCAATAAAAAAGAAGAATAGTTCATGAACAAAAATTTCAACCCAATTAAATAAATAATAACACAATTGAAATAATAAGAATTGGGCTAAAAATAAATTGGAACTCGCCAAGAAAATCAGATCGGGTATAAAAATAAAATATTTCGATAGATGATTTATTTTTTTTAATTAGAGAAATCAAGGAATAACAATTAGTAATTATATTCATAATAATAATAAAATCATACAATAAAATAATATTCGTGTTTAACAATTTTTTATTGAAATCACCTAATAATAATAATATATTTGTTCTAGGCTCAAAATAAAAAAAATAGTTGATCAATAAGGCATAGAATTAAGATCAAAATATACTATTATCCGAAATGAATAAAATTTTCGATTAGAAACCACTTTAATAAAATATCCGAAAAGAACTCAGCACAAAAATAAATTTATAAAAATCGAATTATAGAAAATACACGAAAAATACTAATTGTCGGAAATGGGGGTTACAAGAGTATATGTTACTGGAAGTCATCCATCAATTGCAGGCAGATCGGCAAGTCTAAAAATGGTGTCTAATATGAACTTTCAAATTTTCAATGTATTTTGTTAGCAATAATATTATGAATCAGTCACACTGTATTAACTAATTTTATATATGACACAGGATGTCCCATGAATCCAGAAGCATCAAATGTTATTGACCAAAACTTGTATATTTAGTGAACTTTAGGGAATTCTATATATGTATGTGACGAAAGAATGACTTCTTAATGTGATTTGTGTATTCACGGCTACAAAAGCATTGTAGTTATATATGGAAAGACAAAGATGTATATAATAAGGCATGAGATTTGGTTCTCTCTCTCTCTTTCCCCCCTCTTATGGACTGTTTGGTTCAAAGGAGGGGAGGGGGGAGGGGAGGGGAGGGGAAGGGAGGGATTTTAATGGAGGTGAGGGGAGGGGAGGGAAAGGGAGGGGAGGAATTTTAATCAAGACTCTATTTGATTCAAAGGATGGGAGGGGAGGGGAGGGGAGGGGAAGAAAAATAATTATCTTCTTGTTTGGTTCACAAGGGGAGGGAAGAGATTTTATAATTAAATTACTTTTAGATCCTTTTACATTTTAGGAGAGCCTATGTATTATTGTTTCTAATTCTAATTTTGTAAGATAAACAAAATAATGAAGACCAATAAACAAAATAATGAAGGCATATTGATTGATAGATATTGTTGCTATAGCAATCAATACAGATGTTTGGTAGTACTAGTGCCTTTAGCCTAAGAATTTCTGTTTTGTTTGGATTTTAAGCCTTTAAATATATTTTATTTAAAAAAGTGCGCAAGACCTCTATAAGTATCATCATGTCAACATGTTAATTCTAATTATTTGATACATTGAAACGAAACAGAGAAAAAAAAGTATACAACCTCACTATTTCATTCTTGTAATACAGTATTACAGTGAGAACAGATGGACACAGAAATCACAAGGTACGTAAGGATACATCAGGGATCAAAAAGGGACATACAGAGACAAGTACCTGTAGTAGCCATTGACATGACAATCACTCTGCAGTCTTGAACCGATATGTGGCATAAGAAAGCGCCGTATTTCCCCAACTACGGTGGATCAGTTCAGCCTTGGCAGTCTCCCCTGTTGCTCCAAGAGTCACATGCAAAGGGTAAAAGTGCTATGGATATATATGGATGTGCTGTTTTAGCATAAGGCGCTTTATGTTCATAGCAGTTTACATCTTCATGCATGTATATAGATATACGAGAATTACAAGCTAATAACTTTTTTAAGTAGTTGGAAATCATATTACGAATCAAAAGAAGCTAAGGATAGAAAACACATTTGCACCAGAAAAGAACAACCATTTACTTTAAATTACCCAAAGGCAAAGTTTCCGTATCCTGTTTGCACCAGAAAAGAACAACCATTTACTTTAAATTACCCAAAGGCAAAGTTTCCGTATCCTGCCATTAGGTGTTGCATTTGAATATTATACGAATTGTATGATACAATTTTTTTTTTTCCGAATGAGCTGGTTCCTATTGTTTAAGTACCACTGGCTAATTTTAAACATGCGGGACGGCGGGACGATGGATGGAGACGAGAGGGGAGGCGACGAGGAGGGGGAGAAAGAGAGTGCGCGAGTGGGAGAGAGAGAGTCGGGAGAGAAGATATGTTTTTTTATTTTAGAGATTTAGATCTAAAAAGGAGAATTTAGTCCAATCACTTAAAAAAATTAGACCTACTTTCTCTCCCCTCCAAATGCCCCCAAGATTGGAGGGAGCCAAAATTTGGCTCAAGAGGGATTTTGCACCCCTCCATTCCCCGAATTTTTCCCCAAACTGTCCCACTTTTTGAAAGTTTTTTCCAAACTGCCATACTTTTTTAAAAAAAAAATCTCAAACCGCCCTACTCGCTTTCTGAAAAAGCGAGTTTGGGTAAATCCCCATCGCTTTTTCAGAAAGCGAGTGTTAGGCTTCGTTTTCCTCTTGCCCACACTCGCTTTCTCAAAAGCGAGGGGATTTATCCCACACTCGCTTTTTGAAAAAGCAAGTGTCGATTGGATCTTTTTAGTCCCCATGCTCGAAATCAGATCTTACTTTCATATTCACTCTCTATCTTCCTCCCCCTCTTCTAACGAAACCCTAACCCATTCTGGATTTGCTCTAATTTCGGCCATTAACCCACCAAAATACATCGACTCACTCATGAAATCCTCGTATTTCTCATTTTCTTTCGATTTTCCACTTCTCTCATCCTCATTTCACCCCAAAAACCCTAAACCCCAATATCCAAGATTGTGTTGATTTTCGAATTTGGGGGGGAAAACTCCCGGTTGAAGGAGGTGGAGTGCTTCGAATTTGGGGGTAAAGCTTGCGGTATATTTATCAAACTCCTGATTTTTTTATGTTGTGTTAATCACCCAAATTTGTTGATTTTCCAAGTAAATATTGGATCTTCAAAAAAAAAACTAGCAAAAATTTGTAGTATTAAGTTGAGTGTTTATTTATGTAGGTATATAGTATATTCCAATTTTAGTATATGTAGGTATGTAGTGTAAAAATTGGATATATATGTACATATATGTAGGTTATATATTTTGGTATAGTTAATAACGATTGTTTTTAGTTGTAGTATACTCTCTTTTATTATAAATGGCACGCACGATGGGAAATGTGGAGGAAGGACCGAGTAGTATACCTCCTTGCGGCGATGGACCACGTACTTCTTTTGGCCACCTCCTTGCGGTGAACGTGGTGGTCGTCGTGGTGGTACCGAGCATACTAATGTAAGTGATTAATTGTTTATATTCGATTAGTTTGATTATCATACAATAAAATGTAATATCGGTTTTTTGATTTAAATGTTATTGTTGTATAGGTCTCAACTAATCCAAATGAGGCGGGTTCTTCTTCTACAACCCCTTCTTCTTCATCTTATATTCCTCCTGGAGGGCTAGGTCCCCTCAACCCTATACTCCTTACTCTCCAGTTGCATCACCGTTTGAAGGATGTGTGGGAAGGTGAATCTAAGGAATGTACATTTAGGGGGGGTCATCCACTGCCTATGCACCCACGGATTCACGAGATCCTACGAGACTGTGGCTAAAAAATGTCTAGGTGAATCTAAGGAATGTACATTTCTGAGAAAGCGAGTCTGTGTGAAACCACCTCGCTTTCTCGAAAAGCGACTGTGGAGTAGTTAGTTTTCCAGAGATCAGCTTGATCTCTGGAAAACAATCTACTCAATAGTCGCTTTCTGAGAAAGCGATGTTGTTTCACCTAGACCCGCTTTCTCAGAAAGCGACTCTTAGGTTTGATCACTCAGGCTCAACACTCGCTTTCTCAGAAAGCGAGGAGCTCTATATTAGACTCGCTTTCTGAAAAATTATATTGTAAACAAGGTTATGAAATTTGATAGACTAAAATTGATAATTATATTAGAGCTCTATATATAAAATCTGATAATTATATTGTACTTTCACTATCTCAATAATGGCCCGTGGTGTTAAACCTATCCCAGACTTCACCACACTCACAATCAAATTGCAAACAAGGTTAGAATCAACTTTACAATGGTCTTGATTCAACGTGGGATTCGTACAAGTATGAGGCCCAACTATATTCTTCATCACAAAATTTGTCCCGCCTTTTGGAACAATTGCTCGTAATCTTCAAGGGCATCCATCATCACTTACTACTGGGGGACTTTGCACCATCTCCTAAATTGTACATTTTTTAGGTGTCATTTTAAATTTTAATAGTGTACAGTGACGGTAAAGATTTCAATATGACGAATTCACGATGTTTCTTGATAGAATACAGCTTCACAGTCTACTAAATCGACTCTTTACTTACAAACTCCTGTCCAATGTACAATTCGTCTACATTGGATGAACCAGACGACTCTTGTGGAACTTGATGTACTCTAGCATCTTGTGTCATCTCCTCGGTAACATGAGCGTTAACATTGGCATAACTATCAGTAGCTCTCACTTTATTAGAACTGCTGTTCATAAGATTTACATTTGCTACATCATCATCTTCATCCCCATCATCATTTACTACACTCTCATCAACTTCATCGTCTATTTCTTCCTCTTCTTCAACATCGTCTAATAAGTCGTTGTTAATGGTAGCATTTTGAAATAATTCAAATAAAGTGTCATTTGGAACATAGTCATGAACCGGACTAGGTTGACATGACAAATCAACTTCTGTAGAATCTGGGTTTATTGTATTTGTGAAAGTGTCTTCTTGTGGGGACAGTGTGATTGCTTGTGAAGTTTGAACGGGATTAGACATCATCTACTGTGTCGGTTCTACCCGTACGAAGCTTGAACTAAGAATATCATGTGGTTGAGCATTCATAATTTGGATTTGCTGAATATATAACTCCAATGCAGACCAAGTACAATTGGAATCAAGTGTCCTAACCATCATTGACTTCATAGCATTATCAGTAGAAATGGGCACTGTCATAAAATACTGACCATCTCCTTTTCCTGGTGCATATCGAGCTAAAATTTTCACATTCCATTGATCCATATCTCAATTAGTAACTTCATAAATTTTCTCAACTAATTCTGCCAATGTAATGGCACGAGGTGCCCAAACTATTTCAGGATCCACCGCACTATAACAACAACCAATCTTTGGATCATGAATTATTTCACCACCAAAGTATAATCAAATAGGAATATCGTAATTCATACCTATGTATATTTATACGAATATACGAGTTATAATCTACCCAAAAACAAAACCTATGAAAATATACAAAATAATAGGCCAATATGCATCATACCTTCACAAGCTTATTCGGAAGAATATAGTCGTAGATATTTGGGTAGAAGAGTTGAAGTTGCTATCCTCTTCAAGTTTATCAAAATTCCACAATTCGGATCTTCCGGAAGATGGGTTTAGGGTTTTCAGAGCGATTTAATGGGTTAATCGATGAATTTTTATGGTTAAGGGATGAAAATGTTATGAGAGATGGGTTAGGGTTTTGAGGTTAGAAAAGGAGGAAGAAAGAGAGTGAATGTAAAAGTGAGATCTGATTTCGAGCGTGGGGGCTAAAAAGACCCAATCGATACTTGTTTTTTTTTCAAAAAGCGAGTGTATGATAAATTCCCTCGCTTTTTGAGAAAGCGAGTGTAGGCAAGTGAAAAACTAAGCCTAACACTCGCTTTCTGAAAAAACGATGAGGATTTACCCAAACTCGCTTTTTCAGAAAGCGAGTAGGGCGTTTTGAAAATTTTTAAAAAAAGTAGGGCAGTTTGGGAAAAACTTTCAAAAAGTGGGACAGTTTGGAAAAATTCTCATTCCCTTCCCCTCCCCTCCCCTCCTAAAAAATGAACCAAATAAGAAATGTTTTAAAAAATCCCTCTCCTCCCCTCCCCTCCCCTCCCTCTATTCCCCTCCAACCAAACAGACCCTTAATCTAATGACTCATTTGATGAAAATTAGAAAAAGAAAAAAAATTGTCTACAAGTTGAATATTGTGCATTGATGAAATTATATTGATTGATTATTAACCAGGGTAAAGGCATTTAGTTTATTATCAAAATAAGAGTTCTTTTAGTAATTAATGTTTTTGTTTTTGAATAGTGTTTGTCATTGAATGGTGAACCACATCATTTGTTAGACATTCTTATAACATATCATAAATGTTTAAGCCCCTAAAAAATTGTTAAGTACATAAAGGAATCTACTTATAACTGCACCATAAATGCAACATCAAAGAGTACCAACTTCCACCAATCCTTATAGTTTCCGATTGCATAGAGGACAAAGGAAATCTTGTCCCTGGGAAGTTCTGATCCTCAATACAAGCAAGTTGATGAAATTCAACAATATTTAGATTGTCGTTACGTCTCCTCCATCGAAGCATGCTGGAGACTCTCTTTCCTATTTGAATAAGATATAAATTACAATTAATAAATTAATTAATGTGTTTCTGAAGTTGATTTTTTTTTTCATTTGAGAGGGAAGAATTTATGAGGAAATGCTTGATCTGAGAGGGAAGGTGGTTGATAAGCACGCAGTGGAGAAGGAGATAGCGGAGTAAAGGAGGAGTTCGAGAAGAGCCACAACCCCACCTAGCACTGCACTGTCAGCCCAACTTTGGTATTATTTGACTCTTTTTCTTTACTTTCAATTGAATAGAAATATGGAATGATGTTGGTTGGTTTGGAAATGTGAATTTGGTATTTGGTAGATTTGTCATCTTTTGATTATATTGTGATCGAAATAGTCTAGGGGCATCTCTAAATTTACAGACCTTGGCTTTACCTATGTCTTGGTGTTGTGTCAGTGTTGAATAGGGTCACCTTCGTCCAATTAAGACTTTCATGTTTTTTGCTTAAGAACTAAAGTTACTGTGTATGTATGATAGCATGTACATGATAATAAAAAAATATGAATTGATAAAATTTAACATAGTTGTTTCAAAGAATATGATCGAAATAAATAAAAAGCTCATTATTTGGGTGTTTTTTATTCAAATAAGAGCATCATATGTTATTAAATAAGATAAGCTGAAAAATAGACACAATACATATCATCATTGTATTGTTTGAGTTCCGTATAATTTTATGAGTGTCAAAATTATTTTAGTTTGCACAGGATACACTAGTATAATACTTATTTGAATTCCTACGCTTAAAATTCAAGATAAATAAATTGTATTTTCAGAACTAAATTATATCCATAAGTGATTATCTTTTAGAAACTTACACAACTATCAGGCAATTTCCCATATGTTCAAAGCTAGTCAACTCTAGCAAATCACCACCATGTTCACCACCACCATGTTCACACATGAATAGTCCCTCTTTCTCTCTCTCTCTCTCCCCCTCCCTCTCTCTCTCTCTCTCTCTCTCTCTCTCTCTCTCTCAAAATCAATAGATAAGATTCTCAATCTTACTCCCACTTCACAAATTCAAACAAAATCCAAAGGTCTACACCTCGACATGAGTGTTACATTGCTACATGCAAGACCTCCCTATTCAAGCCAAGCCTCACTCTATTCCAAGGCCACCCTATTTATTTCACCTTGTTTTTCCTCCTCTCTTTTTCTCTGTTTAAATACAACAATTCTCTCTGTTTCACATTTCAACAAAGAGACATCCTCACAAACTCCACTTCCCTTTCCCTATGGAACACTCTAATAGTCTGAGAGGTCCCCGTAACTTCTCCAGGTCTACTCATGGTAGTGAAATGGGTGATGATGATGGTGAGGCCTTGAAGTGGGCAGCTTTAGAAAAGCTTCCAACTTATGATAGAGTGAGGAAAGGTATGCTTTACGGCGACAACAACAAGATGGAGGAGATTGATGTAAAGAAAGTAGGGTTTAGAGAAAGAAAGAGCCTAATGGATAGATTGGTCAAGGTTGTAGAGGAAGACAATGAGAAGTTTTTGAGGAAACTTAAAGATAGAATTGATCAGTATGAATTACTTTTGACTCTTTGGTTCTTTATGTTTCTTGATTTTTCTTGTTTTCATTAGAAATTGTGTTGTTGTTTTGATGCAGAGTTGGGATTAAGAATCCAACAATCGAAGTTCGATTTGAGAATTTGGATGTCAATGCCGAGGTTTATGTGGGGAACAGGGGAATTCCTACTATCATCAACTGCTTTGCTAACAAGATACAAGTATAGATTTAACTTCATGCATGCATGCTTACTTTGTTTGTGATTCTGATGACTTGCAAGATTTTGGTGACAAGCTCTCTTTTTGTTCTTTGTAGGAGGTTTTGCATTATCTTCACCTGACACGTACAAAAAAGAGAAACATGTCCATACTACATGATATCAGTGGAATCATCAAGCCTTCTAGGTGAGAAGTCAAGCCAGTTGTATTTTTTTAAAAATTGTATTATGGGTAAACTATCACACCCCTAAGTTTCATACAAACGCAATAATCTCTAGTATTATAGCCAGGGCTGGCCCTGAGTTTCCGAGGGCCTGAGGCGAACTTCCGAAATGAAACCCCCATACAGGAAAAAAAAAATGTATACAAAAATTTGCACATTATTGAAAGCAAAATATGCAAATATATAAATTTGTTTTAAATCACCCAAATTTAAAGTCTCAAATTCAATTCAAGTTTTCAAGCCTAAACTTAAATAATTTTTCTTTTTTCAAAGGTTCAAATAATTATTTTTGGGGCCCTTAATAACAGTATTGTTCTTTTACGCGCAAAATCATGCCTAAATTTATAAGAGAATTACAAATTTTGGGACTCCTAAAACCGCAAAAATATCAAGGATCTGAGGCGGCCGCCTCACCCGCCTCAAGAGTGGAGCCGGCCCTAATTATAGCTAGAGAACTCCTAAATTTCATACAAAAACAACCATATATATCTATGGACTATGTGATTATTACTAGAGAGTTAGTATTGTGTGGATTGTAGACGAGCACTGAAATACATGAACTATACGCAAGCTAAATTATAGTGATTCATCTATCTGCCAGATTAAATCATGACGTTGTATTTTAGCTCAAAATTATATATTACTTCTTCTGTTCAACAAAGAATGTCATTTGAGTTTTTTCTTTGTTCTAAATTGTTTATCGCTTTAGATTTTCAAGATACCCTTCTTAAATGCTTATTAGTAATTGTTTTATTGGATTACTATTTCCTGGTAATACTCTTGAGGTTCTATTCATTTTTTTTTAACCTAATAAATTATAGTGGAGGACAATTTTGGAACTTTACTATTATTGGATCATTTTAAAACTTTAATTAAAGATAATGTTTAATTATTTTAAAAAAAATTGGATTTTTTCTTAATGAGTGTGAAATGACATAGAAGAACATTTTCGAGTATATTTTGAAAGAGTAATGCTTTAGCGACTACCAATTTCACTACCATTTCATTCACTATCTTAGGTGGCATACTCCTATCGGAGAGTTCTCCCACCTACTCTATCATCCCCTACCTATTGGAGTGTGCCACCTAAGATAGTGAAGAGAAATGTAGTGAAATTGGTAGTGGCTCTAGCATTACTCATTTTAAAAATATATTCAGGAAAGTCATTAATTAAGATTTTCCATATTTCCAAGACTTGTTTCATTTCACGAACATTTGACCGAGACCATTGCACGAACATTTGACTTAGTCCCATTAAAGCTAGTTTTTGTTAACATTCTGCACCTCTGTGCTCCTCAACTTAAAAAACAAGCTTCCAAATCTTTAGAGAAGGTCTACACTTGATATCATTATGCCAATGTAAATCAATGCATACAACTTTTTTTAATCTCAAGACCCTTGTGATTGTCAAATACACTATGTAAACGTAACCTCACAAATATCATATATAAATGGGTAAATTTCAGTTAGCAGATAACTATATTCAACTTTATTTTGGCACTAAATCCTATCGCCGTTAGTTTTTTGACATTTTAGCCTATTCTGTTATGACACCGTTAATTTTTGTATGAAATATCTAAATTATCCCTATCAGTTCAGTTTAATTACTAAATTACTAGTACATCATTACTGTCCATCATCATCATCTTCTTCTTCTTCTCCTTCATTAATTTTAATCTCATGATTAGTTTTAATCACACCACTAATTTAAATTTTAATCTCATCATTATTTTTAATTGTTTAGATTAATTTTAATTTCATCACTAATTTTAATTTTAATCACATTATTAATTTAAATTTTGTAATTAAATTAATTTTAATTTTAATTCCCTCTCCCCCTCCCCCTCCGACCAACCACCACCACCTCTGACCAACCACCGATCAACTACCTTTTCCTCCATCAACCGCCAACACTTTCTCGAATTCCCCATCCTCGCCCCACCTCCGACCAACCACCACCACCTCCTCCTTCTCCTTCCTCAAATCCAACCCCCCCCCCCCCCCCCCCCCCCCCCCCCCCCCCCCCCCCCCATCCACCACCTCATCCTCCCTCGAATCTCTCACCTCCCACCCAAATCCGACCAACCACCACCCCCTCATTCTCCTACCTCAAATAATTCACCTCCCACCACCTCCGACCAACCACCACCACCATCACTTACCTCTCTCCATTAAAATTTTCAAACCCAAACAACTTCCACCACCACCACAACCTCTTCATCCTCCATCGAATCTTTCACCTCCCACCCAAATCTGATCAACCTCCACCCCCCACCCATTGCAGATTCTACCACAACTCGTAGTGCTAATAGCGGAACTCACACACCACAAACAATAAAAAAAATTCAAGAACTAGATGAACCAGGAACAAGCAATCACGATATATGTAAGATCTCACAAGAACACAATCAATATGCAGAGATAACCAATACTTCTTATTCCCCCAAAAATACAAAGATTACAAAAGAGATTACAACTCTCAATCTTTCTCCCTCACATTTGAAACACTCGGCATAATCTCCTCTTAAAGTAAAACAATGATAATGATTCACCCTTGATATGAGTTGCTTAGCCCTAAAGTTCACATCTACTGCTATATTTATAGCACCCAAGTAAACATTAAAAGATAAACACAAATACAGCTTATTGGACCCAAAATCCGAAAGCCCAAATAACACATAATGTCGATGACGGTCGATCACACTTTGGGTCGGTCGACTGCAACATGTCAAGTCCACACCCGAGGCATGACCGATCGATTGCACGGTCGGCCATCCCCTTCTCTGTTGAACCCTGTACACTCGAAGAATTCCTTTCAACCAGGACCGGTCGATCGCACTCTCGGTCGGTCGACCGCAACCCTTCCAGCTTCATACTTCTACTTATTGATCTCTTCTTTTGCTGTCTTCGTCTTCTCCTCATCTTCTCCAACTTCAAATACTCAGTGCCTACTTGGAATTGGGGCCAAAATCCTAAAAATCTCTTACTTTGACCAAATACACAACGCTTCAAAATTATTGTAATCTTTACCTTGCATTATCTCTGTTAATCTTCCACTTTCATGGAAGACCCAAGTACTCCACACTCTCTTGAAGAGCACCTCCACCACTCTACCACGTGGAGTGCACCAACCACCCCTCATTACCTCACGAAGGATGTGCTAGCTCCACCAATCGTATAGAGCACAAATACCGGAAAAACAACCCCCCGTGTCAGATTCCGTATTACAAGACTCCCCAACTCGTAGAATCTTCATTAACGCCGGGCATGGTTCAAAGCCTCTCAATGCACCCTCTGAACTAGAAGTCACCGTGGACGACACATCCACAAAATCTGCATACTATTCAACCCCTACAGTCCCATTTTGGTTACCCTCATCGCATCACCCCGCACATCAATACCAATGCTCTCTACCTTACAAGAACGACTTGAAGCTTCGTCTGCCATATCGCAAAGTACTCTCATCGCAGCAATGTCTTGCTCTCTAGGATCACTCTCATGGCCAACAACTCTCACTAAATTAGTAGCATCCCCTCTACAACTGAAAGAACTCGGTTGCATCCTCCACAACCCACTACTCGATTCCGGTTGAGAGTCAACTATAAGAGAAACGCCCCTCATGTATCTAAGCAAATATCGCATTCCCTCACGCTTCCCTTTTGCAATCACCATTGAACCTGCAGCTATATGCCACTCTCCACTACCAACTGTAGTAGACATATCCTTTTTTGTCTAGCCTTCCAATCGAGATAAGATTTTCCTTCAAGTCTGGAACATGCCTTGTCTCCTCCAAGACAATACGCTGAACATCATTGGCTTTCACACGAACAGTACCAACATCATGTACATGATATCTGTGACCATTCCCTACGATCACATCTCCAAAAGAATCCTCATTGTAGTCATCAAACACTTCATTCCTCGGAGTGTAATGAAAAGAAGCTCCCGAATCAATGCACGAATCTCGCGTGCCTAACTCCTCCCTTGCTTATAAGCATAACTCTTCAATTTTATCGGACACCACATTGGCTTCCTTTGTCTTTGCTTCCTTTGGGTTCTCTTGCTTTCTTTTCATATAAGCCTTACAATTGCGCATCATGTGACCCCTCTTGTGACAATACCAACTCTCCGATCCATGTCCCCATCGATATCATCAGACCCACTCTCAGATGAACTAATTTGATCCTTTCTTCTTCGACTGCTCTTAGATCTCCCACGTCTCTTCTCAACTGACATTGCAGAATCTTTAAAAGATGATGATAAAAATTTCTCATTTCTCACCCTTCTCACCTCCTCGTTCAGAATGCTACTCACCACATCCTGTAGAGTCGTCGAATCTGTCATAGTGCCTGTAATAGTCTGTCCCACTGTACCATAACTATCAAGCAAAGTAGATAGAAGTAACAAAGACTGCCTCCTCTCTGAAAACTTCAACCATACAACTTCAATCTGGTTGTAAACCATACAATATTGTTCATATGTTCTGCTACTGAACCCCCTTCCTTCAATGTCATAGTAACAAATTTCTTCAGATAAAGAATTTGATTAGATGCCAACAATTTCTCATACATATCCGTGAGAATCTCCATAGCCTCCTTTGTGGTCTTTGCCTTCGATATGAAATAACGCCTTTCTACTCAGTCTCAACTGAATTTGTCCTAGCGCCTTCTAATCCAAATGATTCCGCTTCACCAAGACCTTTGCATCCTTGTCTCCACTTTCTGGCTTCTCATCAAACAACAGACTATCTAGATCTTTCTAACGAAGATATCCTATCATTTGAATCTTCCACATCGCGAAGTCATTCTCCCATTGAACCTCTCGATCTTCGACTTGCTATCGATCATTTTGAATCTAATGCTCTGATATCACTTGTTGCAGAATCTACCATAACTCGTAGTGCTAATAGCGGAGCTCACACACCAAAAGCAATAGAAACTTCACAAGAACTAGATGAACCAAGAACAAGCCACCACAATATATGCATGATCTCACAAGAACACAATCAATATACAGAGATAACAAATACTTCTTATTACTTCTTATTCCCCAAGAAATACAAAGATTACAAAGAGATTACAACTCTCAATCTCTCTCCCTCACCTTTGAAACACTCAGCACAATCCCCTCTTAAAGTTGAACAATGATAATGGCTCACCCTTGATATGAGTTGCTTAGCCCTATAGTTCACATCTACTGCTATATTTATAGTCCCAAGTAAACCCTAAAAGATAAATACAAATACAGCTTATTGGACCCAAATCCGAAAGCCCAAATAACACACAATGCCGATGACAACAACCGCATTTTGGGTCGGTCGACCGCAATGTGTCAAGTCCTCACCCGAGGCATGACCGATCTACTGCACAGTCGACTGTCCTATTCTCTGTTGTACTCTGTACACTCGAAGAACTCCTTTTAGCCATGACCGATCGACCACACTCCCAGTCAGTCGACCGCAACCCCTCCAGCTTCATTCTTCTACTTGCTGCTGTCTTCGTCTTCTCATCTTCTTCTCCAACTTCAAGTACTCGGTGCCTACATATATTTGAGGTCACAATCCTAACACCCCCCCTCCTTCTCCTACCTCAAATTCTTCACCTCCTACCACCTCTGACCAACCACCATCACCACCATTACCTACCTCTCTCCATTAAAATTTTCAAATCCAAACAGCTTCCACCACCACAATCACCCCATCCTCCCTCGAATCTCTCACCTCCCACCCAAATCTGACCAACCTCCACCCCCCTTCATTCTTTTACCTCAAATCCTTTACTTCCCACCACTTTCGACCAACCACCACCACCATCACCTACCATTCTCCATTAAAATTTTAGAACAAAACAACTTCCATCACCACCATATCATCCTCAATCGAATCCGGACCAATCACCACCACCACCACAATCCTCAATCGAAACGCGGCGGGCCTTCAACCCACCGTTGACGATAAAAAAAGCGGTCTATACTAGAATGTATGTAAACATCAACTTTAATGGTTTTCACTTGTTAAGCTTAACAAGCAGTACATCAACATACATTAGCAAAAAATATTTGGAGGGTTCAAAATGCCAATATCTCCTAACTTTGTTCGCGCAAAATGAAGAAAAATAAACCTCTGTGTGGATGCTATTTTGTGAAATTTTAGGAGTGTCTTTGTATCGGTCATTTCTTCCATGCATCAATTTTGCTTCTGGAGCATTTGTAGGATGACTCTGCTCTTGGGACCTCCAGGCTCTGGGAAAACAATATTGTTGTTAGCTTTGGCAGGACAACTGGATTCCACAATGCAGGTATGAAAATATATGGACATTAATTATTTCAATTTTCTTTTACTCAAATTAACCATCAATTACTGGCAACATTATCTAGAAGTTAATAAAATGGCAATAAAATAAAGGTTTCTGGAAGAGTAACATACAATGGACATGGGATGGAGGAATTTGTACCTCAAAGAACTTCTGCATATATAAGTCAGCATGATGTACACATAGGGCAGATGACTGTTAGAGAAACCTTGAATTTCTCCGCACAATGCCAAGGCATCGGGACCCGTTATGGTAGGCACACTTGAAGGTTTCATATACAATTGTATTACTGTTGTCATAGTTTCATGTAAATGAACATGTAGTTGCATGCAGATATGCTGATGGAGCTTGCAAGAAGAGAGAAGGCAGCAAACATTAAACCAGACCCAGATATTGATCTTTTTATGAAGGTCAGCAGCAAAAGATTGTAGTAACTTTCCCTCCGAACACATACATAATCCGCATAAATAGATTTTTCTCATAAATGAACACTTCTTAACTAAAATTAGGGATTGAAATTTCCTTGTTTGATATCCCTCTGTAATTGTGCTACAGGCCTCATCGCTAAAAGGGCAGGAGGCTGTTGTCACTGATTACATACTAAAGGTTTCGGTTGTACTTAAAAAAGTTTCCTCTCCATCCACTATGCACGAAAGATGGAATTCTAGTTTTATCTGATATTTCCGCTTTCCTATTTTCCTCTCATTTTCTTGTGCACTCTAGATATTAGGACTTGAGATGTGTGCTGATACGATGGTGGGAGATGCAATGATAAGAGGAGTTTCAGGAGGACAGAAGAAGCGTGTCACAACTGGTAAGGAAACAAAACTTCTCTATACTCTAACTGAGAAACAATTATAAGTGTTTATTGAGTATCTGAATCAGCAACTTTCGAAATAGAGAGAGAAACAGAATGTGCCTAATATGTTTTTCTCCTTAAATTACTTACAGGTGAGATGCTTGTTGGACCAGCAAAAGCTTTGTTCATGGATGAGATATCCACTGGCCTGGATAGCTCCACAACTTTCCAAATAGTAAATTCCCTCAGGCAGTCCGTTCACATCCTCGGTGGGACCGCCCTGATCGCACTCCTTCAACCAGCACCCGAAACTTATGAGCTATTTGATGACATTATCCTCCTTTCCAATGGGTACATAGTGTACCAGGGGCCCCGAGAATACGTATTAGAGTTCTTTGAATCAATGGGCTTCAGATGTCCTCCGCGAAAAGGTGTTGCAGATTTCTTGCAGGAAGTAAGTTTGGCTAATTTATGAAGAAGTGTCTCAAAGTACATTATATGTTTCAGTGCTAACTACTTTGATTTGTTTCACATAGAAAATATATACTACAATATTTGTTTTTATAACTACAACCTACACAACTGCTTGAAATGCGCGCCCATTTTCTCATCCTTTTAACCTTAAGTCTTGTTTGACGCCTTCAAATTTCTTCATCCCATGCATTTCCTTAGAATTTTCTCTCCTTTGATTCCTTCACCCTCAATTATTAGGTTTAACTGATACAGAACCCCAATTTCGCTTGGAAGTGGTAGATTTCTTGGAGAGGATTTTATCTTTGGGTGAGAAACTTATACCGGTCAAATTTCATAAAATGTTACATTATCCCACATGAAAATCAATGAAAATATTAAGGTAGGCTTGCAGGTTGCAGAATAACAAATGAGCACAACATTGATGTATTTATTAATGAAAAATTATTAAAGAAAAACAAACTAATTAACCGAGTTCTGCATCAATAGGTAACATCAAAAAAGGACCAGCATCAATACTGGGTAAGCAAAGATGTACCGTACCATTTCATTCGAGAGAAGGATTTCTCCGAAGCATTCCAATCCTTCCATGTTGGTCAGAGATTGCAATACGAGCTCAGCACACCGTTCGATAAGAACAAGAACCACCCAGCTGCTCTAGCCACATCAAAATATGGAGTTAGAAAGATAGAGCTTCTAAAAGCATGCATGTCAAGGGAATATCTGTTGATGAAAAGAAACCTCTTTGTGTACAGCACCAAAGTTATTCAAGTGAGCATATCATATAAATTGATCCAATTTCTTTACCCCAATAGTCAGTATATTTGAAGTTAAGACATTTAAAATATGCATAGCATTTATTTCTGACAGATATACTATACATTTGCATGATCTATCTAATTATCGAAAGAAAAACAACTTCACACCGTAAAAGCCAACTAATTTGCTAAGAAATTCTGTGCTATGTCGTAATAAATAACTAAAGTTACGATCTACACGAACACTTGTACTATCAAGTTTGTTAGAAAAATCATACATCAAGGCAACTGGTCAAGAAACTAAAAGGCCAAAATTCGTTCCATATAGCATGCATGTGAAAAATATATGCAGAGCCATATACATCACATATTCCAAACCCTAGAAGTACTCCTTTAATGCTTTTTATTAATATGCTTTTAGCAATTCATGGATTCACGTTAAATTTCAGCTCCTCATTCTTGCATTTATAACGACGACTGTCTTCCCTCGATCAAGAATGCATCATGATACAGTAGAAGATGGAGTTATGTACATGGGTGTTTTATTTTTCGGCCTTCTCACTCACATGTTTAATGGATTTGCTGAACTCGCAATGAGCGTTGTGAAGCTTCCCGTATTTTATAAGCAAAGAAACCTGTTCTTCTATCCAGCATGGGTCTACACACTACCTTTATGGGTGCTCAAGATTCCTATTTCACTTCTAGAATGTGCTGCTTGGGTTGCAATGACTTATTATACAATCGGTTTTGATTCAGACTGGCAAAGGTAAGGCTCTGCCAACATCAGAACTTTTCATCCATCTGCCAAAAATTTGATATTGATTCTTTTGAGAATATAACTATAAACAACTTCTTACCAAAACTTCGAAGGTATTGGTAGTGGTAGATCATTTCACATGGTATACCATAGTCGCCTTGGTCACCTAATACATACCTCAAGTGAATTAATATATAAAAAAATACTACTGCAAAAATCCTATGTTAAGCCCACAAAATTGCGATTTGACCCGCAGGGGCATGGTACAATATAGATATAAATCCCTTAATGCCGAAGCTTTAGTGTTGTGGGAGGGGTCATGTAACAATATCATTGACATGCTTGTTTGACACTAACTGTGCCTTCTTCTTGCAGGATGTTCAAACAATACCTAATATTTGTACTCTTAAGCCAGATGGCATTTGGTCTTTTCCGCCTTGTCGCTGCACTGGGAAGAAATATGGTCATTGCATTTACATTTGGGGGCATAGTAGATGTTGTACTAATAACAGTTGGAGGATTCATTTTATCCAAGAGTATTATCTGGCAAACCAAATTTAAAGAATAATCTTTTAGTCTAACATAGTTGATGAAGTTGGATTTTTTTTGTTATTAGAAGACTGATTATTTTTCTTTGCAGGCAGTATAAAGAGCTGGTGGATCTGGGGTTATTGGTCCTCACCCGTGATGTACGCAACAAATGCTATATCTGTAAATGAATTTTTAGGGAAGCAATGGGCACATGTAAGGCAACTATTTAGGATTAAGGGAAGATAGCAAGTGTTTGATACTGTGGGTCTCCGAAAGTAAAGGCTCTCTATGTTGCAGGGTCAAGATAGAACTGAACACTCAGATGCAGTAGGCGTTCAAGTGTTGAAATCTCGGGGATTAGTTTTTTTTTTTTTTTTGATTTAACTGAGTATCCTCCCTCCTCCTCAGTTGGAAGACTAATCTCAGTCCCGTAGCGAGGCTTTGCAAATGGGGCCCACTTTTTAGGCCCCATGGCTACTGGCCACAATATAATGTTAACCACGGGTTTCGAACCCAGGATCTCGGAGGAGCATACTCCTGGTCCTGGCGTCTTCCAACCACTAGGCCACTATGTTGTGGTTAATCTCGGGGATTAGTTACTCAACCCTACTGGTATTGGATTGGTGTCAGCGCATTGATAGGATACATATTTCTTTTTAACGGCCTAACTAGTTTGGCTCTTGCCTATCTTAATCGTGAGTGTTCAGATAACTGCAGTTCTTCATATTTTGAATTAATTTTTGATAACGATACTGATGATTGAAATTGCAGCAATTGGGAAAGGACAAGCCGTCGTCTCTGAAGAGTCACTGGAAATGAAGGAATATCCAGAGAAACCTGGATCTTGTGCTTCTAAAGGTTTTAATAGCTGGTTCATAAGTTAATCATTTCATAAACCTTGCATTTCTAATATTCTGTGACATTTGATATCTAAATGACTACAGGCAGAGGCAAACAAGAAAGCCTAACAAGGAACTCAGATGGTAATCAAATTAAGAGAGGCATGATTCTCCCATTCTCTCCGTTTTCAATCACCTTTGAAGACATCAAATACTCAATCGATATGCCACAGGTAATCTAATGCACTTTAGTCAGTTGCACCTACCACATTGGGAATATTTGAGCCCGCTTGAGATTAACACTATCCTCGATGATACTTGATCTTTTCTCATTTTTGCTAGTGAGAATATGTATTCTCTTTCTAATTGTTTTGTGTGCAATACCTTGTTCATGACAGAGTTTGTTTCGTTAGGCTCCTTTGACAAAGATGGGTGGCTATATTCGACCAATTTCTTTCAACAAAAAAAAAGATCTGAATAATTTGATATCTTTCTATGACTTGGCTAGATTTTTCCTGACTTGAACAATTAATTGTTCATTTATATTTTCCTCGAAAAAAATTGTGTATGTATTTACTACTTCCAGGAAATGAAAGCACAAGGTATAACAGAGGATCGACTACTACTACTAAATGGTTTAAATGGAGCATTTCGGCCGGGGGTGCTCACCGCACTAATGGGGGTTAGTGGAGCGGGGAAAACAACTCTTATGGATGTACTGGCTGGAAGGAAAACAGGGGGGCACATAGAAGGGAGCATCAAAATATCGGGATATCCAAAGAAGCAGGAAACTTTTGCTCGCATATCTGGATATTGTGAACAGAATGACATCCACTCACCTTATGTGACAGTATATGAGTCTCTCCTTTTGTCCGCATGTCTCCGCATAGCTCCTGAAGTTGATTATAACACAAGGAAGGTCAGTCACTTAATCAAATATCTAGAAATACTCTTTTTATGTCCGTGCAGTCAATAATAGGATTGAAAACTTATATTATGTGTCTGATTCGTATGTACAAAATGGGAGCATATCAGAAAATAAACGAAATACATGCACAAATATCTGAAAGTCATGTTAGAGATTCTTTTAAAAGGTTTTAAAGAGATCTTTTAGAGAATTATGCAAGTTTATATAATGCTAAATATAAGAATGTTGACCACTAGTTAGTTATCTGACTCTATATGTATCAACATGTGTAAACGTTTATTCATGTCACTTAAACCAATTTCAATGTCTTTTCCATCTTTGTCCAAGATAAGGAAACATCAGCACTTCATTTCATATTTTCATTGTTTAAGTACTACTTGAGATTTTTGAAGTGGACAACAATAAAAATGTATACTTCCATTATACATCGTCATTATTTATGCAGATTGTACAGAACCTAATAACCTCAATGATTGTAGATATTTATTGAGGAGGTCATGGAGCTTGTGGAACTGAGAACACTAAGGGAAGCAATTGTCGGGTTGCCTGGGGTGAACGGATTATCAACTGAGCAAAGAAAGAGATTGACCATAGCTGTCGAGCTTGTAGCTAATCCTTCTATTATCTTCATGGATGAGCCAACTTCTGGACTTGATGCAAGAGCGGCAGCTATTGTAATGAGAACTGTTAGAAACACAGTGGACACAGGAAGAACAGTGGTTTGTACAATTCACCAGCCTAGCATCGACATCTTTGAATCTTTTGATGAGGTGAGATAATGTAGAATTTGAACATACACTAATAGCAATTGACTCTGAATTAGTCAATCTCTGTATACTCGTAGCAGCTTTTTTTGATGAAGAGAGGAGGAGAAGAAATATATGTAGGCCCGTTGGGACGACATTCCTGCCATTTGATCGACTACTTCCAGGTGAGACTAGAAAACAAGAAAAGAAGAAGAAGAAAAAGAAGAAAAATCTCTCTTTTACATTTTATGGAGCAAATATTGAATACTCTGGATTGATTTTGTCAAGGGCATAAATGGAATCAGCAAGATAAAGGATGCTTACAATCCTGCAACGTGGATGTTAGAGGTCACTACAATTGGACAAGAAGAAATTCTGGGTATCAACTTTGCTGAAGTATACAAGGACTCTGATTTGTTCAGGTAACATTGTTGAAAACAGATTTGGGAAAAATAATTATTATTCTTGTTCATCTTTATTCTTTATTGTATACATCTATATATAAGGATTACATTCTTGAAGGAGAAGGAGATTGAGAGAAGATTGAGGGGTGAGAGATTTGGAGAATTTGTTTTCTATAGATTAGGAAACAGAATATACACAATAGCACTTACTATATTTCAACACTCTCCCTCAAGTTGGTGCATAGATATTGAACATGCCCAACTTGTCAACAAATTTTAAGAAGAGCCGATTCGAAACTGCCTTGCTCAGGATATCTTTGAGCTGATCTTCTGACTTCATTTTAGATATCTCAATGACTTTCTCACCCAATTTCTTCTTGATGAAGAATCTATCCACCTCCACATGTTTCGTCCTATCATGTTGAACTGGATTGGCGACAATATCACATGCTGCTTGACTGTCACAATACATCTTCATAAGTTCATTCGGACCACAACCTAAGTCTTGCAATAAGAATTTCAGCCATAAAGCTTCCGCTATACTTAGAGCTACTCCGCGATACTCAGCCTCTGCACTAGAGCATGCAACAATATTTTGCTTCTTGCTTCTCCATATAACTAGATTTCCTCCAACAAAGGTGAAGTATCCTGAAGTGAAGCGCCTATCAATTATAGATCCTTCCCAATCAACATTAGTATATGCCTCAACCTTTAAGTGACCATGTTTCGCAAATAGGATCCCTTTTCCTGGAGCAGACTTAATATATCTCAGAATTCTCATCACTGTATCCATGTGATGTTCCTGAGGTGCATGCATAAACTGACTTACCACACTTAAAACATATGATAAATCTGGCCGTGTATGCGCAAGATACATCAGTCGTCCAACCAATCTCTGATATCTTTCCTTATCATAAGGAACATGATCAGATTCGTTGCAAAGTTTCAATCCTTCTTCTAACGGTGTACCAATCAGCTGACAAGCAGACATTCTAGTTTTCTTCAATAAATCGAGAGCATACTTTCTTTGAGACAGAAATATACTCTTTCTCGAGCGAGAAACTTCAATACCAAGGAAATATCTCAAATAACCAAGATCCTTCATTTCAAACTCTTGTGACAAATATCTCTTCAATGCCATTCTCTCCTCAGGATCATTCTCAGTTACTTTCATATCATTCACATATATAATGAAAGCAATAATCTTACCTTTCCTTTTCAGGAATAGAGTATGATCTGAATTAATCTGACAATATCTGAATGTCCTCATAGATTTTATAAACCTCCCAAACCAAGCTCTTAGAGACTGTTTGAGACCATATAGTGCCTTTCTCAACCAACACACTTTATTACTGTGTTGGACTGGTCTATTTGATTCTGGTGGTAGATCCATATAAACCTCTTCTGTCAATTTTCCATGCAGAAAGGCATTCTTCACATCAAATTGCTCCAACGACCAGTCGAGATTTACAGTAAGTGACAGTAGAACTCGAACAGTGTTGAACTTTGCCACCTGTGCAAATGTTTCGTCATAATCAATTCCATAAGTTTGAGTGTACCCTTTGGCAACCAACCTTGCCTTGTACCGCTCTATCGAACCATTCGACTTATATTTCACCGTATAAATCCATCTGCATCCTACCGACTTCTTCCCTGCTGGCAACTCAACTATCTCCTAAGTCTCATTCTTCTTCAAGGACTTCATCTCCTCATCCATAGCTGTTTTTCATCTTGGATCGGCTAAGGCTTCCTGCACACTGTTAGGAATAGATACAACAAATAATTGATTCACAGATGACTTATTTGGTTCAGACAATCGGTGAGTGGACACATAATGACTCATGCGATACTTGACTTTACTAGTGGGATTAGGTAAGTGGATTTTGGGATACCTTTAGTAGTACGGTTTGGGACTTCTATTCTTGGAGCTTCGGACAACGATGCCGATTGGTTTTGGGGTTTGCTGGGGGTAGAGATAGATATGATGATACTGGTGGTGGAGATGGTTCTGATGATGCTGGTGGTAGAGATGGCTCATCTTCATGGAGGTTCGGCACTGATTGCATTTCTTTGTGGAAATCTCTTTCCTCAACCAAATCTTCATTCGTGTGATCGTCACTACTTACATCCAGATTTTCTCCCATTATATTCGATTGTTCAGTCTGAATGGTAACCACTTTATCATAGGCAAGAGTTTGAACTTCACTTCGGTACTCCCCTGAAGTTCAACCTCAGAGGAAAAATACATCTCATCTTCATGGAACACAACATTCATAGTCACAAACTTTCTTTGAGTTGGTGGGTAATAGCACCGATACCCTTTCTTACCCTGTGCATATCTTACAAACACACAACGGACAAATCGGAGAGTTAACTTATTACATTCATGTTGCTGAAGATGAACAAATGCAACACACCCAAACACACGAGGTGGCAAGTTGACAACTTTTGGTGCATTCACAGCTTCAGTTAATACTTGAAATGGCATGAGGAAATTTAGGATATTAGAGGGAACTCGATTGATTAAGTATGCAGCAGAAGCAAGGGCTTCCCCTTTATAAATGAGTGATATATTTTCATGGATAAGAGATGCACGGACCACCTCGAGCAAGTATCTATTTTTCCTTTCTACAACCTCATTCTGTTGAGGTGTATATGAGCATGTAGTCTGGTGAACAATTCCGTGTTCCACCAAATATTGTTGTAGATTCGAACTCATGTATTTTCTGCCATTATCATTCCTAAGAACTTGAATCTGTAATTTATATTGAGTCATAACATGCTTGTGAAATTTCTGAAACAAGCCACTAACTTTACTTTTCGACTTCATCAAATAAATCCAGGTCATACGAATACCGTCATCAATAAATGTCACAAACCATTTGGCTCTTCCAAACGTAGTGTTTTTAGATGGACCCCAAACATCAGAATGAATAATCATAAATGGAAGAGAGCTTCTACTTGGATTTGGAGAAAATGAGACACGGTGACTTTTTGCGAGTTCACACACTTCACACCGAAAGACAGAAATATCCATCTTTAAAAATAGACTTGGAAATAATTTCTTCAAATAACCAAAAGAAGTATGCCCTAGGCATCGATGCCATAGCCAAATATCTGATTTCTTCTTCTCATCTTCGGATCCTTCCACACTTAGAGCTTGAGTCAACTTGCTTAAACTTTCAGATTCTAAATCTAGGTAATAGAGCTTCCCGTATCTAACCCCATAACCAATCGTCTTGCGAGTCCGAATATCTTTAAACACACATTGTGAAGGCCAAAAGACTACAATACAATGTAAGGCAGTAGTTATTTGAGCAACAGATAACAGATTAAAATTCAAGGATAGCACAACTAGGACAATATCTAAGGTTAGGTTGTTTGTGAGAGGTATGGAATCCTCTCTAGTAACAGTGGCAGGATCACCATTGGCAGTGACACAGTTGATTTGGTGCATGGTTGAAAATTTTGGACTTGTCTAGAATCAAAAGTCATATGATCGGTAGCACCCGAATCAATTATCCATGCATTATAAATAACAGAGGCAGAAATATTAAAAACCTTACCATCATTACCTGCTGCAGCACGATCAGCAACTCCAATTGCGATAGTGGGTTGATTGCAAGTCTTCTTCCGAATATCCCTGCTATGATCTCAGTTCTCCGGATAGCTGACAATCTTATAACAACGATTTTTCGTGTTGCCGATCTTGCCACAATGAGTACACTTCCTTGACTCTTACAGATATTGTCCCATAGAAACACAACAAATAGCACAGCAAGCAGAACCAATGATCCAAACAGCAGACGGGATCAAAACCAGCAAACAACACTCTCCCCAAAACAGCAAACAGAGAGCCAAAACAGCAAACACAGCCAAACACCAAAAAACACCAATCAGCAGCACGTGAATGAGGCGACTTCGGGATCGGCGGCAAACCCAGCAATCAGCAAAGTTCTTGTTAAAACAACAAACACAGTAAAAAACAAAGTTCTCTGAATATATCTTGGAATATTGATGAACAGATACAACAATCAGCAAAGTTGGGTTGGGTTTGCCTAGCAAGTCGTGGCTGAGTTGATTTGGGGGCGTCAGGACGATGGCAGTTTGGAGAGTGGCGATGATGATGGGGATGACGATGAAGAGGAGGAAGATGCGACCATTGGTTATTGATGGGGAAGATGCGAGCAATCTTGGAGCCAGGAGAGGAGAATCGACGATCAGGGGTCAACGGGGAAGACGATGACGATGATCAAGGTAGACGATGGGATTGGGGTCGACGACGGGTTAGGAGAATCGGGGTCGGCGACGGGGAATTTCGATGGGATTAGGATCGGGGTTTTTGAAATCAAGAAGAAGAGGGATCAAGATTTTCTTCTTCAACTAGGATTTTTTTTATGGCTCTGATACCATGTTGAAAACAAATTTGGGAAAAATAATTATTATTCTTATTCATCTTTATTCTTTACTGTGTACATCTATATATAAGGATTACATTCTTGGACGAGAAGAAAGGAGATTGGGAGAAGATTGAGGGGTGAGAGATTTGGTAAATCTATTTCCTATAGATTAGAAAACAAAATATACACAATAGCACTTACTAACAAACATTATGCATCCAAAAAATGAGCTATCCGTAGTCTTTGCACGCTATCATATTAGGCTCTCTTGTGTGTTAGTATTTAAGAGTCTAATAGTTAACCTGTCAATATGCACCCATGATGGGTTGACCCAAGCCTAGTCCTCACAAGTTGGGAAATGAATAACATAGATTGTGACCAATGTGAAACTGATCCCTATTATTCTCCATAAAAGAAGTTGTCATTTCCTTCTTCCTACGGATAGGTTTCTCCCTTCTTCTCCTTCTCCCAAATAAGACACTTTTTTTTTCCCGTAACTAGGATTGGATATATTGCAGGAGAAATAAGGCATTGATTGATGAACTAAGCAGGCCTAACACAGGCTCAAAAGATCTGTACTTCCCTACACCATACCCGCAGTCATTTCTAGCACAATATATGGCTTGCCTCTGGAAACAGCACAAGTCATACTGGCGCAATCCAGAATACAATGCTACAAGAATTTACCTGACAGCCATTACAGCGTTATTGGTTGGAACAATGTTTTGGAGACTCGGCTCTAAGATGTATGCCAAACTTTTTACACTTAAGACTTATTTTGATATAAACTAATTCATCCAGAGTTATCACATGGGATTTTTGCAGGACAACTCGACAGGATCTGTTCAATGCTATGGGTTCTATGTATAATGCAGTTTTGTTTCTTGGAATTCAGAACAGCCAAACGGTTCAGCCAATTGTCGGTGTGGAGCGAACTGTATTTTATAGAGAGAAAGCTGCAGGAATGTATTCTCCTCTACCATATGCATTCGCGCAGGTGAGTGCATCCTTCCTTTATAACACCCTTGTAACTCCTCAACATATCCTAGAGCACCATTTTGGCATTAACTCAAAGAGATCGGTATGATTATCTATACTAGTTGAAGGTATAAGATTTGTAAAAAGAAGTGTAAGGGCTTGAATACCACTAATTTCCTGAATGCTATCTGGTTCCTGATAGGTCATAATCGAGGTTCCATACGTTCTCCTTCAAACTCTGATATATGTTCCCATAGTTTACGGGATGATGAACTTCCAGTTGACAGCCGCAAAGTTCTTTTGGCATCTATTTTTCATGTTCTCCTCATTTATGTACTTCACTCTATATGGGATGATGGCAGTAGCCTTAACGCCAAACAGCGACGTAGCTGCTGTGTGCTCATCAGTATTCTATGGAATTTGGAATCTATTTGCAGGCTTTCTATCTCCTCTCCCAGTAAGTTGAACCTAATTGATTTTTGTTCATTGTCACATCTTTCACAGCCATTTGACGAGTAATCTCTCTATTTACAGAGAATTCCTGTTTGGTGGCGGTGGTTCTATTGGATATGTCCTGTTGGATGGACTTTATATGGACTGTTTGCATCAGAATTTGGTGATGTTAAAGATGTCATAGACACCGGTGAATCTGTAGAAGCTTTCTTATGGAGGTATTTCGGTTTTCGGCATGACTTCTTGGGTGAAGCAGCAGTAGCCGTGCTAGGCTTCAACTTGCTCTTCGCGTTTATCTTTGCATTTGCAATTAAGTCATTCAATTTCCAGATAAGATGAATACGGTCTAACGGCAGTATTAAATCTCAGCATGCACGCAGAGGAGGAGCTGCTGATATGGGGCGCTATTTGTAAAGTAAACTTTGTTTCTTTGACGTTATGCATGATTTGGAAGTATAATGTGTTAGTAATTCTATTCGTATTCAAATTATAACAGGAATTAAAAGCAATCAATATATGAATTTTTTTTATAAAAAAAAGTAATCAATAGTGAAAGAAACAAGATAAGGTGCAACCAAACATTAATTCGGATAAGGGACATTCTTGAGACTCCTGATAGGCATACTGAAAGCATCAGGAACACTTCAAAACGTGTCCCATTACTCTGTAAAATCACGGTAGATCAGTATTTGAATGAATTGAAGCATCAAAGATATAGTTAACTCCTTATTATGGATCAAATGAAAACTAGTGAAATTACTAAAAGAACTCAACTTATTTCCAATACGGGCTACAAACGTATACAAGGCATGAAAGGTTTTCGAGGAACCAAAAATACCACCTAACATATAGAAACGGAGTTTTTTTGTGCATTTCATCGAATAGTTGACATCCTCATTTGTAAGAGACGGTAACAAGAAAAGAGATTTTACATCATATATACATGCAAATAACTACAAAAAAGAGCTGCGTTAACCCTTTTCTGTGAAGGCATCCAGTAAAAAGTTAGGAAGGTGTTGCTAATTCTTCGTAAAAGAGAAGCTTGTGCCTATCGAACGGTCGAACCCACTGAACATATATACGGTCATGTGATAGTAAGATAAATCAAGAGACCCATTAACCACCGATATTGAGAATGAGGTTATTACTTGATACAGTAAAAAATCATGGCTAACCTGCATTGCACACGATCCTAGCATGGATCTCGAGTTCTTAGGACCAGAATAACAATTCCATTAGCTGAAGATAGGGCTCCCCAAGCCCCGAGCCCCGAGCCCCGAGCAGTGATTTTATGTGCTAAAAATCATTCCATATTAATACCGTAGGCCCGAAGACAGTTCATGTGCCTTCCATAGGCCCACCATCTCAACTCAGCCCACCAAGGAAGAGTTGACCAGCCATTTAGGGCAATTAATCAAATTCCTTGGAATTAGGGGATTAATGGCTCCATCATATCCCTAATTAACATAATCTAATTAGGCAGCTATGAATCTTTCCTAATAGATTCTCATCGGCTTATAAATACAGGTCTACATCTACAGTTACTGGGTAATCAACTTTTCACCACTAAATCCCATTTTAAACCCCTTGTTGCTGACTTGATCATCTGAGGGCTTGTCCCCAGTAATACTCCCAGTGTCTCAGGCTTTTTGCAGGTGTTCGGCGGCTAGGAAACCACCAGATCCACATATTCCAACCACATATCAACCTCTCATCAAGGTCAGATCTACTACTGAGATCTGATTTTTCTCTCAAACGAAAGAATTCATCATCTGTTGCTCCCACACCTGAAAACAACAACATCAGATTAACATCGTCCGTGGGAAAAAAGACAGATCTAGCCTCTGACCCAGACCCTACGCCCGTAGCCATCTTCTCCTATGGCCCCCAAGGCCAAGAAGACCGTTACCATGGGTCGCTATGCCGACCTTCCTCTTCGTCCATTCTGCAGCCGAGCGCCCACTCGGGGTTGCAACTACAACGGGTGGAATGCCCACAGGGGTCGGCTCCGAGTGCTTCACGTGGTCGCAAGAAGGACCGAACGCCCGGCGGTTTCGGATATCCGAAACGTCATCAACAATTGATAAGACGAGGACCTTCGCTATCACCTCAACCGTTCTAGAAACGAAGGACCCTCGGAACACCCTTTAAGTCACAACCGCCTCTCCTCCCACTACCGGGAGAAAGAGCGCAACCTCTCCCAAAGGGATCATCGACCCCTAAATGGCCATGGAGAAGGAGGCCACGTGACTAGGGCCGAGTTCCAAGAGTTTCAGAACGAGGTTCTCCAGACCCATCGAGGCAGAACTTGGAACGAACATCACACTGATAACCCTCGTACAAGAGGGACTGAGAACAAAGAGCCCTACGGGTCGACCCAATCCGAGGGACGAGAAGAGGCCGTCCTCAAGCGGCTATAGGAGATGGAGGACCGTCTTGCCCGAATGGGAGAAGGCAAGAGGCAATCAGGCCGAGGGTATCATCCAGTCCGACCCCCCTTCTCCTCCTACATCCTCAAAGCCTCGGTCCGGAGGAGCTTCAAGCCTCCAGCCTTCGAAACCTACAATGGGGAGTCAGATCCGACTAGATCACATTGAGGGGTTCAAATCTCTTATGATAATTCACAGCACTTTGGATGACCTCCTCTGCCATGCGTTCCCCGCCACGCTACAGGGCTCCGCCCGAGAGTGGTATCTTAAAATTGCCCCGAACTCGACCTTCTCCTTCGACCAGCTCGAGGAGAGCTTCCTTGCTCACTTTGTGACCAGCCGTAAGGTCAAGAAGACGAGTGCCCCCTTGCTTGACCTGAAATAGAAGGACAGAAAATTCCTTCGAGATTTTGTCCAGAGATTCACTGCTGAAGCCCATTCCATTTCCTCCCTCGACGCTGGGGTCGCGGCAGCTGCCATTAGGCACAACGTCCGACATGACCTGTTGAAGACATCCTTTTCTAAAAAGCCACTCACTGATTTTTTTGGCCTCCTCATCTGGAGTGAGAAATATATTCGAGCCGAGGAAGACCTACACTGCGAAGGCTGAATCGATCCTACCAAGGGGAAAAGGAAGATTGATAGTTCCTAGGCTCCGAAAAAGGCTCAGAAGGACACCTCCAGGCAGAGGCATCCGCCTCCGGTTCCTCGCTTTGAGAAGTTCACTCCACTGAATGCGAGTGTCTCTGCTATCCTCATGGAGGTGGAGGAAGAGTGATTGCTCTGGCACCCCCCCTCAGTCTAATAATGATAATAAGAAGAGGGACGAGAGATTCTACTGCCGATTCTATCGAGATCATGGCCATGAGACCGACAACTGTTAGGCGTTTAAAGAAGAAATTGAGGCCCTCATTCGCAGGGGCTACCTGTCCAAGTTCACTCAGAATGACCTGAAAACTTCTCCTCCTTGCGGGCCTAACAAGCGCCCAAAAATGGACTCCAAGCCCCAGGGTTCTGAGAGGATGGCCATCTTCCATTCCATACACGGAGGGCCAATGGGGGGAAACTTAAATTCCTCCCGCAAGGCGTTCGTCCAGGAAGTTAATTTAGTCCAGAACTATCCTCCTCCCCGAGGCCATGGGCTTACGGTCTCGTTCTCGAACGAAGATGTTCAGGGCATCTGAATTCCCTACTGTGACACCATAGTCTTTAGCCTCGGTCTCGTGAACCACGAGGTTTGGTGCATCCTTGTGGACAATAGAAGCTCAGTCAACATCTTATTTCTCACCGCCTTTGAGGGATTGAAGCTTTCATGAGAAAGGTTAAAGCCCGCAGGCGACACTCTTCATGGCTTCTCAGGCGCCCCTGTCCAGATTGAAGGGGTTACCCTGGATGTTACTACGGGGAAATCCCGAACCACTCAAACTGAGCATATGGATTTCATGTTGGTCGATGTTAAAGCAACTTATAATATCATTCTCGGGCTCCCCGGTCTCGCTTCTCTTCAGGCAATACCCTCGGCATATCATATAAGGATGAAGTTCTCAACCAAAGTCGGGGTCGAGGTCATCAAGGGTAATCAAAAGGCCGCTCGGGCTTGCTATACAGCCACAGTGGGGGGCTTGGTCCTACCTCTTGATGCAGTCAAACTCCCCTGCAATCAGAGCTCATTCGGCTCCAGGCTAGTTGACGAATTGGAGGAAGTCCCCTTCTCTGAAACAGACGGGACCAAATGGCTCCAAGTGAGCAAGGCCCTACCCGCTAGACTAAAGGAAGACGTCATCGGCTGCATTCGGCAGAATTGGGACTTAATCGTCTGGACCCCCTCGGACATGTCAGGCATCTCGGAAGACCTGATCATGCATAACTAAGTGTCAATCCGGACTCTAAGCCCGTAAAACAGAGGCACCGGAAATTCACCCCCGAGAGACAACAAGCAGTGAAATAAGAAGTTGAGAAGCTCCTCTCGGTCTGCTTCATTCAAGAGGTCAACTACCCGGAGTGGTTGGCCAATGTTGTGATGGTAAAAAAAGCCAATGAAAAATGGAGGATATGCATCGACTTCACAGACATCAACAGGACCTGTCTGAAGGATCCTTCCCCCTGCCTAGCAACGACACCCTGATCGATGCAATGTCCGGCCATGAGCTCTTAAGCTTCATGGATGCCTTCTCGGGGTACAATCAGATTTGGATGTTTCTGCCCGATATCCCAAAGACAACTTTCGTAACATATCAGGGACTCTACTGCTATTGGGTCATGCCCTTCGGCCTGAAGAATGCAAGAGCCACATATAAGAGGCTGGTTAATCGAGTCTTCAAGGAGCAAATAAACCAAAATATGGAAGTATACATCGACGACATACTTGTCAAGAGTATAAGAGAGGAAGACCACGTGAAGGACCTAAAAGAGGCCTTCAAAGTCCTAAGAAAGCACAATATGAGGCTCAATCCGTCCAAGTGCACCTTTGGCGTGACTTTAGAAAAGTTTCTCGGCTTTATGGTTAGCCAACGAGGAATAGAGGCGAACCCCAAGAAGATTCGAGTCATACTGGACATGGCCCCTCTTAGGAATGCCAAGGTGGTTTAGTGGCTGACCAATCGACTTGCAACCATCGGGCATTTTCTTTTGAAATTGCGAGAGAAATCCCTGTCATTCTACATGGCCCTCTGAGGGGCAAAGAACTTTGAGTGGGGAGAGCCCCAGCAACAGGCCTTTGACCAAATGAAGGAATACCTTGTCAATCCCCCTATCCTTAGCAAACCCGAGCTGAGTGAGGTCCTTTACCTCTACTTGGCCGCATCAGAGCATGCACTCAGCACCATTCTGATCAGAGAAGACGATGGGGTGAAAAGGCCAATCTATTATGTCAGCAAAGTCCTCAGCGACGTTGAACTCCATTATGCCAGAAAGGAGAATGTGGCCTACGCCCTGTTCATGGCCACACGGGAGCTTCGCTCATACTTTCAGGACCATTCTATCCAGGTCCTCATGGACCAATTACTCTAGCAAGTCATCAACAAACCGAAGAACTCTGGTCGATTGATGATATGGTCCATCGAGCTTAGCCAGCACGACATCAATTACAAGTCGAGGACTGCTATCAAGGGGCAGGCGCTCGCCGAATTCATCACCGAGTTCACTATCCCGAAAGCAACTGAAGTCCAAGAAGACGAGCCCGTATGGGAACTCTGTGTGGACGGATCGTCTTGCGAAGAAGGGAGCGAAACAAGTGCATTACTTAACGTTCCAGAAAACTTTTTCCTCCAATACTCCCTGCACCTCAATTTCCAGGCCTCCAACGAAGCTAAATACGAGGCTCTAATTGCCGAACTCCTCCTGGCCCGCAAAGTAAGGGCCAAACTGGTTAGGGCCTACTGTGATTCTCAGCTTGTGTTCAATCAAGTCTGCAGAGAATACGAGGCCCATGAAACCCAAATGGTTTAGTACTTAACACACGTCAGGCTCCTTCTGGCGGACTTCGAAAAGACTTCAGTCGTCAGGATTTTGCGCAAACAGAACAGCCAAGCTAATGCGTTATCCAAGTTGGCATCCTTTTCTTTTGAGGGTCTTGATCTCACGGTACTGATGGAAGTCCTTGTCCGACCAAGCATCGACAAAGAGAACCCCAAGGTCATTTGCCTCGAACTGTCAACACAGTCAATGACATGGATAGATCCGATCATAAACTTCTTGAGAAATGACGAACTGCCACAAGAATCATCTGAAGCAAGAAAGGTCTGAGTTAGGGCCGAGATGTTCATACTTGTTAATGATGTGCTCTTCAAGTGATCATACACCAAGGTCGACGGAAGACCGTACCTCTGAAGCCCGACCCCTGAATAATACATGTTTGCTCTCAAATAGATGCATGAGGGGGGTCAGAGGTTGTCACATGGGCAGTAGGTCACTCGCGAGAAAGGTCCTCAACCACGGGTACTACTGGCCGACCCTACTACAGGATGCACAGGATCTTGTCTGAAAATGTGGCCCATGCCAAAGATTTTCCTCAGTCAAGCACGTTCCTCAGGCCGAGCTCAAACTCCTGACGAGTCCAACCCCTTTCACAATGTGGGGGATGGATCTGGTCGGTCCATTTTCTAAAGCGACAGGTCAAAGACGCTTCCTAATTGTGGCTATCGGTTACTTTACGAAGTGGGTCGAAGCAGAACCTTTGGCCACCATCACCGAGCATCAGGCCCAGTAGTTCTTCTAGAAGAACATCGTTTGCTAGTTTGGGATCCCTCAGATCTCATCACTGACAATGACACTTAGTTCGCGGGTAGAGGTTTCTGCAAATTCTGCAAGGAACTCGAAATTCAGCAAAGGTTCTCTTCAATTTTGCACCCCTAGTCAAATGGTCAAGCCGTGAACGCCAACCGTCAAATTCTCGATGGCATTATGAAATGATTGGGCAAATCTCCCTAGAAATTGTGGGTCGACAAACTACCGAGCGTACTTTGGTCCTACTGAACGACCAAGTGGAGTCCTACAGGCAAGTCACCCTTCAACCTAACCTTCGAAACCGAAGCAGTCATTCCTCCAGAAGTGGGATTGCCCTCACCACGGATTATGAGCTTTGGCGAGGATTTAAACTCTGATGGCCTCAGGGCAAACCTTGATCTCCTTGAAGAAGTTCACGAGAGGTTGGCTATCAGGAGAAATGTCTATGAACAACGGTTTGAACGATTTTACAAACAGGAAGGTCCGGCCAACTAAATCAAGGAAGGTGACCTGATGCTAAGAAGGCTAAACATCTCCGAACCAAGCAAGAAGGGAAAGCTGGCCCCCAACAAGGAAGGCCCTTACAGGGTCTCCAAAGTGGTACACCTTGGGACTTACCGACTTAAAGACCTAGGGGGCAGGGTGATTAAGAGGACATGGAATAGGGAACACTTGATGAAATTCCCCATGAAAGACCTTAGCAGTCTATTCTTGTAAGAAGACTCTAAAAGCCGGAGGATATAATAAACACTTGCCTGTCGGCAGCTAGTGAATAAAATTTTATTTCAATTCATCAAGTTGCTTTGGCTAAGTTACCGAGCCTGTCGCGAACTTTTTTGCAACAAGGCTCCCGCCTAGTGCCTTGCCCCTCCGCATGACACTCTGACCCCGAGCCTTTTAAGAACTTTTCCACAACAAGGCTCCCGCCTAGTTCCTTGCCCCTCTACATGGCACTCCAACTCCGAGCGTCTAGCGGACTTTTCTATAACAAGGCTCACACCTCATGCCTTGCCTCTCGGCATGGCCCTCCAACTCCGACCTCATTGCAGATTTTTCCGCAACAAGGCTTACGCCTCTTTTCATGCACCTCAGCATGGCACTCCGACTCCAAGCTTCTTGCGAACTTTTTCGCAACAAGGCTCCCGCCTAGTGCCTTGTCTCTCGGCATGGCATTCCGACTCCGAGCCTCTTGCGAACTTCTCCGCAATAAGGCTCCTGCCTAGTACCTTGCCCCTCGGCATGGCACTCTGACCCCGAACCGTGCACGGATTCCACTGCGATCAACCTTTCTACGTGAATCTATCGCCCATGCCTTGTCCCCTCATGAGACATTCTGAACGGCTAACTCTCCACCACAACAAGATGATTTGGCCAGCCCCTTTGGGCCTTGGCCTATTCGTTTAAGTGCTTATGCAAACAAATGTGAACCAAGAGTCTTTTATTAAGCAAGATGATTACAAGAGGGGCGGTGGCCAGTCCGTAGTTGGAAAATCAGATACAAAACATACAAGATAGCTATGCCTAAACACTTCTAAAAGTAGCCTTATATCTCAGAGTGCCAATTCTCGCCGACCGCCAACGCAGAGAATAAGCATCATAGGTGAGCATTAGTGGCATGGAGGCTGGCTAATCTAAGCACGAAGATTACCAGCCTGCCCAGCTGGACTAATAGTCTCTGCAAAAAGTGACCCATTTGTGATCGGCCCTCGGAGCACAGGGAGAGACCTCAGATCTTGGAACTTGGGATATACTTGATGAAATTCAACGGGGATACCCTTGATCCTCTGTGGGTCCCTCTGGATTAGTGCCGTAAGCACGAGAAGTCCCAGTCGGGCCAAATGTCCCCAAGCCCCGTGCAAGAGAAATAGTCCATTTATACCACATCCCTCGAAACACAGAGTAAGACTTTAGATCCTGAAACCCAGGGACAAATCCAACAGAGTTATCATTGGGATGTTCCCATCTGGGTTGAACTCTCGGACCTCGAGCTGAAGATCCCCGGATTCGCCTCCAAGGGATCCATCCATGGTTGTATCGACCATTGATTGCCATTCGAGGCACTCAGAGAAAGTCCCTCCAGGGGTGTAGTCATTCAGAGAAGCAGGACATTGAGATGTGTGAATCAACCGCCTGAGAAACGGGGAAATTTATAGACATTCTTGTAAGATGCTTCTCGATTGTTACGGGCTCCCTCATTTATTACAGTCAACGAGTCAATGTTTCATCTTCGAAGATGAAAGGCACCTTGATTCCCATAAAAGAGTGACGTAAGCCAATTCACGTGATTGCTCACGTGATGACGCAGAAAACGGGAAAAACCCAGAGACGCGGGACCACCCACGATCAAGGGCTAGGCCTCTGCTCGACGCCAACAAAAGTCAGGCTAGGCGGAAAACAGAGGAGATCATCCCAGATACGTTTTTTCATTAATATAAATCAAGTACAAAAACAATGGCCAGTCCGCCAGAAGGCAAAAACAGAAAAAGAGCAGTCTACTGCTTAGAAGAAGACCCCTTTTCGAAGACCGCAGAAGGGGAAGCATTTCTCACCACAGCAACGTGGATGACCATCTCATGGTTCACCAAATCCTTGTCCCTTGGCATGGCACTCCAACTCGGAGGCCATCACAAATTTCTCCGCAATTATTCTTTCGCCTCGTGCCTAGCCCCTCGGTGTGGCGCTCCGACTCCGAGGTCATCAAATATTTCTCCGCAATTATTCTCTACATCGTGCCGAGCCCCTTGGCATGGCGCTCCGACTCCGAGGCCATCGCGGGTTTCTTCGCAAATATTCTCCGCCTCATGCCTGACCCCCGGGCAAGGCGCTCAGACTCTGAGGCCATCTCCGCCTCATGCCTGACCCCTCGGCAAGGCGCTCAGACTCTGAGGCCATCACAGATTTCTTCGCAATTATTCTCCACCTCGTGCCTAACTCCTCAGCATGGCACTCTGACTCTGAGGCCATCGCAGGTTTCCATGTAAATATTCTCTGCCTTGTGCCTGACCCCTCGACAAGGCGCTCCGACTCCAAGGCCATCGCGAATTTCTCCATAATTATTCTCTGCCTCGTGCCTAGCCCCTCAGCATGGTACTTCGACTTCGAGGTCATCGCGGATTTCTCCGCAATTATTCTCCACCTCATGCCTAGCCCCTCGGCATGGCACTCCAACTCTGAGGCCAATGTGGATTTCTCCGCAATTATTCTCGATCTCGTACCTAGCCTCTCGGCATGGCACTCCGACTCCAAGGCCATCGTGAATTTCTCTGCAATTATTCTTGGCCTCGTGCCTAGCCCCTCGGTGTGGCACCCCGACTCCGAGGCCATCGCGGATTTCTCTGCAAAGTATCATCTGCCTCATGCCTAGCCCCTCGACGTGGCGCTCCGACTCCGAGGTCATCACAAATTTCCCCGCAATTATTCTGTGCTTCGTGCCTAGCCCTTCGGCATGGAACTCCGACTCCGAGGTCCTTGTGGATTTCTTCATAAATATTCTTCACTTCATACCTAGCCCCTTGGCATGGCACTCCGAGTCCGAGGGCATCGCAGATTTCTCCGCAAAGCATTTCCCTCCTCGTGCCTAGCCCCTCGGCGTGGTGCTCCGACTCCGAGGCCAACGCAGATTTCTCCACAAATATTCCTCGCCTCGTGCCTAGCCCCTCGACACGGCACTTCGACTCCGAGCCATCGCAGATTTTTTCGCAGTAAGGCTCCCCGCCTCGAGTCTGGTGCCTCGGCATGGCACTCCGGCCCTGACCCAATTGCGGGCTGCCTTGCCTCTCTTTCCGTGGCACCCCATGCCTCGGGCTACGCCCCTCGAGGTCCGGGCCTCGGCAACCAATCCTCTAGACTTCTTGGGAAAGGAGGCCCAACTTCATGACAATGACAGATTTGCACGCCAACACGATTTCCCCTACGAGTTACCTACCTCTCAAAGGAGACCCGGAGCTCTCCCATCAAGAGTGAGGGGGCTTATGATAAGGGTAAAAATCGTGGCTAACCTGCATTACATGATCCTAGCACGGATCTCGGGGTTCTTAGGGCTAGAATAACAATTTCATGAGCAGCTGTATGCTAAAGACACTTCACAGGCCTTCCACAGGCTCACCAAGGGAGATTTGACCAGCAATTCTGGGCAGTAATCAAATCCCCTAGAATCAGGGGATTAACGACTCCATCATATCCCTAATCAGCAGAATCTAATTAGGTCGTTATGAATCTTTTCCTAACAGATTTCCACTGGCCTATAAATGTAGGTCTACCTCTACAGTTACCAGGTAATCAACTTTTCACCCCTAAATCCCATTTTAAATCCCCAGTTGCTGACTTGATCGTTGGAGGGCCTGTCGCCGGGAATACTCCTGGTGTCTCAGGTTTTTTGCAGGTGTTCGGCGGCCAACAAACCACCAGATCCACATATTCCAACCACATATCAACTCAGCAGGGTCAATCTATGGTTGAAATCTACTTTTCCTCTCCAACGAAAGAACTCATCATTTGTGGCTCCCACACTAGAAAACATTAGCATCAATACTTATTAGGAAGATTTCACTCCCTAACAAAGAAACAACACAAACATTAACAAACATTAACATTTAACAAGAACGAACAACTTACACCATAGTTTTACTGGTCATATTATCAGACAACAAGAATACTAGTCCTTGATTCTCTCTCTTGCCTTTCTCTCCTATTGATACTCATGGCGATGCAGTCGACATCGAAATGATCCCGGATTGATTTTGAGTCGGAGAACATATACAGTAAGACTTCTTACAGATGCCTTGTCTGTGGGAATTGCTTGATTCTTCCCGGCTTTGTTGATTCCCCTCGTGCATCATGGCATAGAGCCAGAGCTGCCTGTTGCTGTAGAAGTAGTTATCGCAGACAGCATAGTGATGCAGAGAGGGAAACACATGATATGGTATCCCAAACTGACCTTCAATTTTGTGGCCTAGTTGTTATATGGAGTAGAGGATACTGGATACTATTTATAAAGGAAAGAGGAATTAAAGAGAGAGATATGGAGCTGGATGAATGCAGAAATACTTTGACAAGAAAGATTAGTAAATGACTACTATAGCCGTAAACAAAGAATCACGGAGACTTTACCTATATCTGACACTGTAAAATTACGTAGGTGATAGGCAGTATTATTATGAACTATAACAAGTGCACAAACTAAAAAGGTATATATGGTAGAGCCTTTCCATCAACACATAAACTAATGCTAAAACTCCATTAGAGTATTAATTCATCTCTGAAGTTATCACGTGTGAATTCACAGTCTGCAAACAAGAGTATATCAAATTGAGGATATCCAATTTCAAACAGCTCCATGATAACCATCTCAATCTACCAAAAGCTTGGAGCATGGACACTTCTATTTTGGTAGCGACTAGCCGGGTTGTTTTGGAAACTCATGTCTGACTTAAGAATCAGACATGGCACTAGCAATTTTAGTGGAGTTCTCAAAAATTTCCTCCTATCTTTGTGTCCATGTCTGCGCTTCTTTGACCAAAAGCTCCTCAAAGCTGAAATTGTTTTAGAAAATAATTGCCAGGCTTCCACCATTTCCTCAGTATATATATATACACTAGTAAATACACGTGCAATGCACGTCTGAACAATATTTTTTAGTATTCTATTTATCTATATTATAATGGGAGAAGCACGTGTGGAACACGTATAATGATAGACAGACATTTACTGTTTATGATCCTTTTCCCACGGGCAGGTGCAGAGAGAGAGGGAGATGAAGAGGGTAGGATTTTTGGTTTTTTGAGAGATGGGGAGAGGGTAATAAATTTGAACGTGTACTGTACGTATTTCATTGGTTTATATTGTAGCGTTTAATTAAACGTGTGTTGCACAGGTTGGGATATGGACAAATTACACTAAGGCCTTCTCCCATTATAGTAGTGTATAAGGTTTGCCCGTTGACATGTGCCTACGGCACGTCTTCAGAACGGTGCACCTTATTTGATCATATAAAATAATTTTGGATGTTCAGCAAATTAATTGAAGTAACAAACATATTACATGAGAAACTTTTGGGGGTCCAGCAAAAAACATAATATATGATTTTTTTGATTTTTTTTGAATTATTTTTAAAGTTTTAAAGTTTTTAATTCTTTTAGTTTTTTTTAATTTTTATTTTCTTAATTTTTGAATAGAAGAGGGAGGGAGAGAGAAAGAGAAAAAAAGAGAAAAAAAATATAGGAGTTGTTTTGGGCGGGATATTTAAATTTGAGTTCTGGGGGAAAACTTTTCTGGGGAAAAATATGTTTTGTGAGGTTAGATCTGAGCCTTTGATTTTTTAGGGGATTGAATGAGAGCCACTTGATAGCTTCCTTTGTATTTTATTATACTAGTATAATGCACGTGCGATGCACGTCTATAAAAAAGTTTAGTCATTAAATTAAATGAATTTATATATTTTGATTTGATGTGCATGACACGGGGATGTTTAGTGGATGTAATTTGCACATATATTGCACGGGTTTGCTCAGTTACAAAATTAGGATTTGTTTGTTTACAATCCCAAGTCTCCCATTAAAATAGTAGATACATATATATATATATACAGAGAGAGAGAGAGGATTTCGATTGAGCATTTCATGGAACAGTTATGTTAAGAGATAAAACCTACATTTGTAAGAGGTGAGTGCAAAAAGTATGATAGCGAACACAGACGAGGTTTTGAAACCTTATATGCGTACAACTAACAACCAAGAAGAGCCCCTAAAAGGAGAAATTAGCTGACTCCAATCAAGAGGTAGTTATAATTATTTTTATTTGTTAAAAATGAGTGTATTAACACTATTTCCAAACCAGTTTTTGAACAATTTTTTGAGAAAGATCCTCAATGAATTATTGAGAGATCTTGATTGATTTTTGTTCTCCTTCGTGAGTATATCAAAATCATATATTTATTTGCTAAAATTGGTTAAGGGGTGAATGAGAAATTTTCTCTTGAAGTGAGACATTTTCATTTCTGAAAATGGGTTGAGGTAACATAGTCCACGTCGGAAAAATAAAAGGAATAAGAAGATGATATATAATAACTTCTTTCTAAGTATTGTAAGATAGTTAGATAAGAGGCTCTCTCTCGCACGCACATGGGGGGTGCAAATCTCAGACCGATTACATGCGGCTTGTGTGCGCCCACACGTCCTACGGACACGAATGCCGGACGAGGCATAACCCCACCCCATGCAGAGCCACTTCTTTCTACAGTTTTGATTTTTTTCCTTTGTAAACTGCTGAAATAAATGCAGAAACGACTTTGTCTACCGTTTTAGTGTTGTATTAAATATTTTGTCTTCCGTTACAGTGTAGGCATTCAATTGATTGTCTGCAGTTACACTGAAGGCACTCAAAGGCATTGACTGATGTCTGCCGTTACAGTATACGCACTAAATAGATTGTCTGCCGTTACACTGAAGGCATTTATATCCTTATCTGTCATTACAGTCTCTAACCCTGGCCCTATATATAGAGCCCTGATGTTGAATATTTGCAAGTGTACAAAATCGCACAAGTAATATAGATAGATGAGTATATTGTCGAACCCACAGGGACTAGATATTTTACTGAGTACCGATATCGCTAGATGAATCACTATTTGGAAGATCGAATTTTATAAGGATAAAACAACTAAATTAAATTAATCTAATTAAATCTAACTAAATTGGTGAAGAGGGAGAGGGCTGTGAAACTATGAAGCTCTTGTACATTGTTTAATGGTAAAATTAGTTCTAGGGCTCTTGGTTCACCTCGTTTATCACACACACAAATTATAGTTCCTTATAAATAAAAATATTATCTTTCCAAGTTGTCGACCAAAATCCTAAAGATATTAACCACTCTATCCACGTAGTCTAAAAATTATTCTCAACTAATCATTCGCATATCCATCAAATTATTAATTGAGAAATTGGATTTCTTAACGGTCACGTCCTCCAATATACGGTGTTAATTTTTATTAATCACAAATAACCTGTTCGGTCTCTTTATGATTTGAAAAATCATACAAATGTCTATCCACCATGTTGTACGCATAAATAATAAAAATTAAAACACAACTAGGAAAAATAGAGTAATAATAAGGAATTAAAATTTGTGTTCTACAAAACTCGGCTACACCTTAGCCTCTAGAACAATAAATTCAGTTCATATTTGTTTGGGATTGCATCAAAAAATATAGAGAAGAAAAGATACACAAGAATACAAAATTTAATTCAAACCCATTTTCTGTCTCAAAAATAGGAGCCAAAAGTGTTGCTGTCACGCGCCGTCACATCAACGCATCAGTCTGTCACACTGCCGTTGTCGGGCCGCGTGTCCCAAAACCAGAGCCAAAATTTGCCTCGAAAACCGCGTCTTCAGCTCTTGGAAACCGCGCCAGGATCAGAACGAAGACAGCAGCAGGCCGTCGCGTCGCCGTGGGAACTCGTGAAGGCTGCGCCGGTCAGAAGACAGCTGGCTGTCCTCTGCTTCGAACCGCTCGCCTCTTCATTTTGTACGCGCAAGGAGAGAAGAAGAAGTCGCCCACGTCAGCTTCGCCTTGGATGTCGCGCCTGCTGCTTCTCCTTGTTTTATTCGCTGCACTTGCCAGGAATCTTTGGATTCCTCTCTCTCTCCACTTGACTGCGTGAGAGAGACAGAGAGAATTTTTCTATATATATATATTTTAATTTTTTTTATAAGTAGCCGTCACCTCTTAATCGATCCTCTCTCCTTTGCATTGTATTTATAGAGAAGGGAGAGAACCATTAGGGTTTGCACTTTTTGCAGAAAACCCCACTCTTTTTCTTTATTTCCTTCCTTTAATTGATCTGAACTTTATTTCTTTCCTTTTCTGCTAATCACGTGCTTCTGCATACACAAAATAATACCAGAAATTAGAATTTTTAAATAAAATAAAATAAATTAGTTTAAAATTAATTAAACTAACTACAACTCATATTAGCTTATAAAAATCCTTTTAAAATTATTTGTCGCCCTTTTAACTTAACAAAACAATAAAAATCGATAAATCCATTATTTTACTTTGTTTGTTGATTTTTTCCACAAATCTTTACTTTTTGCATCAAAAATATTATTTCTCCAAAAATAATTAATTAAATGAAATCATATAGAAATAAGATGAATTATAGACAATATCAGCGAAAACAAGCCATTTTAATAGGTAAATGAGTACAAATAATTGTATATAAATTAGACACATCAAATACCCCCAAACTTAAGATTTTGCTTGTCCTCGAGCAAAAAGTAGAATCATAAACAAGGGAATAATAATAGTAGACTCAACCCATCACACTAAGAGATCTCATCATGCAAGCATCAAAATTGCAATTAAAAATATAAACAATTACAAATAAAGTAAAACTAAGCATACCCACTTTCTCCAGTGCAATTATTTATTCATAATTCCCAACCCAATCGCATTTGTCATGCAATTAATGTAATTACAGTATGCAACAACTCAATCTGTGATTATCCCTTCTCTCTACTACAAACCGAGTAGTAAACTAGAGTTTTTTTTTTTTTAAAAATTTTTTTAAAATTTTTTTATTTTTCAGTCTCTTCTTTAAGTCGTCACTTGCCTTTTGACGCGAATGCAAAATATTTGTGATCAATTCACCCGGTTACTCAACAAGTCACAAACTTACAGTGCTTTGCATACTCATATTTCAAGTTGCCGTTCTACGTAAGTATAAACATTTGTGATGAATACCCCTAATTACTAAGCAACTCAAAACATTGGAGTAGATTGACTTTATTCATAAACATTTTTTTTTTAATTACTCTATTTACTTAAACTCTGTTTAGGACTAGATCAAAGGGGATAATCACGAGAAAAAGCTTCACATTTGTCTTTTATGTATAATAGCATGACTCACACAATTTTGTAAGGAATTTTGAAACTCAATAATCCTAAAGTAAATAAGTATGCTTAATATTGCTTTATAAAAAAAATTGTTTATCCCAAAAAAATTGTTTAATGCTTATCACAATAAAGAACTCAAAAGTGTAATGGTGAGCCTCATTATAATCCTTTTGTTTTGTTTTTCTTTTCAAAAATAATAAAAATAAATGAATTTGTAAACCTTCCCCCCAAACTTAAATATCACATTGTCCTCAATGGGAAAGGAAAAAGAAAAACAAAAAAAATTGCAAAAAAGTTTAGAATTTCTCCCCTGATTCGTCTTTAAATTTCTGCACGCGCGACGTTCAGTATTTTGGCGATATCTGGAGCTGTAGATGTCCAAATGGGCTGATTGTTTTTTTGCTGGAAAGCTAAGACAATTGTCTACAACTTCTCTTTGAATCACTTTTCCAGATTCTGACTCCATACTGCTCAAAAACAGCCATCAATGAAGGTGTTCAAAACAGCTCCGCCTGGCGACTTTCAAAATTTGTGCAATCCTACAAGATAAAATCAAAAATCAAAATAAAATAAACTAAAAGATAAATCAAACTAAATGCAATAAAAGAAAACATGGGTTACCTCCCAAGAAACGCTAAGTTTTAAGTCGTCAGCCAGACATGGGGGTGAGATGGTTAAGTAACGCCAAGATCCAACAACATTAAAACATCCTTTCTAATTTTTTTCTTCTTGTGTGGATCGGGTTCAAGCTCCAATTTGAGGCGTTTCCTTCGTGATGATGATGTCTTTGATTCCCCCACCTCTTTGAATTTATGCTGAAAAAATAAATAAATTGAGGGTGCAGCATCCAAATACATGACATTTTCAAAAATATTTTCTTTCACGGTTTCAAAAATTTCTGAATTTGCTGGACATACTTCGATAGGTGATTTTTCAATTTCAGCCTTATGTTTCTTGCCCACAATTAAATCAATTTCACTTACTTGAATAGATGATTGTTCTTCAGGAGGAAAATTTATGGAATTAAAAACATCAAAAGTTACTTGCTCATGCTGAATTTGTTCCTCCACAATTTGTTCAATCACATTTTGCTTTTCAACCACATTCTGTTCGCCCTTTTCTTCTTGTGGTTGCTCAATTGTCCTCCCGTTGCTTAGTGTTATCGCTTTGACATGCTCTGTGGGGTTGACAACTGTGTCGCTTGGGAATGTTCCTGCAGTTTTTTCGTTAAGAAGATTTGAAATTTGACTAAGTTGTACCTCAAGATTGTGAATGGATGCCGAAGTTGAATTTGCAACATTTTGGATTGCCAAATCTGTCTTTTGTATGTAGTGCATAAACATGTCTTCAAGTGTCGGCTTCTTTTCTGGCTGTGGAAAATTTTGAGGTGGTATAACTGCTTCTTGATTGTAGTTCCATGGATAATTGGGGGTGTTTCTCCATCCTGAATTATATGTGTTTGCATAATGATTGTTTTGCATTTGAAAATTTGACACAAAATTTTCATGTACGGCATTTGATGGAGCAAAAGGGTTCCCCACTTGACAATCTGAACTTGAATGATTTCCTGTACAAAAATCACAAATAATATTAGATTGAAAAACATTAAAATTCATATTTTCTACTTGTTTAGATAAAATATCATTTTTTGCATTTAAAGTAGAAAAATGATCAAGTTCAAAAACTCCAGCCATTTTTCTTGGCATTGTTCTCTCTGAAGACCACTGATAATGATTTGATGCCATCTCCTCTAAAAGATCATAGGCTGTTGTGTAAGTTCTGCTCATGAGTGCACCACCTGCTGCTGCGTCAACCATAGATCGATGTGTAACTCCCAACCCATTATAGAATGTTTGTATTTGCAGCCATTTTGGTAGTTCATGATTATGACACTTTCTCAATAACTCTTTAAACCTTTCCCATGCATCATACAAAGACTCAGTCTCCAATTGAGTAAATGTGACAATATTATTCCGTAGTTTTGCTGTCTTTGCTGGAGGAAAATACTTGGCTAGAAATTTTTGTGCAAGTCCCTCCCAAGTAGTAATACTACCGGGTGGTAGATAATCTAGCCAAGCCTTCGCCTTATCTCGTAGTGAAAAAGGAAAGAGTCTTAATCTAATTGCATCGTCTGATACACCGTTGTGCTTGAAAGTGTCACAAATTTCCAAAAAATCTGCAATGTGAGCGTAAGGATCCTCGTGTGGTAGTCCCCAAAATTGAACAGTCTGTTGAATCATTAGAATCATCGCCGGTTTAATTTTAAAATCGTCAGCTTCAATAACCGGCTTCTTTATGCTTGATTCATAAATCGAGGGCATAGCATAGTCTCTCAAAGGCCTGTTCTCATCGTTCCCCATGATAATGTACGTGTATGTCCTGAAATATCAGTATCGAAAAAGAAAAAGAAAAAAAATAGAAAAACTAAAAGAAAACTAAAATAAGAAAAATAAAATAAAAAAAGTAAAAGTTAGTCAAAAGAAAATAAAGATGTAAAATAATAATAAAACAAAAATAATTACAAAAATCCAAACTAGCAATAATCTAGCAATTTTCAATATCAATAAAAGAATAACTAATCCCCGGCAACGGCGCCAAAAACTTGATGTTGAATATTTGCAAGTGTACAAAATCGCACAAGTAATATAGATAGATGAGTAGAGTGTCGAACCCACAGGGACTAGATATTTTACTGAGTACCGATATCGCTAGATGAATCACTATTTGGAAGATCGAATTTTATAAGGATAAAACAACTAAATTAAATTAATCTAATTAAATCTAACTAAATTGGTGAAGAGGGAGAGGGCTGTGAAACTATGAAGCTCTTGTACTTTGTTTAATGGTAAAATTAGTTCTAGGGCTCTTGGTTCACCTCGTTTATCACACACACAAATTATAGTTCCTTATAAATAAAAATATTATCTTTCCAAGTTGTCGACCAAAATCCTAAAGATATTAACCACTCTATCCACGTAGTCTAAAAATTATTCTCAACTAATCATTCGCCTATCCATCAAATTATTAATTGAGAAATTGGATTTCTTAACGGTCACGTCCTCCAATATACGGTGTTAATTTTTATTAATCACAAATAACCTGTTCGGTCTCTTTATGATTTGAAAAATCATACAAATGTCTATCCACCATGTTGTACGCATAAATAATAAAAATTAAAACACAACTAGGAAAAATAGAGTAATAATAAGGAATTAAAATTTGTGTTCTACAAAACTCGGCTACACCTTAGCCTCTAGAACAATAAATTCAGTTCATATTTGTTTGGGATTGCATCAAAAAATATAGAGAAGAAAAGATACAAAAGAATACAAAATTTAATTCAAACCCATTTTCTGTCTCAAAAATAGGAGCCAAAAGTGTTGCTGTCACGCGCCGTCACATCAACGCATCAGTCTGTCACACTGCCGTTGTCGGGCCGCGTGTCCCAAAACCAGAGCCAAAATTTGCCTCGAAAACTGCGTCGTCAGTTCTTGGAAACCGCGCCAGGATCAGAACGAAGACAGCAGCAGGCCGTCGCGTCGCCGTGGGAACTCGTGAAGGCTGCGCCGGTCAGAAGACAGCTGGCTGTCCTCTGCTTCGAACCGCTCGCCTCTTCATTTTGTACGTGCGAGGAGAGAAGAAGAAGTCGCCCACGTCAACTTCGTCTTGGATGTCGCGCCTGCTGCTTCTCCTTGTTTTATTCGCTGCACTCGCCAGGAATCTTTGGATTCCTCTCTCTCTCCGCTTGACTGCGAGAGAGAGACAGAGAGAATTTTTCTATATATATTTTTTTTAATTTTTTTTATAAGTAGCTGTCACCTCTTAATTGATCCTCTCTCCTTTGCATTGTATTTATAGAGAAGGGAGAGAACCATTAGGGTTTGCACTTTTTGCAGAAAATCCCACTCTTTTTCTTTATTTCCTTTCTTTAATTGATCTGAACTTTATTTCTTTCCTTTTCTGCCAATCACGTGCTTCTGCATACACAAAATAATACCAGAAATTAGGATTTTTAAATAAAATAAAATAAATTAGTTTAAAATTAATTAAACTAATTACAACTCATATTAGCTTATAAAAATCCTTTTAAAATTATTTGTCGCCCTTTTAACTCAACAAAACAATAAAAATCGATAAATCCATTATTTTACTTTGTTTGTTGATTTTTTCCACAAATCTTTACTTTTTGCATCAAAAATATTATTTCTCCAAAAATAAATAATTAAATGAAATCATATAGAAATAAGATGAATTATAGACAATATCAGCGAAAACAAGCCATTTTAATAGGTAAATGAGTACAAATAATTATATATAAATTAGACACATCAAGCCCCCCCCCCCCCCCCCCCCACACACACACACATTTCTTTCTTGCACAGAATCTTCTCTCTTCCTCTCTGTTCTGTTCCGTTTTGTTAGTTCATTCGGTAATAGAGTTCTGACACTGCCAGTTCGAGAGCGTTACGTGGTGTCTGCTTGAACACTCTTCGTCGTTGCATCTTGGGAGACAGAAGCCTCAACTACTTCCAGCACCGGGACGAGGCTAAAGCTGTTTTAAGGAGATTGTGTGCCACACAAGTTTCGACGCTCTTCTGCTTTAATAATCATCTGGTTTGTTATTTTATTATTTTCATTTTCATTTCATCTTATTGGTTATATTATTCTCATCCTCCTCTGGTTTTTGTGCCTCTCAATCATTTGGATTTATGCCAAACATTTTGTAATCAAAGTTGTAACAAAGATGATAAATTTCTCTAAATTGGTTTTATTGTAAACAATTTTTGTAACAATCTTAAAACAGTTTTATTTTCATTGATTTATTTCTTTTGATTCTGAGGCACTTCTTTTCTTTTTCTTTAATATGGAAAACTTACGCTCGTGTTGTGTACTTTTTAGAATCGAAATGACTAATGCATCGGAGAATGTTGTTGTCTCTGAAACAGTCCAAGTGTCGGTTGCTGATACGACACAAGTACCGAATGCTGCTGCAGCATGAGTGCCAATGCCAACTGTTCTACCTATCTCAGTCTCCCTTGGAGAGAAACCTGAGAAGTTCAACAAGCATAATTTCAAAAGGTGTCAACAGAAAATGATATTCTATTTGACCACATTGAATTTTGTAAGATTCTTGAACGAAGAAGCTCCAAATCTTAAAAAAGATGTGCAAGATAACCAAGTCAACGCCACTGTGGATGCTTGGAAAAATGCTGATTACTTATGTAGGAATTACATAATGAACGGATTAGCCGATTCTTTGTATAATGTATACATTGACAAAAGAACTGCTAAAGAACTTTAGGAATCACTAGACCATAAGTATAAAACTGAGGATGCCGACGCCAAGAAATTCACTGTGGGCTGCTTCCTAGACTATAAAATTATAGATTCTAAAATAGTAATCAGTCAAGTTCAAGAAGTACAACTGATCTTGCATGAGATTCATACTGAAGGTATGAACTTAAGTGAAAGTTTCCAAGTTGCATGTATAATTGCAAAAATTGTCACCAGGTTGGAAAGACTTTAAGAATTACCTAAAGTATAAGCGAAAAGAAATGAGCATTGAAGATCTCATTGTCAGGCTTCGTATTGAAGAAGACAATAGAGGATCTGAAAAGATCGGAGTCATGAGTTATGCGGCCAAGGTAAATGTAGTGGAACACAAACAATGTTCCAACAAGCACAACAACAAGGGTCCCAAGTTGGGACCAAAGGGAGGAATCTCCAAGAAGTCGAAGTTTCAAGGCAAGTGCTTCAATTGTGAGAATATGGGTCATAAGTCTACTGATTGCAGACTACCCAAGAAGAATAGAAACAGAGAAGCACATATTGTTGAAGGCATTGCTCAAGACATTTCTGATATCAACCTCTCAGTTGTGGTCTCGGAGGTAAACATGATAGGTTCAAACCCCAAGGAATGGTGGATTGACACTGGAGCTACTCGACATGTGTTCTCCAACAGAAGTATGTTCTCCACTTTCGAACCATTGGAGAATGGGGAGAAGATGTTTATGGGGAGCTCGACCACTTCAGAAATCAAGGGCCAAGGCAAGTTAATCTTGAAGATGACTTCTGGAAAGGAACTGGCTCTAAATAATATTGCATATGTTCCTGAAATCCGTAAGAACTTGGTATCTGGTTCGCTGCTTAATAATCACGGATTTCGTTTAGTGTTTGAGTCTAACTAACTTGTTTTGTCGTAGAGTGGAATGTATGTTGGTAAAGGATACATGAGTGGTGGAATGTTCAAACTTAATGTAATGACCATGGTCAAGAATATTCATAAATCTAGCTCTTCTACCAATGTGCTTGAGTCTTCTAATTTATGGCCTAGTAGACTAGGACATATTAATTAAGATACTTTGCGTAGACTAATTAACTTGAATCACATACCAATATTCCAAATTGATTCCAAACACAAGTGTGAAACTTGTATTGAGGAAAAACTAACAAGATCATCATTTAAAAGTATTAAAAGAAACACTAAACCTCTTGATCTAATTCACACTGATATTTGTGCTTTGAAAATGATACAAACAAGAGGTGGTAATAAATATTTTATTACCTTCATTGATGATAGCACAAAATACTGTTATTTTATATCTGCTTAAAAGCAAGGATAAAGCTATAGAGAAATTTGTTCTCTATAAAAATGAAGTTGAGAACCAACTCAATAAGAAAATTAAGGCGCTAAGAAGCGACCGAGGTGGAGAGTATGAATCGCCATTTGCTGACACTTGTGCTAAGTATGAGATTATACATGAAACTACAAAGCCTTATTCTACTAAGTCCAACGGTGTTGTTGAGAGAAAGAACCGTACATTGAAAGAAATGATGAATGCAAAGTTAATAAGTTCTGGTTTGCCACCAAACTTGTGGGGAGAAGCTATACGTTCGGCTAACTACCTTTTAAATAAGGTACCCAAAAGAAAAGAAGAAAAAACTCCATATAAATTATGGAAAGGAAGAAAGTCATCCTACAATTACTTGCGAATGTGGGGATGTCTTGCCAAGGTGGAAGTACCTCCAACTAAGAAAGTGAAAATATGGAAAAAAATGGTTGATTGCATTTTTATTGGCTATGCACTTAACAGTAGTGCTTATCGGATATTGGTGTACAAATCTGATATCACTGATATACCAAATAACACGATAATAGAGTCATCGTTCTTTGAATATGTATTTTCATGTAAGTCAAAGGAGGAACCAAGTTTCTCCAAACGAACACATGAGACTATTAGTGAAGATAGTGAAGACCAAGATGAAAAAATTGAGGAGGAACCTCGACGCAGTAAAAGAATAAGAACGGAAAAATATTTTGGTCCGAACTTCTTGACTTTTATGCTTGAAGGTGAATCCCAAACCTTCAAAGAAGCGGTGAACTCTAGTGATGGTTCTCTATGGAAAGAAGCCATCAAGAGCGAAATTAATTCTATATTGCAAAATCATACTTGGGAACTAGTGGATCTTCCACCAGGTAGTAAACCTTTAGGTTCCAAGTGGATCTTCAAGAGAAAAATGAAACTTGATGGATTAATTGATAAATACAAGGCCAGACTTGTAATTAAAGGTTATAAACAAAAGGAAGGCCTTGATTACTTAGATACATATTATCCAGTGACGAGAATAAATTCTATTAGGATGGTACTTGCAATAGCAGCTCTGCGCAATCTTGAAGTATATCAAATGGATGTGAAAACAGCATTTCTTAATCAAGATTTAGATGAATAAATCTACATGGAATAACCTAAGAGCTTTTCAGCTCCAGACATGAAAAAAAAGTGTGTAAACTGGTGAAGTCATTGTATGGCTTGAAACAAGCTCCAATGTAGTGGCATGAGAAATTTCTGGTGTATTCTCATAATCGGAAGGATCATGCTGATCATCTGAGGTTGGTTCTGCAGACCTTGAAGAAAAATCAGCTATATGGGAAACTCAGCAAGTGTGAGTTCTAGCTTGATCGAGTTACCTTTTTGGGGCACATTATCTCAGGCGATGGTATCTTTGTCAATCCGACCAAGATTTCTACGGTCAAGGATTGGCATGTTCCTAAGTCAGTTTCGAAAGTGAGAAGTTTCCTTGGTTTGGCCGGGTATTATCGGAAGTTTGTTTAAGACTTTTCGAAGATAGTTGGTCCGTTGACTAAGCTGACTGGGAAGGATCAGAAGTTCGTTTGTAATGGTGCTTGTGGTGGACCTTTTGCTGAGTTGAAGCACCGGTTAACGTCAGCGCCAGTGTTGACTATTTCGGATGGTACGGGTGGTTTTTTGGTTCACTGTGACACTTCTGGCAAGGGCCTAGGTGCAGTGTTGATACAGAAGAGTCGAGTTGTTGCTTATGCATCTCGACAGTTGAGGCCACATGATGAGAACTACCTTACCCATAATTTGGAGTTGGCTGCGGTGATCTTTGCTTTGAAGTTATGGAGAAATTATATGCTTGGAGACCGAGTGGAGATCTTTACTGACCACAAAAGTCTCAAGTATGTGTTCACTCAGAAGGAGCTGAACATGAGGCAGAGGTGATGGTTGGAGTTGATGGCTGACTATGACATCAGTTTGCAATACCATCCTGGTAGAGTGAACTTGGTACCAGATGCTTTGAGTAGGAGACCAGTCACCATGTTCCTAACTCAGCAGAGAGAGCTTGTTAAGCAGATGAGGAGGTTGGATTTGGATGTGATCTTGCCAGGTCCTGTTCAGAGTTGCATTATGCTTCAATTGCATTCATCCATTGTTGAGCAGATTAAGGGGGCTCAGGCAGGTGATGAGCAATTGCAAGGGTTTAGAGCCGAAGTTAAAGCGGGTACGAGGACCAATATGGTTGTTCACTCAGATGGATCTCTTCGTTTTGGGTCCAGGTTGTGTGTTCTGAAGGGTGAGGTTCGTCAGAAGTTGCTTAAGGAAGCCCACCAATCGTCAACTCTATTCATCCAGGTGGTACGAAGATGTACCGGGACTTGAAGCTTCATTTTTGGTGGAATGGTATGAAGAGGGCCGTGGCGAGATTTGTGTAGCAGTGCTTGATCTGCCAACAGGTGAAGGCAAAAGCATCAGAGGACCGCCGAACTTCTTCAGCCTCTTCCTATTCCAGAGTGGAAGTGGGAGCATATCACCATGGATTTTGTGACCGCTTTGCTGAGGAGTCCTAAGGGTCACAACGCCATTTGGGTGATTGTGGAAAGGTTGACCAAGAGCGCTCACTTCGTTTCCTTCAGAGTTAGAAAGTCTACTGAGAGCTTAGCTGAGAAGTACATGCAAGAGATTATCAGACTTCATGGGGTTCCAGTCAGTATTGTATCCGACAGGGATACGAGGTTCAGGTCGCAATTTTGGGAGAGTCTTCAAAGTAGTATGGGGAGTAAGTTGATGTACAACACAACTTTTCACCCTCAGACAGATGGACAGTCAGAGAGGACCATCCAGACTCTAGAAGACATGTTGAGGTCGTGTGTGCTGCAATTTTTGGAGGTTCTTGGGAGGACCACTTGCATCTTATAGAGTTTTCGTACAACAACAGCTTTCAGGTCAGTCTTAAAGCTGCTCCTTTCGAGGCACTCTATGGTCGTAAGTGTCGGTCGCCAGTGTTCTGGGATGACATTGGCGAGAGAAAATTGTTGGGCCCGGAGTTGATCACCAAGACGGTGGATGCTGTGAGTCAGATAAGGAAGTATCTTCCAGTCACGCAAGACAGACAGAAGCGATGGGCTGATGTTCATCGTAGAGCCTTGGAGTTTGAGGTGGGAGACCATGTTTTCCTTAAGGTATCGCTGTGGCGAGGTGTCATTTTTTTCGGTGGCGGAGGCAAGTTGAGCCCCAAGTTCATTGGACCATTTGACATCGTGGAACGAGTAGGCAAGGTGGCCTATCGTCTTGCATTGCCCCTGACTTTATCTGGAGTGCACGATGTCTTGCATGTCTCGCAACTGAGGAAGTATATCCGTGATAAGAGCCACGCATTGACTACTCGAAATTATCTGTGAGGCCGAATTTTTCTTGTGAAATTCCGCCAGTTGCTATTACGGATCGGCGGGACAGCAAGGTGATCAAGCTTGTTCATGTTTCTTGGAACTCTCACTTGCCGAGTGAGTCGACTTGGGAACTGGAGGAGGATATCCAGCGGAGATTTCCTCATTTGTTTGTGTAGCTCTTGTTTTGTTGTTTTGCTTTTGTTATTGTATTTTTTTTCTTTTCTTTTGAGGTTACCCTATGTACTTCTGGTTGAATTTCGATGACGAAATTCTTCTTGTTAGGTGGGTAGAATTTGTAACCCCTATTGCTCATATTTGTATTTTTAATTATATTTAATAATATTCTTGATTATTTATTTTATTTTTGGTTGTATTTAATTTCTTTCCCTTTGTATGGTGTGTTGTTCTTCTCTCTCTTGTTATTCATTTGCATTGATTCAGCTTTTTATTCTCATTTATTTGGCCTAAAATTTGTTCTTAATCTTTTCGATTGTTTAAACCTATTTCATGGCCTCTTATTGGATTCTTTTCTTCCTATTGGTTACTACCCAGTTCACCCAAACGCATATTGTCCTTATATAAACACCTTATTTGAACCCTAACCCTAATTATCAAACCCTAATACTACCTCTCTCTTTCTTTGCCATCACCCTCTCTCACCCCCGACCTCCGATCTCACCCCGGACCTCCCCTTCCTCTCTTTCGTCATTTCTGATTGCCGGCGACACCTCACCACCGCACTCCCTCACCTCTTCCTCTTCACTGTGGTCGCAATCCACCCCAGGCCGAGCCCTGCCTGTGCTACCGTCGTCTATGGCCGAGCAACACTGCATAGCAGCGTTGCTGCAGTCCCAGTGCCGTCGCCGTCATCGTCGTCCCCTGGTCATGCCGTCGTCGTCTTCCCTGGCATTGTTGCTGTCCACAGCCCTTGTGGTTTGGGTGTCATTCTTTCTTGTGTGGTGCACGTGCTTTTGTGTGCATGTGTTTTGATGGTGTTGGATCTCGTCTCTCGTTCGTGTGTTCGTTGTTCGAGATCCATTCCCATTATTCTATTCTTCGTTTTCGCCATCTTCATATCAGGCAAGTAGCTTGTATGTGTTCTTTTTGTCATACAAATTAATACCGTAAGTAATCTAGTATGAAAATATTTGTACTCTCATGATGATCCATATTTGTTAGTTTAACCATTGACATCATCTCTTAATCATGAGTAGTTACAATAATTGACACTCGTTGCATGAAAACAATTAGATTAGTGGACATCTTGACTATATATTGTTTGTAGCACACCGTATGTTGTAGATGACTGTTGCATAGATGTTTGTTGGATGTATTATCTCATTATGGACTATTTGATTCACATGTCATGCTGATTTGAGTAACCCACATATACCATGCTTTGTATGACATCTAGATTAGACCGTTTGTAGTTGTTTGATAAAATGCCGAAAAGAACTTTTGTTTTGCTGCTGCCCTATTTTGTACAGTAATTTCAACCCTGTTAACATCAGTAAAATAAATAAGTTTGTGAACATGATTTGTAGCCTTTGTTTTCTAGTTTCCATAACTTTCGACGGATTTGAATTCCAATTTTTGATGCATGAGTTATTGCCATTTTACTGCAGTTATATCGTATATTCCAAATTCTGAACTATATATATTCTGTATGGAATTTTATTTTAAAACTGATATTAAAAGTAGAATTTGGACTCTATTTTTTTGCTGAGTATGTTTAGATATGACTGGAGAAATCTAAACCTCATAATGGTCAAAACAAAGAAATTTTTAGTTCTGGACAGCAAGACACTACTGTACCAAATCTGAGATTTCCATTGCTACAGAATAGCAAATCCAGATCCGTCAGAAAATCTAGAAACTAGACTCTTTGCCGATTCCAGCACATATATAAGTCACATATCAGCCACAGAAATAGAGTCGAAAACAGCATTTAACACAGAAGTTATTTTCAGCCAGAAAATGCAAAATCGTGTTTATAAGCATGAAATGAGTTTAAAATCATCATAATTAATTCTGAAAAAAACCTGGAAGATTCCCTAACATATCTATATAAAATATCGTGAATTTATATTATAGATAGTATGGTCAACAAAATTGAGAAAACAGAGTAATGCAACAAAATCTCGATTCTGAAAGTTCACACATAGCAGTACCAAAACAGAGATAATTCATAAAATATAATTCGAAATCCTGATCCGTCAAAGGATGATAAAATAGAAAAATCAGGATATAGTTTATATTCACAAGGTTTTCATAAAAAACTAATAGAATCAGGTTGAAAACATAATTCTTTACTGAACAACATGCAGTTTGGAATATTTCCATTGGTTTCAAAAGCATGAAATGAGATACAAAAGTCATTAATTAATTCCAACCGTTGTAATCACTATTCCATCATAGACTTATTTCCTGTTCTTTCCATGTCTTTAGCTTGTTTGTATTCATTCACACATATTTAGTAATAATAAAAGAAATCAAGCCGAGGTTTTAAGGGAAAAGATCGAGTAGTGGACAATATAGAAATGCATATTCAGAAGGGACTCGTTTTCCCACTATTACTGTGGTACCTACTGTTTATCTCTGGATGCATGAGGGAATGATCCATGACACCGTTTGTTGTTATTACTGTTACTGTTACTATTTGTCTGAATATACTGCCCTACAGAAGTTCCACTACAAAATCTTAAAGCGAAACTGTTTGATGTAGCAACCATGTGGTAAAATCTGGGACGCATAAAGTGCTACCTAGTTAGTATTGAACATTAGACATAAGAATAACTGTTTACACGGTCACATCCTGTTACGGTTACTGTGGACTTTACTGTTACTGTTGATTACTGCTACCGTTGGCACACTGTTACTGTTGTCCCTTACTATTACTGTTATTCCGCTGCTTACTACCATCTGTAGACTATTATATTTACTGTTTCTCCATGTTAGTATTTCCTGTTTAGTTAGTTTTCCCCCATTTTTTTACTTGTATTGCTTACGGCCCGGACTTACATCTAATGGGCGTTACGTTTTCCTATTTTTCCTATTTTTCTTGTAATTGCCATATGAGCAGGTTTTGCTGATCAATTGCCTACTGGAGTTGGTGAGCAAAGGATTTGAGCTGCGTAATTAGAATAATTTGCTTAAATGTTTTAATGAACTATTTTATTTCATGAACTGTATTGAGACTTGTATTTGGGCTTATTGTCCCAGGATTATTGTTTTGTTTCGGATCTAGTATTTGTTGGAACATTTATTATTGATGCAATAAATACTGTTGAGTTATGATTGTTTTTGCATGCCTGGTTGGAGTATACTGTTATATTTACTGTTATGATGAGTCAAGCAGATCCGTACAGATTATGGATGGCAAAAATAATCCGCTGGGCTTAGTCGCGTACCGTATTCCGTATTCCTTTTGGGAAGCAGGACGTGACATCCACAATGGAATCTGACTTCATCGTACTGGGCAAATGTGGGGAAGAGGCTGAATGGTTATGCCACTTTCTTGAGGATATTCCAAGGAGGACAAGGCTTGTGCCCCAATCTGCATACATTCAGATAGCCAATCTGCAATTTTTAGGGCACAGAGCAATATGTATAATGGTAAATCTAGACACATTCGTCGAAGATATAATACCATTAGACAACTACTCTCTACTGGGGTTATCTCTGCGGACTATGTAAAGTCAAAGGATAACATTGCGGATCCGCTAACCAATGGGTTAAACAGATAGCTAGTTGATAAATCATCTAGGAAAATGGAACTAAAGCCCATGAAAGAATTAGTTATTAGTCGATACAATGGACACCCAACCTACCTGACTGGAGATCCCAAGATCTAGGTTCAAAGGAACAACTAAATTGTAAAGACCAAGTTGGATCACCGTGGAGATTTTTTTCATGTCCATTCCCATAATGAAACAATGATGCCCGTAAGGTAACAGGTTAAGCTAGGGTTTTAATGATTCTTATGTGTCAGATATCCGAGCAGAGTAATGTGGGTTACTCTTAACTAAGAAATTACCTATGTAAGAGGGAAGAAGGGCCGCTTCCAAGGAAATAATATAGGATAATATTCCTATCAAACTCTTACAAAACCAGACGAATGTCATGGCCAAAACGAACATAACAGTGAGAACTGAAATGCATTAAGAAGATTTCTGTGTGAGATATGTCATCATTTACACAAATGACAGACGAGTTCAAGGACATCGTGTCTACTGTTTAGTTAGTAAAGTAAACATATTTTCATAAGGGAAGGTTCAAAGGGTAACACCTACCTATCCTATGCAGGTTTCAACCGCTGAATTCTATCACCAAGTTTGTCGTGTCAGTTTGTCGTGTCAGTCTGCCATGTCTGTGGTCATCAATTTTCATTCATGTGGAGAATATTAGAAATAAGTGTATTAACACTATTTCAAAACCAGTTTTTGAACAATTTTTTTACTAAGATCCTCAATAAATTATTGAGAGATCTTGATTGATTTGTGTTCTCCTTCGTGAGTAGATCAAAATCATATATTTATTTGCTAAAAATAGTTAAGGGGTGAATGAGAAATTGTCTCTTGAAGTGAGACGTTTTCATTTCTGAAAATGGGTTGAGGGAACATAGTCCCACATCGGAAAAATCAAAGGAATAAGAGAGGATACATAATAACCTCTTTCTAAGTATTGTAAGATAGCTAGACAAGAGGCTCTGTCTCTCGCACGCAGGGGGTGCAAATCTCGGACCAGATTACATGTGATTTGTGTGCACCCGCACTTCCTGCGGATACGAATGCCGGACGAGGCATTACCCCACCCCGTGCAGAGCCACTTTTTTGCTACAGTTTCGATTTTTTTCCTTTGTAAACTGCTGAAATGAATGCAGAAACGGCTTTGTCTACCGTTTCAGTACTGTATTAAATATTTTGTCTGCCGATATAGTGTATGCATTCAATTGATTGTCTGCAGTTACACTGAAGGCATTCAAAGGCATTGACTGATGTCTGCCGTTACAGTGTACGCATTCAATAGATTTTCTGCCGTTACACTGAAGGCATTCATAGCCCTGTCTGCCGTTACAGTCTCTAACCCTGGCCCTATAAATAGGGCCCCCCACCCCCCCCTCCCACTTTTCTTCCCTGCACAGAATCTCCTCTCTTCCTCTTTGTTCTGTTCCGTTTTGTTCATTCGGTGATAGAGTTCTGACGCTGCCAGTTCGAGAGCATTACGTAGTGTCTGCTTGAACACTCTTCGTCGTTGCATCCTGGGAGACAGAAGCCTCAACTACTTCTAACACCCGGACGAGACTAAAACTGTTTTAAGGAGATTGTGTACCACACAAACCTCGATGCTCCTCTGCTCTAATAATCATTAAGTTTGTTATTTTATTTGTTATGGAAATATTTGATAGGCCATAGGGAGGTTAATATTGTTTCCTAATTTATAGGATCTCGATCTGATAGGATTTGATTGAGTCCTAATTTATAGGATCTGGATCTGATAGGATTTGATTGAGTCCTAATTTATAGGATCTGGATTTGATTGAGTGTGTATGAGTTTGTATAAGTAGGCTGATGAATGAATGAATAAAGCATGAACTTTTAACCCCAAACTTTGGCATGGTATCAGACCCAGCCGTCTAAGCAAACCCTACCATCAAAACCTATTTTTTCTTTCAATCGGCCAATCATCCACAGCCGGCCACTCACCCATAGCCTGAAGCTGTGTATCGTTGATCATCAATGGCGGATGGCGCAAGTGCAAGCACAGGGGCCGGTGGTTCAACATTGGCAGATCTCAAATCTGAACAGGTCCAAATTTTGAGTATGATTAGTAATCATCAGCAAGATCAAATGATGGGTGAGTCTCATTCTCCTTCCTCTTGGATACTTGACATAGAAGCATCTCGTCATGTGACCGGCAACTCATAACTTTTGACTCAAGCACAGGACATTCTTCCATGTCCCGTTGGTTTACCTGATGGGTAGAAGGAATACGCCACAATGGAGGGGCATGTAATTCTTGCTAATGGTTTAGTGCTTAAGCGTGTCTTATTTGTAACAACATTACAATGCAATTTAATATCGGTGTCGCAATTAATTGATGATGCAAACTGTTTTGTTCGATTCACTAATTCTTTGTGTGCTATCTAGGACCAACGTTCGGGGAGCCTGATTGGAGCCGGTAAACGGAAGGATGGACTCTATTTTTTCCGAATGATTCCTACAGTGCACACGGTAACAGTTTCTGAATTATCTAAATTTAAGTTATGGCATAGAAGAATGGGTCATCCGTCAGATAGAGTCGTCAAGTTAGTACCTGCAATCAGTTCTAATACTAATACTGCTGGGAAGAAATTGAATAAAGCTTGTGTTATTTGTCCTCAGGCAAAACAAACTCGTGATAGTTTCCCTGTTAGTGATAGCAAAGCCAGTCGTATTCTTGAACTCATCCATTGTGGTTTGTGGGGGCCAAATGATCAATCATCCTCTTCGTGTGGTGCGTATTATTCTTTGACACTGGTTGATGATTTCTCTAGAGCAGTCTGGGTATATTTATTGCATAATAAAACTGAGGTTTATCAATCTTTCTCCTCTTTTTTTGCCACCGTGGAACGTCAATTTGAGCAAACTATTAAGATTGTGCGAAGTGATAATGACACGGAATTTAAGTGCATGCTTGATTATTTTGATACGAATGGTATTTTCTTTCAAACCTTCTCTGTTGGAACTCCTGAACAAAATGGAAGAGTGGAGCGGAAACATCAGCATATACTTAATGTGGCTCGTGCTTTAATGTTCCAGGACAATCTTCCTATTACTTTTTTGGGGGAATGTGTACTTAGTGCGGTGTATTTAATAAATCGCACTCCATCAAGTTTGTTATACAATAAAACACCTCTTGAGATCTTATGCGGAACAACTCCTAATTTTGATGTGCTACGGGTGTTTGGGTGTCTCTGTTTCGCTCATAATCAAAAAGCAAAGGGAAATAAATTTGCACTGAGTAGAAAGTGTGTATTTGTTGGCTATCCTCATGGCAAGAAGGGTTGGAAATTATATGATCTCGACACAGGTGAAATTTTTGTGTCTCGCGATGTCAAGTTTCATGAAAATGAGTATCCCTATCTGACTAAGAATGCATCTACTATGGTTGACACTCCTATTTCCTCTTCTAGTGACATGGTGGGAGTTGATAACATTGTTCTAGATGATTTGGAGGGGGTCTTAGAGGATGCTCAGACTACAGGAACAGTGGAGGATATAAATGGGCCGGAGGGCAGTCCCGCCGTGGAAGGTGCTGCCAGTCCCACCGATGCTGCCAGTCCCGTCGTGGAAGGTGCTGCACCGACTGCTGATTCTGCTAGCCCCGCCATGGAAGGTGTTCCACCGACTGCTAGTGCACCCGAGGCTAATTTGGGTCGTAGAACGCGGGACAAACGTCGTTCAGTTTTGTTACGAGACTTTGTTGCTGAACCAGTTCGGAAAAAGAGTCCTTCCTCAAGTTCATCATCCTCTACCAGCTCCTCCGGTACCCCCTATCCTATAGCACACTATGTGAATTGTAATAAATTTTCTATGCGACATCGTATATTTCTTGCAGCTGTAATTACAGGGATTGAACCTAGAACTTTTCATAAGGCCATAAAACATGTTGGATGGCATGAGGCAATGCAAAAGGAGATCGGTGCCTTGGAGGCTAATGAGACTTGGGTTATGGAAGAACTACCTCCCGGCAAGAAGGCTCTTGGTTGCAAGTGGGTATATAAGATCAAATATCATGCAGATGGTATGATTGAACTGCTAAAAGCTTGCCTTGTTATCTTTGGGCATCATCAGGTTGAGGGAATTGATTACAATGAGACGTTCGCTCCAGTTGCTAAAATGGTGACGGTTCGTGCCTTTCTAGCTGTTGCAGCAGCAAAAAATTGGGAGTTACATCTGATGGATGTTCACAATGCTTTTCTACATGGCGATCTTGATGAAGAGGTATACATGAAATTACCACCAGGTTTTACTGTTCATCAACCCGGCATGGTCTGTCGTCTAAAGAAATCTTTGTACGGCTTACGACAAGCCCCGAGGTGTTGGTTTGCTAAATTTACGGCTTCAATGAAAAACTATGGCTTTACTCAGTCCTATTCAGATTACTCACTCTTCACGTTGCATTAGGGACCTGTCCAGATCAATGTTCTTGTTTATGTGGATGACTTGATCATTTCTGGTATTAACTCTTCCGCTCTTGCTTCATTCAAGAAATATTTGGGTGAATGTTTTCATATGTAGGATTTGGGGACCTTGAAATATTTTCTCGGCATTGAAGTTGCTCGTAGTCCAGAGGGTATCTTTCTGTGTCAACTGAAGTATACTCTTGATATCATCGCCGAGACGGGGTTTTTGGGAGCAAAGCCCGCCGGATTGCCGATGGAGCAAAACCATCAACTCGCTCGTGCTAATGGTGAGTTGTTAGAGGATCCCGAAAGTTATCGACGTCTTGTTGGGTGTCTCATTTATCTCTCCTTCACGCGTCCTGACTTGGCATATACAGTACATATTTTGGCAAAGTTTATGCAGGCACCAAGACAAGAACATTGGGATGCGGCGACTCGCACTGTACGTTATCTTAAAGGCTGTCCGGGGCAAGGTATTCTTCTTCATTCTGCTAGTGATCTATCTTTATCAGGTTGGTGTGATTCTGATTGGGCGAGTTGTCCTTTGACTCGTCGCTCTCTTACTGGTTGAATAATTTTTCTTAGTTCTTCCCCCATTTCCTAGAAAACCACGAAACAACATACAGTCTCCCGCTCGTCTGCATAAGCAGAGTATCGTTTTATGGCTTCGGTTACATCTGAACTCAAGTGGCTGAAAGCGCTTCTTAGTAGTCTTGGGGGCGCTTCTTAGTAGTCTTGGGGTGGATCATTCCCGAGCTATGGATTTATTTTGTGATAGTAAATCGGCTCTACACATCCTGTCTTCCATGAGCGTACGAAGCATATAGAGGTGGATTATCATTATGTATGAGATGCAATTCAAGAAGGAATTATCTCTGCGAGTCATGTGTGCACAAATGAGCAGCTGGCCGATATCTTTACGAAGGCATTAGGCAAGCGCCAATTTTTATACTTACTTTGCAAGTTGGGCATTTGTAATTTGCATGCTCCAACTTGAGGGGGGGTGTTATGGAAAGATTTGATAGGCCATAGGGAGGTTAATATTGTTTCCTAATTTATAGGATCTGGATCTGATAGGATTTGATTGAGTCCTAATTTATAGGATCTGGATCTGATAGGATTTGATTGAGTCCTAATTTATAGGATCTGGATTTGATTGAGTGTGTATGAGTTTGTATAAGTAGGCTGATGAATGAATGAATAAAGCATGAACTTTTAACCAAAACTTTGGCATTATTATTTTCATTTTCATTTCATTTTATTGGTTTTATTACTCTCCTTCTTCTCTGATTTTTGTGCCTCTTAATCATTTGAATTTATGCCAAATATTTTGTAATCAAAGTTGTAACAAAAAGAATAAATTTCTCGAAGTTGGTTTTATTGTAAACAATTTTTGTAACATTATTTTCTCCCAAAAGTGGAGTTTCTGGATCTTGGAATTTTTTAATGTTTTTTGGGAGATAAAATTAACCGAAGTCACCTGTTCATCTTGGAATTTTAGTTTGCATGTTTCATTTCTTCTACCACTATTTTATTATTGAGTTGAGTTTGAGGATAAAATAAGGATCAAACTGTAGAGGTTAGAGTTCAAGGACAAAATGAGAAACAAACTCATCATTATAGAAATCAAGTCTAATGCAAACCCAACGCGCAGCTTCCTCTGTTCTGTTTTCCCACACACAACCAATTATTACCTTCATAATTATTCCCCTTTTTTATAAGAGATTCAGCCCTCCCCTGTAACTATAATCAAATTCCTAATTCAAAGATTTTTAATTGATACCAACGCATTCAAATTCCGTAGGCCGCAAGGTCAAATACACAGTTCATTGTTTAGCCCAAAAACAAAAGGAAGAAAGCAAAATTGCGCAGACTGGACATGCTAACTGAATATGATATATCCTTAATTCTCACTATAATTTTAGAATTTAATGTACTTGCTGACACTTTCAATACCCATCGCCATCCAAAATAAACTGGCTTTTATGCTAAAGCAGAAAAGGGGAAAAAATAAATAATTTAGGAAAAAGAAGCAAAGAAACAAAGAAAGACATCCGCAAGCAAGACCCATGATTACTTTAACTCAAAAAAAGACCTTTGAATCCTGAGTATAATGCCAGATTGCTGTACTAATAATCTGGCATTATCATTTATAAATGCAACAAACTATATATCAACATATGAAAAACAACACATACATAAAAACAACTAATACAATAACTAAGATGAGCACAAGTACCCTAGTGGCTAGTGTGTGCGGTTGGTTTCCCTTGGGTCGCTGGTTCGAATCCTGACTTGGCCAGGATATTACATTTAGGGGAGAGATTAGAGAGGGGGTGGTTCTTCGGGGTCATCGAAGAGAGTGGGATTGCTTAGTGGCGGCATGTTTATGGGTCATTTGGATTGATAGGAACGATGCCTGTTTTAGAGTTCTTGCAATTTTGGGCAAGGAAGAAAGCTCGCATTGGTCCTGACGGGAGTAGAGGGTGAGCAGAGGTCTTCACTATACCTTTTTCAGCAGGACGGGAGTGGCTTCTGTTGTTAGTGCAGTACTATTACTTTTGGGTTATTGATGTTATTGCAGTATGCTTGATGTTATGAATTCGGCCTTTTGTATTTTGGTTGTACTTTTTGTACTATTTTGGGTACTCTGTTGTGTAATTGGCTTTCTCGCACTACTTTGGATGTAATGAGGTGTATTGATGTATTGAAGTTTATTTATGAGATCTTGGGACAATTCTCTTGCCCTTTATTTCAAAAAAACTAATACAATAACTACTAGTAATTAACATGATCATACAACAGCAACACAAGTAATCAATATTTTATGGAATTTGGAATCCCTTTTGCAGTCTTTCTAAGATGATCCAAAGGCAGTATTAAACTCTACATGGTGAATATGCATTGTTAGTAGGATATAAAGGTATTCTGATATATGGTGTTATTTTAACAGAAATTTTGTTTGTTGAATGGTACACATGGTGTTTCTTTTGACATTATGCATGACTCAGGCCAGGATACCGTGTTAAATTCTTTACATATTTAAACAATGATAAAAAATAAGATGCAACCAAACAAATTGAAAGGAAAGACTAGTTAATGACTCACCAGGGCCGGTCCCCATCTTGAGGCAGGTAAGGCGGCCATCTTAGGTCTCCGAATTTTTTGCAATTTAAGGGACCCCAAATTTGTATTTCTCTTGTAAATATAGACACATATTTTACGCGTAAAAAAATTACATTGTTATTAGGGGCCCCAAAAAATAATTATTTGGGCCTTTTGCCTCGGGGCCCGGGAACTCAGGGTCGGCCCTGTGATTCACCATATGCCACATGAAAAACACTAGAGAAACTTCTGAGCCTATCTCTTTACCCTGTAAAATTTCGATATATCAGTGTTAGAATGAACTGAAGAACATCGAACAAATTGTTAACTCATTGATCAATAAAAACAGCTCAACAAACTATAAGAAGTGGCTGGTTCTGATGTCTCTAGTTGGCAGTCTGTTGAATCTTTTGTTTCATGGGCGGTTGATGTATTATCTTCGCATCAAACCCCAGCTTAATGTGTTTCCTAGCTTCGGTTTTTTTTTTTTTTTTTTTGAAATTAAAAGTGGCCCAAAGGTCACATGTTTCATTAACGAAGGATTAAAGAAACAACAGCATTCAAAATGTTACAAACCACCTCAATGGAACAACCTAGATAAGCCATTGTAGGTGGTACCAAAACCTAAAGAAGATACATGCATTCCCGAAACCACCTAAACTACATCCAAGCTGGACAGAGACCCTTTAGAACCCATTGGTAAGGAAGAACCACCTACTCCCCGAGCTCCGACCGCAACCTCTTTCTGACCCCTTCTTTACTTGACCATGAGCAGATAAGACTCAAAATTTTGTAGAACAGGAAATTAAAATTACAGTTAATAGAGTGGAAACAAGAATCATTTCTGTCCAGCCATAGGATCCAAAGACAAGCAACTACAGATATATCCCATACCCTCCTACTTTCCACCCTAATGTGGGCCGATCTCCAATTTCCCCAAAAGTGATTGACTTGATTTGGCAACTGTAATGTTCCGAAGCTTAGCCCCAAAATTTCCCATGTCAGTTTAGCCTTAGGGCAACCTATAAAAATGTGTTTGACATCCTCTCCCTCTATATTACATCTCGGGCACTTATTATCTATTGGGACGTTACATTTCTTGAGATTAACTTTTGATAGATTAGCGTTGTTCATAACGAGCCATAAGAAAGCATGCACCTTGGATGGAACCTCGGTCTTCCAGAAAATATTAGCTTGTTGAGATCTTTATCCCCCGTCGTTCAGGAATCGATACATGGATGCCACCGAAAAGTTCCTACTAGGTTCTAGTATCCAACTCCTGATGTCAATCCCCTCGTTTGAGCATTCCCCCCTCTCCACTGGCCATTCTTGGAATCTCTATAACTCATGCATTACCTTTGATGATAGGTTATCCCTAAATTTAATCTGTATTCTGTCGTTTTTCCACACATCTGACACGAGAAAGTTAACATTGGCAGTTTGTAGTGCTAGTTGCGGGAACACCGACTCCAGCGTGTTGTCCCCACACCATTTATCTTTCCAAAATCTTGTATCTTTTCCATTCCCGATTTTGGTCGTGGTGTTAAAGTGAAAGCTCTCCCCCACCTTTACAATTCCTTTCCACATGAAAGAAGTCTTCCAGTGTTTGTTCCTCCCTCCGAATCGAACCCTCATCCTTCTCCTATATACATGGAAAGATTTATTCCACCACGCATTCCTATGCTTGTACATCTTCCACCACCATTTGCTAAGTAAAGCTCTATTCATGTCTTTCAGGTTAACAATTCCGAGACCCCCAAATTCTTTCTTCTTACATACCCTCTACCATCTAACTAAGTGATAGCCACTGTTGTTCTCACATTTTCCTTTCCAAAGGAATCAGCGCCTGCATTTATCAATTCTGTCGATCACCCATTTTGGTAGCTCATAGATAGCCATAATGAATGTTGGGATATTGCTAAGGACCGCATTGATCAGAGTGATTCGTCCTCCTAGAGATAAGTATTTAACTTTCCAACCCGCTAATTTCTTCTCTATTTTCTCCACCAATGGAATCCAATCCTTTTTACGCATTCTTCTAGGTCTGATCGGCGTACCCAAGTATTTGATCGGGTATTCCCCTACAACACAGTCCAACGCATGTGATAAGTCCTGACCCCGGATACCTCTGTCTTTGATAAGTGGAATCACACAGCTCTTGTGTAGGTTAACCGCTAGTCCTGACCAGACTTCAAAGCACCTTAACAAAACTCTCAGTGCAATAATTTCTTCCATGTTTCCCTCTCCAAAAATGAGTGTATCGTCCGCATATTGAAGAATCGACAAAGGTACCGACACAACTTTGACAGCAACACCCTTGATAATTTGAGATTCTCTACCTCTTCTACAAATTTCTGCCAGTCTGTCTGCTATAAGCATGAAAATGAGAGGGGAAAGTGGATTGCCCTGTCTAAGACCTCTTTCCCCCCTGATTTCCTTTCCGTATTTACCATTGAATTAAATGAACGATTTTCCGTCCCTAATGCATTTCCTCATCCAAAATCTCCATTTTGCATCAAATCCTCTCAGCATGAGAGTTTCGTCCACGCAGTCCCACTCTACCATGTCATAAGCTTTTTGGAAATCTAGTTTCAGAAAGAAATCATTCACCCTATCCTTGTTTCCTCTATAAACCAATTCTTGGGCTGACGCTATACCATTCAAAATGTCCCTTCCCTTGATAAATCCGCTTTGGTTTTCGTCAATAATATCACAAAGATGCGGCGCTAATCTCATGGCCAGTACCTTTGTAATAATTTTGAACGAACCATTCAACAGACTAATTAGTCTTAGGTCTAATACTCTAAGCACCTCCTCCTTCTTTGGAATGAGAACTATGTTTGCATAATTTAATCTTTCAATTTGGGCCTCACCCTGATGCAGTTCCACAAAGATATCTAGAAAGTCCTTCTTGATGATATTCTAGAACATTTTATAGAAGAAGATCGGGAAACCTTCAGGGCCCGGCGCCTTATCCTGGCCCAGAGAATTAATAGCTTTGACCACCTCCTCCTCCAAAAACTCTCCGTCTATCCCCTCACTACCATCTATCCTTGACTCCGCCCACATATCGTTGTGAAGGCAACTTCGTACCCTTCTCTTCTTGCCCAGGATTTCCCTAAATGTGGAGTCTATATGTTGTTTAATGATACTCTCATAGTCTGTCCAGTCATCTCCCACAAACAATCCTGTTACGTGGTTGTGTTCAAGTCCCCTTCTTTCAACCACTGTATTCTAGCTCTTTGTCTCCACTAGATTTCTTCCATTTCACCCACTCTATGTAACTCCGCTCTTACGGCCGTGAGTTCCTCCAATTCGTTAGTTTCCAGGTTCCTGAGTTCTTGACATTTTTCCAATTCTTGAATTCTGTCCCCTATCCTTTCTTTTTCCCTTCTAAGATCTCCAAATTCCAAAAAAACCCAAGTTTTGAGATCTTTCCACAGTCGTCTCAGCTTGACGATCCACCTAGCTACCCCATTGTTCGTGAGGTGGGTTTTCCCCACGACTCCTGAATAATCTTTGTGATATTCTCATTCTTAATTCATGCCTTTTCAAATCTAAATGGTCCTGAATCTACCCCACTATTATCCCCGCACTCTAGAACCAATGGTGTGTGATTCGATGTGTATCTCGGAATAGCCTTCGATGTCGCTAATGGAAACTCATCCAACCAATCACCAGATACTAGTATCAGGTCCAACTTGTCTAACGTAAATCTTCTATCAGAAGCCAACATATCCTCAAGCTCTAGATCATTAATAATCTCGTTGAAAGCCCTCCTATCTCTCTCGTTGGTGCCTCTATTATGTACTTTTCCCTTGTTGTGTATGTACTCATATTTTATTTCCCTGTTGTATCATGCTTTTTGTTTGCCTCTGGCCTTCATCTGGGTTGTTCCCGTTAGCTGTGGCCCGGAGGCTGCTGCTGTCCAGGTGGCTTATGGTGCTCCAGTGTGCTGTTGGGTCTGGATGTGCTGTTCGTCGTTTGTTTTCGCTGAGTTTTGGAGTTGTTGTGCTTGCTGATTTTTCCCCTCGCTGGGTCTGGGACTGTTGAGTTGCTGTTTCTTGAGTAATCACGTTGATGCTTGTTTTTTCCTCTTCCCATGTTTATTTGGTTGTTGATACCAACAGCAAATTCCTTCTTTGCTTTGCATGGCTTCAGTGCTACTGCTATTGTTGTACCGGTTTCGTATTTTTTTTGTGTTTTACATCTTGTAAACCTGTTCGTTGTATGATACTATTTTATTATTTATATATATTCTGTTCGGGTCTGGAGTCGATCGACTCTATCCTTTTTATTCAAAAAAAAAAGTCAGCCTATTTCCATTATGACCTACAGTGAACATAAAAAATCATGGGAGATAACTCACAAAACGAACAAGAGTAGATACAACTGCAGCTATCCAATTTCAAACTACTCCATGAGTAACCCATCACAACTTCTTCCAAACGGCACTGTCGGTTATCGGGACATCAAAAACACAATGAGAAACCATTTTTTTTTCTTCTTGTTTTTCATCTAACAGTTTACGTGCAACAGTTAAAAGTGTTAGAACCTGAATATAAAATAATAAGAAATTCCAACAAAGTTGTGAAGAAATCAAATACAGAAAGAGAAACAGTAAGCAATGAATTTGTACAGAGTCGAGATTTTTAACAAAGTTGTGACGGTTACCGGCGAATTGCTTCCCAGGATACAACTGTACCTTCTCTGAAGAATGCAGCACCCTTGCTTCAGAGACGACGAACTGCTGTCTGTGTGTACTCTCAGTTGACAGACACTGACTCAGAACAGAGGAAGAAGAAGAGGAAGACCCAAATGCAAAAATTTCTATATCTGTATAGAAGTTGATGTCTGGATATATAGAAAAGAGTTGGACTGAGACTGTTCAGCAGCCATTACTCTGTAACAGCAGAGTAATGGGGATTCTTCAGTTTAGTAACTGGTGAGCCATTACTCTGCTGTTACAGAGTAATGGCCCCAGTTACTGAATCTGAAAAGCCTTTTCAGTTCAGTAGGGGAAGAGGCTGTCTGGGCAAAAAAGTAAAATAAAAAATTTAAGCCAGACAAACCGAACCGAAGCCGGAACTGAAGCCGGGGCCGGGCGCGCGTGTCATTTTGGCTAAGTCCTCTCTCCACTACACGTTAGTGGTAACCCCCGGGCCACGCCCTCTAGTCCAGTTTTCTAGTATATATACTAGTATAAATCTTTTCAAATTTCTGATATGGGACTATCCATTTGTTAAGTTGGTACCTTTCAAGTACCCAACTTTGGATCAACATTTCTCATTCATACGGAATTCGTTTTTGGCAAGTGAGTATACTACGGAATAGTACTCGACGAGAGGATCGCAATCCACTCATTTTCCGGTGCCGCCGGTGGCCGGAGCTTGCCGGAATCCGGCCCGAAAAACTGCAGAAGTTAATTCCAACAAAAAGAGGTAGTTATAGGCATCTTTTTTTCAACAGAAGATAGAGTTTATGTTGTACCCTTGATTTGAATGGAAGGTTGTACAGAGGGTTCGAGGTCATGAAAGAATCGGCCATTTACTCCAACTTTAACGTTCACACCAACTCGATCACCAAGTATTCCTGGTAGTTAAGTCCTTTTGGCCATGCGAGTTAGTTTCTTCTGGAACAGTTGTGAGAATCTACTAGGCGGTTAAATAGTTGGGTTCAGGTCAGATCTATACATCTCAGGTCGGAGCTGTTTGGACACAAAGGTAGAATAGTTATAGAATGAGACTCATACGTTATATATATGCATGTATCTCCATTTTTTGCTTACAAGATAAATCTAGTTTGATTGAATTTTAGATATCTACAATTATTTTGCTTGGAGCTAAGAAAAATAGAGGTAACACAACATCAAAATATGATTTCAATCTCTCAAAGTTTAGACAGTTGCATTTGTACAAATAAACGTCTCCACCTCTGAAGTACGGATATTTCACGGAGGGTGCGTCCCCGTATCCTCTACGTATCCGATACTCGTATCCTCGTATCCCGTACATCCCCGTATCCTGCCGTTTTTTATTATACAACTATTTGATATGGCTGAAACTTGTCTCACTATTTGATTTGTTTGCTTATATTATATTGCTTATGAACTTACTTTGTTAAATTATGTTATTGCTTATGATTATGAACAATTATTGTAGCCCTTATTGATTATCTTTTTTATAGTTAATGAAAGATATTTACCATTTCCTTGTAAACAAGAGAGATTATTTAGTTATGTGTAATTATTCATATATATATATATATATATATATATATATATATATATATATAGAGAGAGAGAGAGAGAGAGAGAGAGAGAGAGAGAGAGAGAGAGAGAGAGAGAGAGAAATCTTCGGTTGCACACTACTTTGGTGAGCACTCCGTGAGCACTCACGAACTAGAGACCCTATGAAAAATCCGAACCGCTCATATTGTTCTATATGCCTTAGATAGCCTAACAATAAAAAAATCAAGTAATTTTTCATTTACCCATGATTTACATCATCACAAAATTGTATGGCTGAAAATTCTAACAGCATGATGGATGGACAAATGAACTTCAAATTACTTGATTTTTTATTGTTAGGCTATCTAAGGCATATAGAACAATATGAGAGGTTCGGATTTTTCATAGGATCTCTAGTTCGGGAGTGCTCACGGAGTGCTCACCAAAAGTAGTGTGCAACCGAATGGGACTCTATATATATATATATATATATATAGTCGTATCCCCGCTGTATCACGTATGCTATTTTATTAAAAATTATCGTATCCCCGTACATGTGTTCCCGTGCGCGTATCTCCGTACCTGTATCGGTGCTTCATAGATCTCCACTTCTACTAATTTTTGTATCAAAACAGGGCCTGAGATAACAAAAGATATATATCTTAACTTTGAAGTACGAAACATGCTAATTTTTGTAATCCTACCTATGCCTCCTACTCAAAGTTATATTTTAACTTGGTGTTTGATATTGTCACACAAGACAAAAATTAGATAAGAGTGGGATTTAGAAAGAGAAAAATTCCTTTTATGATTTTAAAAAAAAAAGAAAAAGAAAAATTAGATAAGAGTGGGATTTAGAAATGCAGTCATCTTAGCTACAAAATGAATTTCAAACAGGTCAATGTTAGACTAAATAGCATTTTATGAAGTTACATAAGGTAACACCAGTTATCCCAAGTTCCTAACTTAAGTTGTTCCTTACAGGGCTTCAGAAGATTTGGGTATTTATGCATCTTGAAAACTTATCTTTGGGGGGGGGGGGGGGGGGGGGGGGGGGACAATTTATCAATAAATATCCGAGCAATGTCCTTAGGTGAAGGAGAAAATTGTAACTAAGTTGAGACCGCTGGGCCTAAACATCCCCAAAACTTAATAAATAAATAAATAAATAAATTAATAAACACCTCAGTTTACTCCCACTTACTGTGAATTATCTTTCCCCAAATTTTATTTGCAAAACATTTTATGGTTGTTCCACTCATAAAAAATAAGTCATTCGAATTTGGTACATTTTTTTTTCTTTAGAAATTTATATGTAAACTAATTATAACAAAAATTACAAATAGAGTTGCATTTAAAGTAGCATGTTATCACTTATCATCAATTACATGTAATTATTTATTGGGTAATGCTACACCTACTATCAAATTTACGATATTTTCATTTACTCCCTTAGATGCCACACTACTATTAAAGGTTTTTACCACCTATCCTACACCTACTCTACAATAACCTCTACTAATAATGTGTCATCTAAGGAAGTACAAAAAAAATGCTGTCAAGTTGGTGGTAGATGTAGCATTACCCTTACTAGTATAATGTACGTGTGATGCACGTCTATAATATATATATATATATATATATATATATATATATATATATATATATATATATATATATATATATATATATATATATATATATATATTAAAAATATGCATTATACATGTGCGTTCCACGTGGGGTAAATGGGGAGGGGGAATGAAAAGGACAAAAAAAAATCCACCAACACGTGCGCTGCACGTGTTGACACACACTAAGAAATAAAAATTGTTTATTTGTTTGAACCCAACTCTCCCATTAAATATGTACTAGTATGATGCACGTGCGATGCACGTGGAGGAAGGAAAAGGAAAAAAAAACTACCAACACGTGCGCTGCACGTGTTTGCACACATACAAAAAAAAAATAAAAAATTGTTTATTTGTTTGGAACCCCATCTCTCCCATTATAATAGTTATAGATAGATATAGATATAGATATAGATATAGATATAGATATATATATCTATATCTATCTATAACTATTATAATGGGAGAGATGGGGTTCCAAACAAATAAACAATATTTTATTGTTTTTTGTATGTGTGCAAACACGTGTAGCGCACGTGTTGGTAGTTTTTTTTTTCCTTTTCCTTCCTCCTCCACGTGCATCGCACGTGCATCATACTAGATTTTTTCTTTTTTGTCCTTTTCCTTCCTCCTTCACGTGCATCGCACGTGCATCATACTAGTAACTATTATAATGGGAGAGATGGGGTAGGTAAACAAATAAACAATTTTTTATTTTTTTTGTATGTGTGCAAACACGTGCAGCGCACGTGTTGGTAGGTTTCTTTTTTTTTTTGTCCTTTTCCTTCCTCCTCCACGTGCAGCGCACGTGTTGGTAGGTTTCTTTTTTTTTTGTCTTCTTCCTTCTTCCTCCACGTGCATCGCACGTACATGATACTAGATATATATATATCTATATCTATATATAATAACCATTATAATGGGAGAGATGGGGTTGGTAAACAAATAAACAATTTTTTATTTTTATTTGTATGTGTGCAAATATGTGCAGCGCACGTGTTGGTAGGTTTTTTTTTTTTTTCTTTTCCTTCCTCCTCCACGTGCATTGCACTTGGATCATAGTAGTATATATATATATATATATATATGTAAGATTTATTATAGCCTCGAAGGATGGCCCACTGCCAACCAAATTCACATACTTTTTAAGAAAAAAATAAAATAAAATATTAGCCACCTTGTTTCATTATATGAAATGTTTCGGTACCTCAAAACTTTTTTCCTTTCCCCCTCAATTCCTCTCTGTTTTACATTAAAAACTCAACCCACAGAAACAAAAAAAAAAAAAAAAAACTTTTTTCTTTGTTTCTGTGGGTTGAGTTTTTATTGTAAAACAGAGAGGTTACAGGTTTGAGTTTAAGGACAAAATGCATGCAGAACAAACTCATCATTCTAAAATTCACCAACAACACGTGGCAAGTCTCTAATGCAACACCAACGCAGTTTCTCGGCCCTCCCCTGTTTTCATTTCCCACACACACACAATCAAATACAACCATCACAGTTTATTTCTTCCATCCCCTGTATTCCAATTCCCAATTCAAACTTTTCTTATATATATATTCAAAGTTTCTACGATAATAATACCAAAAAAGCATTCAAAGTTGGCAAGCCTCAAGGCCAAAACTGCTGTTCAGGTTTTAACGCAAAATGACCAAAATCCACAGACTACACATGCTATCTGAAAACTATGCATCCTTTTCTAACAATAAATTTAGAATTTAATGCAGTGACTCACACATTGATTCAACAACCCAACCACTCAATGAAATAAATTTTAAAAGAAATGGGAAAAAGAAAATTAATGAATATGATTCATCAGTAATATGATGCAGAGTTCAAGCACAAATTACACTAAACTTTCTGTATTACCAATCTGACATATTATATACACATGCAAGTAACAAACTACCAACCTAAGATAACAGAACCAACATCAACCAATAAAATTACTACTACTAGCAACTGATACAATCAGACAACAAGAATACTATGACTTGATGCTCTCTCTTGCCTTTCTGTCCCACTGATACTCATGGTGATGCTGCCGACAACGAAATGACCGCGGGTTCTGCGTCGGAGAACATATACAGTAAGACTTCTTAGCTGCAGTACCAATCACTTCCCCGCTGCGAGAATTCCCTGATTCTTCCTGATTCCCGGCCTCGCGAATAGCGGCGGCGTAGAGCCAGAGCTGCCTGTTTCTGTAGTAGTAGTAGTCACAGCCTACACCATGGAGATTCAGAGAAGGGCAACACATGATGATCAGAATTCTCAATTTCAGTTTGGTTTTTGGGTTAAGTCGGTGTAAGGTAGAGGGTACTATATTTATAAAGGGAGGAGAAGAATAGGATGCTATGTATTTGAGTCGGGTTTGGGTTCTACTTTACTTTTGGTTTGGATATAGGATTGGTTTGGATTTGGGTTTGGGTTGGGAATCATATCATATATGATGTAAGAAACAAATGACAACACTTGGCGTGAGTGAGGATAAGAATTGAGGGCGTGTCATTCACTGCATGAAATGGCGGTTGAGCACCGCATGCTTTTTGGTTGGCTCTCTTCTTCTTTTTTTCTCTCTTCCTTCTCATTATATGAAGAGAGAGAAACTAAAGGTATGATTCGGGAGTATGATATGTTTTGATAAATGAAGAACGTGTGATGGAACTTGGGGCCAAACCTTCTGTTTGTTTGGGTTGGCGTGGGTCAATTCAGTTAGTGTGATGGTATTATCTAGATGTGCAAAGAATCCAAGTTTCGTATTCTCTAGTGTAATTTTTCGATAGAACAAGTTAGGATACTTAGAAGTATCGATGTGCTACCTTTGCTTATTATATCTTCACCTTCAACTTCGAATTAAAGATATGCTATCCCTTAGCTAGGTGTTTGATCTGCACACAATTCTGATTAATTAGATCAAATTAAATTTTGGATAATTACAATTATCTTAACTTTTGAGTAGAACAACTAAATTTATCTCAACATGAAAATAGATATCAATCTAAAGTTGTTCAAACTATGTACTATATATTTTTAAGTGATTTTAATGAATAAATTAGAATATCTTTCTCCAAATTATCCAATAACATGGTACCAGAGCAGCATTTTCTTCCTCTCTGTTAAAACTTTTTCTCCCATCCTTCAATGGCTACCAAATCTGGTGCATCGCCTAGAGGCAATCGTCCACCACCACGTGTTGAGATTTGTGGATCCAATACACGATAATGGGGTTGGAGAAGTCAGATGAGAAGAAGAGTCGAAGAAGCAGCAAGCTGCTGCAGGCGAGTTGCGGTCAACCGCATTCGTACAGGCAAAAGAACGGTCAACCGTCACTCTCTCTGGATGGATCCTGTATCTTGAAGAGACGATCGGTCGACCGTGCAGTTGATCTACCTGCTCTCTGTTGGACCTTGTGCAGTCGAAGGAAAGAACCGGTCGACCGACTTGGTGTTGCGGTCGACCGTCCCGACGCTGTTTTGATGAGCGGCTGAGATTGAAATTAAGAAATTCTATATATATTATATTGTGTACGATTTTAAGGTTAAGTGAAAAGAAAATAGAGATCTACTAGCCGTCATTGAGAGATAGGGAGATAGAGAGAAACCATATACCTTGGTGGTGAGTTCTTGAAAGATTTGTAAACCTAATCTTTATATTTCTAGTGGAATCACAGGAGTACCTCTGTGCAGGAAAGTAGCCATTGTTTTGGGTAAACCTTAAAAAAATCTTGTGTGTTCTTGTGTATAGTTTTTTGTTGTTCTTTGTTATCTTGTTTTGATTCTATAGTTCTTGCATCTCGTCATCGTTGTTGAGTTATTCCGCAGTTAGAATTCAACAAAGTGGTATCAGAGCTACAGGTTGGTAATATTGATTGAGATGGAGGACAAGAGTAGAGTCAAGGAGTTCGATGGAATGAATTTTACATTGTGGAAGGTCCAAATGATTGCCTATCTCCGACAGAAGGATCTAGATGATCTGTTGTTTGGTGTGAAGCCAGAAGGGGCGGAGGTCGATCCGGTTGCGTTGGCGGACTAGAATAGATTGGATCAGAAAGTGCTTGGGCAGATTCAGTTGTTGCTGAGCAGGAAGGTGCTATTTCACATTGAGAAGGCAAGAACCGCAAAGGAGACAATGGAGATATTGACAGACATATTTGAGAAGCCGAATGCAGCGAACCAGATCTTATACCTAAAGATGTTGATTAACTTGAAGTTGTTAGAAAGGGGTTCGGTTGCTGAGCACATCAACAATTTCTGTATGGTTTACAATCAGATGGAATCGTCAGGTTTAAAGTTTGAGGTGATGGCACAATCGTTGTTGTTGCTATCCAGTCTTCCCGATAGTTACAGCACAGTAGAGCAGACTATTATAAGCACCATGACTGATACGACAACCCTAAAGGATGTTATAAGAAGCATTATGAATGATGATGCAAGGAGGAAAAGACATGGAGAGACTTCGGTGTCATATCCTAGCAATGTCGCACTGTCAGTTGATAACCGTGGTAGAAGTAACAACAGAAGGAAGTCACAGAGCAGGAATCACAGGTCCAAGTCAAGAACAGGACATCGCAAAGGTGAGTGCTGGTACTACAAGAAGCTAGGACACAGGAGAGACCAATACGAGGAGTATATAAAAGCACAAGCAGGGTCACAGAGCCAATGTGGTAAGTATTGAACCACGTCTAGATGAATTGTGTATATCTGCTGGATTTAATATTTTGCAAGATGATTAGTATATAGACTCAGGTGCTTCTTATCATTGTACCCCCATAAGGGATGTTTTTGAGGATTACAGGACAGGTGATTTTGGTGCGGTTTCAGTTGGTAATAGGCAGATATGTCCAGTTGTAGGTAGAATCACTTTGAGAATGAAGGCTCGTAATGGTGGGCAATTTGTCTTGTATGACACAAGACATATTCTGAGCTTGAAGAAAAACTTGATCTCAATTAGCAAACTAGACGAAGAAGGGTTCACAACAACTTTTGGACATGGAGAATGGAAGGTGACTACAGGTGCTAGGTTGATGGTCAAAGGAAAGCGTGGTGACATACTGTACTTAAAAGGAGGTGATTCAAGTGATATCATTACTACAGCATCAGCAGGTAGTTCCCCTTCAATTCTATGGCATATTAGGTTGGGGCACCTTGGTAAAAGGGGTGTCAAGCAGCTTTGTTCTAGAGATCTTTTACCGGGGCTGAAGAAGGTTGAGATGGATTTTTGTGAGAATTGTGTGATGGGCAAACAGAAAATAATTAGCTTTCAGTTGGGTGGACGTGAGAAGAAACTTGGAAAGCTAGAGTTGGTACATACAGATGTGTGGGGTCCAGCTCAGGAATTCTCTTATGGTGGTAGGAGATACTTCGTCACATCATCGATGATGCTACAAGAAAGGTTTTGTAACATCATGAATTTTTATTTATAATTAAATATAAATTTTGTTTGACTTCACGTGTTTTGCACGTGCAAATTTATGTACATTTACCCTTAAAAATTATTTATTTTTATGTCATGAACAAAGTATTTTATTTCTTCTCTTTTAAAAAGCCTATTAGTATCTATTATTAATTCTTAAAAGCCTAATTGTTTAATTCTAACCCCACTAATTAAATTAATTAAATAAATTAAGAGCCCATGCAAGGATTTTTTAGCCCACTAAAATTAGCCCATTAGTTAATTCTCATTTAAATGAGACAACTTGTAGGGTAGACTTGTTTTGTAACAAATTAATTAATAACACATGAACATTTAGTAACTAGGTGTGATGGAGAGGCACGTGCATTGCACATGCTCGTGCAATTGTGCATGGAAGGGGTAGGCCGGATTGTGCATGGAGAGATGGGGAGTGTGGAGTAGTGGAAAGTTGGTTATTTGATCATGGGTAGTTCTTTTAACTCCCTAGTACATCCTAGCCTTTCATCTAAATGCATTTCCACCCTTCATCTTGCCTTGAGTAGTGTATAAATAGCCCCCCTTAGCCATTCATCTCTTTGCACCATTAGAAATTTGTAAAGAGAGAGAAGAAAAGAAAGAGTTGTAAAAATTTGTGTGTGAGAAAAGATTGAGAGTTGTGCATTTTGTGCGTTCCCTTTCACCTTGGAGGTCGGCCAACATTCTAGAAAAGGAGGAGCTCGGATTGCCTGGTTCAAGGAGGAGAAAGCTCTTGGTGTGCACAAGCAAAGAGGAGAAGGCTCACAACTAGGAGAGGATCGTGTGTTCAAGGAGTTTCTCTAGGATTTTTCTTTGTTTCTTCAATTAAGGTGGGTGATTTTTCTACTTCTAATGTAGTACCATGCTAGGAATTGAATTGATGAATATGCTAAGAGAAACTAGTTAAAATTGGCCATAAGATTGTTAAAAAGAGACTAATTAGAAATGAGAAGAATTCTTGATGAATTAGATGATAAATTGGTAGAATTGTGATTATTAAATTAGAAATTGTTATGTTGCTATGGAATATGTATTTTATGAACCATGCTAGATTAAGGAAATTTGCTTGTGAATGACTAGTTGGTTAATTGAACTATTGATATGTGTTATTTTAATTAGTGCAACATTAATGTGATAAAAGAAAATATGTTCTAGATTTTTTTGTAGAAATAAAAAAAAGTAAGAAAACATCTTTTTGTGATAATTGTATTGCCAAATTGTAAAGAAATTATTGTTGCATTTCAAAGTCGAAAATGTAGACTTAAAATATAAATTGGGAAGAGAATTCACTTTTAATGTCAAAATAATAATTTTTAAATTACTGTTATGCTGCAAATTTCTAAAATTGAGAATCTGGAAAATTTTTATGATACAAAAATAGAGGAGAAGAAAATTAAAAGAGATTTAGAATTGTGAAAATGTGTTAATAAACAGCGAGTCGAGTTATAAATAACTCAATCCATATCACATCGGTTAGTCACTCAGGCCTTAGTGGTCAGTGGGTGCGCTTTAGCTTGTTACTGTAGCTCAGCGGAGCATTAGGTCTTGGGTTCGAGTCTCTCCAGAGACTTTGTTTTTTTGAAATCCGATTTTTACTCAAACCCGAAACCCAAAACTTAAGTATAATTTAGCTCCTCCTTATAACAGTAGTCACTCTTGGACTTACTGGTCCTTGGGTGCGAAACAATACGGTTACAATTCACAGGTGGGGGGGTTTGTGCGTGGGTTCGAATCCGGCCTTGGCCACTTTTTAGAAAATCTGATTTTTTTTTCTATTTTGATTTTTAAAATAGTTTTTTTTGTGTATAAAAAATTGAGAAAAATTATTAGAAATCTCAGAAAAATACCTAGACTTCATGGAAAATTAATCTACAATATTTTGACTTATTAAATGGGAATTAGAGGCAATTTTGAGAAAAAGAAATTGAATAAGTTTCTTAAAATATGATTTTTTTTTTGTTGTAATTAAAGACAACAAATATTTTTGAGTATAGAAAAATCTTGTGTAGAGTTCAAAAATGAGATTTTTGATATGAAAAATTGAGTAAGACTGGATAAGAGATTGTTGTTTAAAGTTATACAAAATGTGCATGGAAAATAAAGTAAAAGAAACATGATGAAATTGGGAATTTGTGAAAATGTATACTCTCATTTTTAATGAGCATGAAAAGAGAATTGAGACTACAGTTTTAGCTAAGTCCTTACATCGGTATGAATGAATTTTTGAAAGAGAAATGTGATAAATAAAGACCAAGATTGGGTCATGGTTAATGATTGATGTTTAAGACCGATGTAGAGGTGACGCTAATTCTAGAGTATTGATTGTATTCATGATTCAATTATCTAAGTATTAGACACATGGTGGAGATGTGATGAAAGTAAGAGAAAAATATAAGTATGAGGGCCTCGTATCTACGGTGTGAGAGTGTTCACAGGATGTCCACATGATGCGTCATGTTAGAGCGTGGATACTTCTCCAGGATATCGGGACTGTGGCGACGCTTATGGGGTGATCGGTGACTACGAAGTGTCGTCGTTCCATGGCGGATGCGAATTGTCCATAGGATGCCTGCATGATGCGTTGTGACATGGCATAGGATTCTCTTTAGGATGTCTGGACATGGGCTCGTAACTCATAGAATACCTAGGATACTTACCGTAGTTACGGTAGCAGTTTAACTCATGGCGAGGGAATCAACCCTACAAGATGAAGAACGATTAAGGGCTTGCCCTCGGACCTATGTAGTATGGGATGCATAGAATCCAAACATGTAGCGCCCCGAATTTCCAATATGATAACTTAGAAAATACGTGGCACTTTCCCAGCGATCCACTTCAATGTAACAATATACATAGACCAAAAACTCAAGTCATTTTATTCCAAATTCTTATTACAATATTCTTTTTCAATTGCAGCGGAAATACAAAACACCTTAAAATACATTTAACTGTTACAACCCTTTCTCCTTACAAAATTACCCAAGGCTCTATTATAACACTCATAAAATCCAAAGCTACCCCAAGCATCCAAGCTCCCAACTCTAAGCAGCTACCTGTAACACATGAGGCTAGAGTTGAACCCTAACCCCCAAACTAAAGGGGTCAGCCATAAATGGTGTGAGTGATATAAACAACAAACATAAATAAACAATAAACATAAATTCTCGAACAACATGTACTGAACAAAAATACATAAACTGAACATGTAATGTGCAACAAGAAACGATAGGCCAGTACAAGCGTGAAGTCAAGTCGAGAAACAATACCAACGATCAAGTATCCATCAATCAATCACTCTCAAAATAGTACAGCTCAACTGCACTGTACAGTCGACTGTTTAACGAACCAGTCGACTGTTCTGAACTAACAGTAATCCTCACATCTCAGAATGTGTCCAACCATCAATAAATCTCAATACCACGATGTATGTCCAATCAATCGATCACCAATAATGCCATAGATCGGATACCCATATATCCATCTACAAAAAAAACTAAAGATAATATAGATCGAATACATACCCGGTATGCAATCACTAATAGTGACTCTTACACCGACGAACATATCCATCCACAAACAAACTAAGAGGGTATAGATCGAATACGTACCCGGTATGCAATCACTATAGTGACTCTTACACCGACGAACATATCCATCTACAAACAAACTAAGAGGGTATAGATCGAATACGTACCCGGTATGCAATCACTATAGTGACTCTTACACCGACGAACATATCCATCTACAAACAAACTAAGAGGGTATAGATCGAATACGTACCCGGTATGCAATCACTGTAGTGACTCTTACACCGACGAACATATTCATCTACAAACAAACTAAAGACTGAAAGAACACTCAAGATTATGAAGAACTCCTCAGGACCAGTCGACTTATGCGATAGTAAGTCGACTGCCCCGAGAACCAATATCCAAGATTATAACAAGTGCTATAAGTCGACTTAATAAACCATCAGTCGACTTACCCGGGACAATTACCAATAATTCTCAAGAACATTCCAAGTGTTAACAGTATAAGATGACTTATAAAAACATAAGTTAACTTATCAACAATATAAGATGACTTATAAAAATCATAAGTAGACTTATCAAAACATAAGATGACTTATAAAAATCATAAGTAGACTTATCAAAACATAAGATGACTTATAAAAATCATAAGTAGACTTATCAAAACATAAGTCGACTTAAAGGAGACATAAGTCGACTTATAAGAACATAAGTCGACTTATAAAAACATAAGTCGACTTACCCGAGAGAAATTCTATGATAACTTTGAAAAATAAATTCTAAGTGTACCAGTCGACTGAGAAGGGTCTAAGTCGACTGTCCAGAACGAATTTTCGAGAAAAACTAAAGATACAGCAGCTGGGTCGTACCAGTCGACTGAATAGTAGACCAGTCGACTGTCGGCCTACAGTTTTCCTAAATTAGGTCTGAATACGAAAAACAAGTCTGGTGTTTTCTAAAGGTTCATTGTTCATGAAATGATTCTTATTCAGGTAAAATGACAATCTCGAATACTTCTTCATTGCGGATCCATTATTCAATCATTCAATAACTCAAAACTCAATTCTCTTGTTCTCAAATTTCTAAATCTTACATTAGGGTTTCCTTAATACTTAATTCTTCCACCAAAAATAACCAAGATCTGATTATATACACCAGATCCAGATGTTCATACATCCGATCAAACCATACTTGAATCTTAACATGTTTTCGATCAATAAAGAATTTGTTAAACAAGATCTACTAAACATTCGTGGATTTCTCATGCATAAAACGAATAACGACTATTGCATCGATCACATACAAGATACGGATACATCAAACAAAACAGCACACCATCATACACACTAACAAAACTAAGTTCATATCACTCACCTTTAGAAGCAAGAAGATCCACAAAAAGCCTTCCTTTGCTAGATCCAAACTCCTTCTTGCGAGATCCAAAATCCTCTTTTATCACCAAGAAAATAATAGTATGAGATCTGAGTTGTGCCGCGAATGACGGCTGCAAACTCCCTTTATATAGGCCGGGAATTAGGTTTTTAGGGTTTCCAAATACTTTCGCAAAACAATCCCTTCAAAATACAATTATATATATATATATATACATCTACTCTTGGAAATTCATCTAAAATTCATTAAAATTAGGATTTAAAAGAAAATATACTTCTAAATCTTAACCAATACTGTTCAAATCGTCCAGGATTACATTTTTACACTTTAAAACCTTAAAATGTCAATTTTGCAAAAAGGTCATTCTTTTATCAAAAATTGCAAATAGATCCATTTAATTTCAGAAAAATCTGGAAAAATAGTAAATAATTCCCAAATAATAAATAATGATTTTTCATAAAGAAAACTTAATTTTTCAAACATCTCAAAAGTCATTTGCACGTGTTTTGCACGTGTACAAAAGATAAATCTTTTAGAAAATATCAATTAAATCCTCAAAAACCATTTAAATTCATTTTCAAATAATTAAAATAATATTTGAAAATACGGGGTTCTACAAAACAAGTGTGCATTAGTGTCATTAAATATAAATAACTGCATTAAGAAGTAAGTACACATTCACACATGACATCAATAGGATAGTCCCCCTTAGCTTTGTTTTGTGACAAATGTGTGCTTTCTAAGTAAGAGAAATTGATGTATTATATCTTAGCGCCAGTTGTATGCAAATGACATGCCCTCAGTTTCTATGCAAGATAGAGTGAATGACAAGACTAAAGAATCAATTCTGCTTAAAGAAATGTTCAAGTTGCTATTTAATTCATGTATCATGTTGTAATTTATAATTCCACTCGTTAATGTAATCATTGTTTTATAAAAAGTTTTAATTCCTTGTAAAAATGTACGAAGTGAAGTGTAAAGATCCTGTGGAACTTTGAATTCAGGCTTATTTGGAATTCGGGGTGTTACAGGTTTGAGTTTATGCAATTTGCGAGAAATCAGAAGTTTTTTAGGCATTCAGAGCTTGGAAGGCCAGGATTGAGAATTAGACGGGTTGCAAAGTGAAAGCAATAAAGTCAGACAACGGAGGTGAGTATATAAGCAAAGAATTTTTTAACTATCTGGCAAAGGAAGGTAATAGAGGAATGAAAATAGTTCCTAAGACTCCACAGGTGAATGGAGTAGCAGAAAGGATGAACCACACGATACTCGAAAGGGCAAGATGCATGAGACTTCATGCAAGTCTTCCACTCCATCTTTGGGCCGCTACAGTTGATACATCAGTACTTGATTAACCGTTTCCCGTCTAGTGCCCTTGATGGGGTCATTCTAGAAGAGTTATGGTCGGGTAAAACTGTCAATTATTTGCATTTGAAAGTTTATGGTTGTATTGCATATGCACTAATTGACAGGAAAGAAAGAAAGAAGTTGGAATCTAAGTCGATGAGGTGTGTGTTCATTGGCTACGGAGGCAATGAGTATGGTTACAGACTTTGGAATTTTGTGGATAACAAAGTCATTCGCAGTAGGAATGTAGTGTTCAATGAAGAGGTTCTATACAAGGACAGGCACACAGGTCAAGACAGTACAACCAATTCAGAGTCAGATTGGGGTTCAGACTCAGACTCAGATTCTAATTCTGAAAGCGGCCCTAGTGGTGGGGTCCGTACAATGCAGCAACAGGTACAGGTACCACAGGCAGCACAGGAGGCTCATGATGAGCCTATTGGGAATGAGAAGGTTATCCAAGACGAACATGAACAGCCAGAACAGTTCGGGGAACCTGAACCGGTCGGTGAACCGGTACCCACATTGAGGAGATCAACACAAGAAAGGAGACCAACCAAGATATTTGATCCATCATCTAGTGTTGTTCACGATTATGTTTTGTACACGGATTCAGGAGAGCCAGAGACTCATGAGGAGGCCTTGAGGGATGAGGCTCGAATTCAGTGGGATTTAGCCATAAAGGATGAGATAAACTCATTGGAACAGAACTAAACTTGGGATTTGTCCAAGTTACCTGCAGGGAATCACTCTCTTATGAACAAATGGATTTTCAAAGTCAAAGATGAGGCAGATGGCAGTAAAAGGTACAAGGCAAGGCTTGTTGTGAAAGGATTCTCTCAAAGATATAGTGAGATCTTTGTACCGGTTGTGAAGATGGCTTCATTTGGGGTTCTGCTCAGTATTGTGGCAGTTGAAGACTTGCACTTAGAGCAGTTGGATGTGAAGACAGCATTTCTCCATGGTGATATCGAAAAAGAGCTGCACATGAAACAATCCACAAGTTTTGAAGCTAAAGGAAAGGAAGACATGGTATGTCGATTGAAGAAGAGTCTTTATGGGCTCAAACAAGCACCACGGTAATGGTACTTAAAGTTTGATTGCTTCATGAGAAAAAAAAGGTTTCAATAGATGCGAAACGGATCATTGTGCATATATTCGTAGATATGAGGACAATGATATAGTTACCTTGGCGTTGTATGTGGACGACATGTTGTTAGTAGGTTCATGTATGGAGAAGATCAAGGAAGTGAAAAAGGCACTAGCTTCAGAGTTTTCAATGAATGACTTGGGTGAAACAAAGTAAATCCTCGGTATGAAGATTAGTAGAGACAGGAGTAGCAAGAAGCATTGGTTCTCACAAGAGGACTATGTGAAGAAGGTGTTGAAGAGATTCAATATGGATGGTACGAGGCTAGTCACTTGTCCCTTGGCTGCTCACTTCAAGTTATTAGTGGACTTGTATCCTAAGACAGAGGCAGTGATAGAGGAAATGGCTGTTATTCTTTATGCCTCAGCCATTGGGAGTTTAAGGTATGCGATGGTGTCTACAAGACCAGACATCGCACAAGCAGTGGAAGTTGTCAGCCGTTACATGAAGAATCCAGGTAAACAGCATTGGGATGCAGTAAGGTGGATTCTTAGATATCTAGCAGGTACTTCAGATCATTCTCTTTATTTCGGGGGAGATTCTTTGCATATATATGGTTATATAGATGTAGGTTTTTGGGCGATCGTGATGGTTGCAGAAGTACCACAGGGTATGTATTTACAGTTGGAGGAACAGCTGTTAGTTGAGCTTCGCAGTTACAAAGGATTGTAGCACAGTCAACCACGGAGTCAGAATATATGGCACTTACAGAAGTGACGAAAGACATGTTGTGGATTTCGGAGCTTATGAAACAGTTGGGCAGGAGCAACCCATAGGTGAAAGTGCAGTTTTCTTGGCGAAAAACTCGGTATATCACTCTAGGACTCGGCACATTCAAATGAGGTATCATTTTATCAGAATGGCGGTTAAGAAGAAATGGTTGAAGCTAACTAAGATTCTTGACACTAAGAATCTGGTGGACATGCTCACTAAGGTGGTGGATAGCAGGAAACATTAGTTTTGCAATACCGCTATCGGATTGTCTCCAGGTTAATTGTTGAGAAAACTCACAGAGGCACAGGCCTAGACTAGGCCAATGGAAGAATGGAGAACAGGTTAGAGACTTCGTGTATATATCTCCAAGTGGGAGATTGTTGGGGTTTGTGGATCCAATACACGATAATGGGGTTGGAGAAGTCAGATGAGAAGAAGAGTTGAAGAAGAAGCAAGCTGCTGCAGGCGAGTTGCGGTCGACCGTAGGTGGACAGTCGACTGCATTCCTACAGGCAAAAGAATGGTCAACCGTGCAGTCGACAGTCACTTTCTCTGGATGGATCCTATATCTTGAAGAGACGACCGGTCGACCATGCAGTCGATCGACCTACTCTCTATTGAACCTTGTGTAGTGAAAGGAAAGAACTGGTTGACCAACTTGGTGTTGCGGTCAACCGTCCCGATGCTGTTTTGATGAGCGGCTGAGATTAAAGTTGAAAAATTCTTTATATATTGTATTGTGTACGATTTTAGGGTTAAGTGAAAAGAAAATAGAGATCTACTAGCCATCATTGAGAGAGAGGAAGATAGAGATAAACCCTACACCTTGGTGGTGAGTTCTTGAGAAATTTGTAAACCTAATCTTCATATTTCTAGTGGAAATTGTAGGAGTGCCTCTGCGCAGGAAAGTAGCCATTGTTTTGGGTAAACCTTGAAAAAATCTTGTATGTTCTTGTGTGTTGCTTTTGGTTGCTCTTTGTTCTCTTGTTTTGATTCTATAGTTCTTGCATCTCGTCGTCGTTGTTGAGTTATTCCGCAGTTAGAATTCAACACCACATCCTTATTTGGGTTTCTGCCAGATTTGTGGAATTCAAGGATACACAGCCAAGAGATGTCCTTCATTCCAATTGGTGCCAATACAAGCTTACAACTCAGGAATTGCCACACCATCCAATATCTCAACAACGCCTTGACAGTCCCGAACTCACTTTGCTGCTAATGTTTCATCCAACAATCCAGCATGACTACTTGACAGTGGAGCTTCCCATCATGTCACAGCTGACTTGAACAACCTGTCTCGTTATGCACCTTACATGGACTCTGATAATGTTATGATTGGCGATGGCACGGGTCTTTCCAACACCCACACTGGTTCCACTTCTCTCTCTACCCCATCTACTTCATTTAGATTAAATGATGTCCATTGTGTGCCAAACATGAAAAAGAACTTAATATTCATTTCTCAATTTTGCACCTCCAATAATGAATCTGTTGAGTTCTTACCTTCTTCTTTTCATGTGAAGGATCTTCGCAAGGGGGTAAATCTTTTGACGGACAACACTAAGGATGTGTATGAGTGGCCGACTACCAAGCCAATGTCTTCCCCGATCATTGCCTTTTCAAGTGTCAAAACAACCTCATCAAATTGACAACTTCGTCAACAAGGTGCTTTCAAGGAATTCTACCGTGTGATTATTCTTCTCCACCCTCCTTGGCCACATCTGAACATCAATTATTACCTCATATGATCCCTACATCTGAAAGCACACCAAATCATCCTTCCCCTATAACCCAACAGCCACCCCAAATAGAACCTACCTCTCAAGCACCCAATCAACATCAGATGACTACTCGAGCCAAAAATAATATCCATAAACCTGAACAAAAACTCATCATTCACACTCAACTAAATTCCTCCTACGTCCTTGAACCCACTACCGTCACCCAAGATCTCAAAGATCATAACTAATGTCGGGCTATGTCAGAAAAGTACGATGCTCTTGTTTGCAATGGAACATGGGAGCTAGTTCCACCAACCTCTATCTCTATTCTTGTTGGATGTAAATGGACTTTTCATCTTAAGCAACATTCTGATGGTTCTGTTGACAGGTTTAAATCTCGCCTAGTGGCCAAAGATTTTCATCAACGACCTGGTATTGACTATCATAAGACATTTAGTCACATTGTTAAACGAACTACTGTGAGACTTGTGCTTAGCATTGCTGTGAGTCATGATTGGTCTCTTCGCCAATTGGATGTCAACAACACCTTTCTTCAAGGTCAAAGTTATTAAATAACTCTATTAAATAACTCTATTAAATAGATATCAACAAGGTCAAAGTTATTAAATAACTCTCTAGAACTCCACCAACTTCGATGTGTGGAGGACAAGCAAAGACAAAGAAGAGGCTTCACATGGAGGAGGAGGAGGAGTAGTTCTTACAAGTGGAGCATGTCTACTGTGTTGCTACTCTATTTTCAACAATTTAGAGTTAGCTATTGATGTATCTCTATACTTTGTTCTAGTAGTTATTGTTGATTATGTAGATTTTGTACTTTGGCTGAGTAACTTCGGTCTCAGTAGTGTATCAAGTACTACTCTGTATCATTAATTTTTCATTAATAAAATGATGAAGATGTCATCTTTATCTTAAAAAACACTCTATAGAACTAAAAAATAATTACCTTGATCCCAAGCAAACCCTAAATAATTAGCACGTGTGTTATATATACAAGCTTTTTCTCTAAAGCTTAAATAATTAGCATGTGTATTATACAAGATTTTTCTCTAAAGGTAGGGTTGGCTTAGGGTTGATCGGGCCGGGTCGGGTCAGACCCGCGCTAGTTGCAGCCATACTTGGGCGGGTTTGGGTCGGGTCGGTGCGTTAACCAGGCCGGGTTCAAAAATAGAAAGTTTGACCCGGTCGACCAACGAACCCATTAGGGTCGAACCCGTTTCGGGTGGGCCGGGTCGCCGGTTAGCCCGTTTGTATTTTTTTTTTCTTTCTTTTTTTTTTAACAGCTTCACTTTTTTAAAAAAATAACAACAAGTATAATTGTATAAGAGTGAAAAAATGCATATATTACTGATTATTCATTTCAACTACTATGAGTCTTTTACAAGTTTTTAAATACAAATACAAGTTTCTTACCCCTCTCTTTTAACCTAAAAAATAAATAAATAAAAATTTACAACAAGCATAAGAGATTAAGAATTAAACAAAATTGTATACATTATTCATTTCAACTTCTGTAAAAATTTTACAACTTTTTTACATACAAATACTATTTAAAAAATATACAAATTCCTTCAATTACATGTTTAAGAGGACAATCTTGATTTCGAGATAGCCTAGAGTTAGATTGAAGATAGGGCATTGGACTACTTTCGTGCGCCTCTACTTAACCTGAATCTAGGATCTCATCACCCTAAATTTCTTAATCTTGTTGTTGGACTCCAGGGGAGTTGCTTCCACTTGTTGATGTAGATACCGTTTTTCCTTGAGTCCTGTCTTCGGCCTTCATCCAATCTTCAGTGCAAACGAGCATCTCCAACGAATCCGGCTTCAAGCGATTCCTGTAATCTGTTAGAACTCTGCCACTTGTAGAAAAAATGCTTTCGGAAGCAACTGTGGAGACATGACGAGTTAGTAAATCTCTAGCCATATGTGAAAGAATACGGGAAAAAATCATGTTCTTTTCACCATTGTAGCACTTCAATCTTAGTACTAGAACTCTCACTATCTTATTGATTATACCAATTTAATTCATTAGGTGCATTAGTCCTAGGTTTTTTTGATTGAATACGAGCAAGTAAATTAAAATTGGCATCTTCTAATATACTCTTACCCTTACCTCTAGAATTAGAAGAAGAATAAGTAACTATACTAGTTGTACTACTAGATGTAAAAGTTCTATCATAATAATCATACAAGTTATTCAATGTCGATTTAAAGCTAGCTAAAAATTTATCGCAATCAATTTCAGATTCATCTCCAAGAAAAGTAAAAAATATTTCAATCAAACTTCTCGTACCCGCTAACTTGATACGAGGATTCATAACAGTAGCAATACAATACAACGTAGGAGGAGGATTAACATACTTCAAAAAAAATTATAAGCGGGAACAACAATATGGCTAATTTATTCGTCCGAAATTATTTCTTGAAAAGTTTGCATCATAGTAATGATTGAAATAAAAATACTACTAGAAGTAGAATCATAAAATGTAGAAAACTTCACAGTTGCGGTTTTAAAAGGTTCCAAAAATCGTAATAAAGATTCGGCAAAATACCATGATTGGGTAGTCATTTGAAAAAATTTCATGTTTTTTGCAAGGCAAAAATCGTTTATAATATCTTTGTATTGAGTAACAACATTTAGTAAATCGAAAGTAAAGTTTCAGTGGTGTTTAACATCTTTAGGAAATTTTCTAAAATATATTCCCCTAGTTTTACATCATACTTTAAATTTTTGAAGCATAGGACCACTCAAAGCAATAAAATGTACACAATTTTTAATTGCAATTATATATGAATCGGCTACTTTCAATGCATCTTGTACATATAAATTTAAAATATGACACACATCTAACATGAAAAATTTCATTACATGGAAAAGCTAATTGTGTTTTTAATCTACTAATCAAAGCATTGTTGTTAGATGCATTATCAAAACTAATAGTACATTTTTTATCACAAATATAATATAAATCACAAACTTCTAAAATACGTGTTGCAATAACTAGTCCACTATGGGGATACGGGAATGCGGCAACTGAGATGATTCTCTTTTCAATCATCTAATCACTATCTATCCAATTACAAGTTAAGTCCATCATCGGAATATCGTTACAACCTTTTCAACAATCAGGAGTTAAAGATACTCTACAAGTTAAAGAATACAATAGTGCAATTAAAGTGTCTCTCATTTCGTTGTAAAGTTTAAAACAATCAGACATTAGTGTGTTTCTAGGAATTCTTCTAAAATGTGTATTTAGTGCATTTTTGTTGAAAGACCCTACATTCATACTCTCGGAATAGAAAAAAGGTACCTCATCCTTAATAACTAGTCGGGTCATTTTCCGACGAACAAGTTTAGGATCATAGGGTTGGCTATCTATTTAACCGGTCCTAGGGTTGATTTTTTGTTGGCCTTGTTGGTCTTGTACTAATTCTGTTACACCCCGCAAAATTGAAAATGACAATTCTGCCCTTGTGTGTTATGCACATGTATTTTGTACCGTTACTGGTAATATTTGTAACGTGTTTCATTACGTATTGTGATTTCTGACTATTTATGCATTTCCCGTATATTTTATCCTATTTAAATCAACTAAAATATTAAATTTCAATTTCTGCATTTTTACGTGCTTTTTACGTGTTTTTGATGCACGTATCGATTATGTATTTTCACCGCTACGTGTAATATTTTTTATGTATTTAAATTATTTATTTTAGGTATTCAAATCTATTTTATAAAATGAAAATTCATTTTCCCCTATTTTGATTAAAATACATTTTTCAATTTTTGCACGTATGATGCACGTGCTAATTTTTTCATCTTTATTTTTCTTATTCTCATTTGCTATTTTAGCATACATAGTCTTTTATTTTAGCCTTTCATTTAACCCATGGACCTAAAATTAGATTCTATCCCACTAAACTAATTAATTAATTAATTAAAAGAAAGTCCACAAGACAAGCCCATTAATAAAATCTATTTTTAAGTTGTGCATGGATTGACACATGTCATTTAACAACTTTTAGTATACAAATAAAAACTATAGGATTTGTATTTATTTTTGTATGTGTGTGTGTGCATGTGTGGAGAGGGAGAGAGTGGGAGACCGGTTGGGAAGAGAGAGAGTTGACCGGATGGTGGGGAGATGAAGAAATGGGACTTGGAGGAGTTAGGAAAATGAAAAGTTAGTGGGTAGTTATTAGGTGGGTAAGTTTTGCAAGTTGACCCTTCTCTTGTCCTATAAATACACCCTCATTTTCTTCTCTTTTCACACCAAAATAAACCAAATTAAAGAGAGTAAAAAGAAAGAGAGAAAGAGGGTGTTCTTATTGCTTGTTGGAGAGCTCTTGCTAAGAGCAGAAGGACTAGGAGTGCTTATTGGAGCTAGAAGTGGTGTCTCTTCATCTTGGTTGTTTATTCTTCATAAGAGATGGGTGGTCTTTATACTTTCTAATTCATAGGTTGAGCATGCTAGAATATGACATTAGTAATGTAGATCAAATTGATGTGATGTGGGTGATCTTATGCCTTCTAAATATAGAATATGCATGCTAGTATGTTAAATGCGTAGTATAGATAAAATTGATGTGATAAATATAGAACAAATCCATGCTATTGTGTGTGCCATGAATTGTAGAGATTTTTGCTATGATCAAGAAATTACTTGTCATCATGTTAGTTGGAAATGAGAAAAAAAATAATAAATGTTTGCCATGAACACATATGTTTGTTAATTTACCAATGTAGAAATATGTAATTGTATGATAAATTGTTCCTTGTGGTTAAAATGAATTTTGTGAAGATAAATTGGTACACAGAGAGATAAAAATTACTACTTTTGAATAAAATGAAGAAATGAAATTTTATGCTCATTAGAGAGAACAAATAATTTGAAATTTAGATATAATATTTAAAATATCAATTACAAATCTATGAGTTGCTGTTTGAAAGAGAATCCAGTCTAGATGAAATAATTGTAGTCTAATGGAAGATTAGATCAAAAGAAAAATCAAGTTTTGTGAAGAAAATTGAATAACAGAAAGATTGAACAAAAGCCTAGCAGTGTAATTCGATATCAATAATCACACTTGGATTTATTGGCTAGCGGGTGCACCATAAATCACTTTGTTGGTCGGGAGATCCTGGGTTCGAAACTTGTTACGAAGACCCTTTTTATTTTGTTTCGTTTTAATTAAATCTGAACCCAGGAAATGGTTTATAGGGATTTCGGTTTGCTTTCTTGACACCAAGTCCACTTGGACTTAGTGGTTCTCGGGGGTGGTTTGGGCGGTACTGTAGCCAGCGGTTGGGCTTGGGTTCGAAACCCAGTGTCCACATTTTGATATTTTTTTTGTTTTTAATATTTTTGAAGGGGTTTTAATATGAAGAAAATTTGGGGAAAAATTCTAGTCCTATAAAATGATATAGAAATAATAATAAAAAAAAGTTTTAGAATTTTCCATGTATATTTTGGGAAATTAAAAGTGGAATTGAGATAGAAAATGAGTTGATGACTTCAATTAATTTATATAAGAGTATGACTTTTGTTTTTAAAAGAAGAGAAAAATAATGTTATGGATTTCTCTTGAAGCGATTATACACTTATTTGGTTTAAGAAATACTTGATGTGGTTTGAGATATATTACATGTGATTAAATTGCTAAAGATATTTAAAGTGGATGATTTTATGTTCATGAAAAGCAATATTGTGTTGTGAATGAATAAATAAATCATGAGTAATACTAAGATGAGACATTGATTAAATTGTGAATAAGTTGAAGATGAGAATATTTAAGTTTAATACATGATTATTGAAGGGTATGAGTATCCATGGATTCTTGTACATGAAAGGTTGTGATTTAGAGTTTAGTAAGACCCCGGGTACCGGCATTGTTGAATTAAAAGATTTGAGTTATATTTTTTAGATATGGCCATGTAGCTATCTCGGTATTTGTGATTAAGTCCGGTAGGGGGTAAGACTAACTCTAGGTATGATAATTTATTTATGTCTTGAACTTAAGAACCAGACACATAAGTGATGATGTAGTAAAACTTGGACAAATGTAACTGGGGCACTTTATATAGTCGGCCAGTGTACTCCGGGACTATAGACCCAGTCGGGCGGTGTACTCCGAGACTGAGGTTACTTCGATGGAGACGAGCTTTTATTTTAAATCTTGGACTATGCGTAGTCGGGCAGAAAGTTTGCCGTACTCCAGTGTATATACGTATACCGGGGCTAGAGGAGTACTTGTGGGAGGTTCGCACGACAAGGAGTCTGTGTAACAGTCGGGCGGTGTACTCCGGGACTGGGATCCGTACTCGTAGAATGTCTAAACCTGCTTTTATTATTGGGTAGTTTTCATAGCGAGGGATCAAACACTTTAATGTGGAGTACGTAGGTATTTGACCTCGGACCTATGTAGTATGGGATGCAAAGAATCCGAACAAGTATGCATTAGTGTCATCTTAGTATAAAATACCTGCATTAGGCATTAAGGCATTGCATACACTTACATGTTTAGAGTAATCACATTTAACACTTTATTTGCATTCAAGTTTGTGATCTGTTAAAATATTGAGGTCGTTATATTTCCGGCATAGAGAGGATGGCCGTGTATAACACTTTTGTCGGTTGTACGCAACTGATGTGCCCACAGTTTTATATGCAGGAATTGAATTATTCATGAAGATATATAAAGTTGATTTGCTGCTGTTGATTTAGTTAGCTGTCAAAGATGTTGCAAATTGTATATTATTTTCATTGTTGTACTTCATTTTATCTTCCGCTGTGTAAACAATTGTAAAGACTCTGATGTATTATAAAAAGTTTAAATTTTCTTGTAAAATTGTACGAAGTGAAGTGTAAAGATCCTGTGGAACGTCGAATTTGGTCTTATTTGGAATTCAGGGCGTTACAGATGGTATCAGAGAAACGATCGAAAAAATTTCACTTCTTTGTTGTTTGCTTCTTTGTTGAAAAAAACTTGATTAAATTGAGATTGAATTGAGTAGTAGTATAGAGAGAGTAAGCGAGTAAGGTGTGGAAATTTTAGATTGAATTAAGGGGGTATTTATAGGGGGAAAACAAAAACAACCAGCCCAACGGCTGTGCCGACCGTTCGACCGAATGTTTGACTCGCGGGCCGCGCGGGTCGAACGTGAAACGGGTCCAAACCCGCGGGTCGACCCCCGGTTGGCGAACGGGTTTGACTTGGTCAATGGGTTGAGCGGACCAGGTCGAGTGGGTTGGGTTTACGACTTTTTTGACCCGGGTAGACCCGCGGGTTCGACCGAGACCCGAACCACATAATTGCTGGCCGGGTTCGTGTAGGCGGGTTGCGGGTCAACCCGGTCCGGTTACCATCCTTATCTAAAGGTATCACTAATTTTTTTATCATATGGCAAACAAAAGAGAATTGAAGTTAACAAAAACTATCAGGTCTATTACTATATATCATTTAGTAAACCAAACATTCTTTAGCACTTGCATATATATGCTTTGTTATTTTGTCCTTCTTGTACAAATATCAGACATTGGCAACAAGGCCGGCCCTAGGATATTAGGGGCCTGAAGCAAACTCTCAAAAAGGAGCCCCACATGTACCCAAAAAAAAACTGATTCATGTATTAGAAAAAAAAAAAAAAAAGTATACATGAGAAATCATGGATTTTAGGGGTCTGAAGTTAATATAAAAATTTTTAAGGATCTGAAGCTAATATAAAATCATGAAAAAAATAAAACTATTCATGGAATTTAGGGGCTCGAAGCTAATATAATTTTTTTTCTTTTCTGAAAATGGGGGCCTCCCTTTTTTTTTGATGATTTTGGAGGCCTGATACAAGTGCATCACTTGCATCAATGGAGGGCCGGGCCTGATTGGCAAGCACATTGGTTTCTTGCTATCAAACCCTCACAGAGAAAATTAGTTAGCTTAATTAGTATAATTATCATTTGACAGTAATTAAAAAAAGGTATAAAATATGATTAGTATAGAGTCAAACTCATGCATGCATAAAAAGAAACAGTAGAACACTTTCATTGAGCATGAAGCAAATCTTTTTTTTTTTAATGGAAAAATCTTACCAGGGACTTTGAATTCGAGCAGCGGCTCAATTACCTACCCTACCCAATACCAATCAGGATATTACCGTAATGAAGCATATATCTTATAATAAAAATAATTAAACAGTAACATAATATTCAAGAAAATGAAGTATGGGGTTCAAAGTTTCTTCGAAAAGACTAAGGCATGAGTAAGTTAACGAGATCTCTTATTATGCCCTCTCATCATTTTGGAGTTCGTTGAATCTCACCTCCATTGTGAATTTTTTGACATGCAAGCAACATGGGTTATGCATTTCAATTTATATCCATCTCATATGCTACTTGACAGGGAGGATTCATACCTAAGGCCTTCACATACATTTTGAGAAAAAGGTAGAATGAGACCACAATGTTATATTAACAAGATATCAACGAAACAAAAGCCTAGTGAACTGGGATAGAACCTTCCCCTAACATGCCTAACGGGAATGGTTAAAGCAGGAGATAAAGAGAGAGTAATGTACAAAGAACCCCCAATATCCCTAGGAGTTAGGCAATCATATTCAAAGATAAAACCAAAACAACAAGCAAACCCCCAACAACCCTGTGGGGAAGGTTCACGCGCTCTCTCCGCGATACACCAAGTCACCAGCTATTCCAGGGTCGGCCCCAACTCGACCACATCATCATCATACTGAACTGCTGGTAGAGTCTCTGAAATCCGTGCTCCTGCTCCCCTGGAAGCCTTGTCTACCCAGGAGAGAATCAATTTGTGAATATGAGATGAAGTACCATGCATAGTGCTAACAGTGTTACGATAGTAGAGATTGTTTCGATTCAGCCAAATTGCCCAGGAACTTGGCACAACAGCATGGAACCAAGCCTTGCAAACCTTCTCCCCACCCCAAAGGTCCACGAAGAAATTCGGATAAACATCAAGATCAAGATATTTAGGATATCACCCCAAACTGCAACGCTATGCATGCAATAAACAGGTGGTCCCTTGTTTCTAGATGGCGTCAACATCTGCCACATGTCCTTGTTGAGATTTTGGCCCCAACCAATATCCGTTGTCGCAGTGAAACTAAATAAAGCAATGAGAAAGTCGAAGTAGATAAGAAGAATCAATTGAGCAAACAAGTAAATCCACCAAACTAACACAAACACTGATGATTTATCGAATTTTTTGCGTACATAGGTCACTTTTTAAAAGATTTTGCATTTTTGGGCCAGTTGCCCAACTATTAGCGCTTTTGGGCTAGCCTGTGCCACGTCAGCAGCGGCCGCTATTCCCAATAGCGGTCTCTTCATTTCGAGGCCGCTAATGGGAATAGCGATCTATGTTTTAATTTTTTTTAAATTTTTTGTTTGCTGTCGCTATTCCCACTAGCGACCTTAGTATAATGAAGTCGCTGATGGGATTAGCGACCTTTAACGAGTTGTATTCTAGCACTTAGCAAAATCTAGAGAGCTTTTGCTCTCTGAAAAATGACAATCAATTTTTTTTTAAAAACTAAGGTCGCTATTCGAAATAGAGGCCTTTATTAACTAAGGTCGTTATTCCGAATAGAGGCCTTAGTTGTAAAACTATTTTGCAAATTTTACAAAGAATAAATAGATTGTGTTTCCTACTGAGGTCGCTATTGGGAATAGCGACCTTAGTATAATAAGGTCGCTATTCCCAATAGCGTCCTCAGTTTTAAATTTTTGAAAAAAACTTTTTAGGAATCGCTAAGTGTCTCAATACATTCATTTGAGCTGACTAATCTCATTATACTAAGGTCGCTAGTAGGAATAGCGACGGCAAACAAAAAATTCAAAAAAATTTAAAACATAGGTCGCTATTCCCATTAGCGACCTCGAAATGAAGAGGCCGCTATTGGGAATAGCGGCCGCTGCTGACGTGGCACAGGCTAGCCCAAAAGCGCTAATAGTTGGGCAACTGGCCTAAAAACGCAAATACTATCAAAAAGTGGCCTATGACGGCAAAAAATTCTGATTTATCCCGGTTAGCTTTTGCGTAATCTGGGGAAAAATATAGGGAGATCTGATATTCAACTAGAAGAGATTATAATGAGTTACTGATTCACTCAATATAAGGAATTAAACATACTCACCAAGAACTGTCGCTCTCTCGAGCCTCTCTTTGCAATGGAGAAAATAATTTATGAAGTACTCTACTTTCATATTGGAGGAGTTTACAATATATATAGAAGAATAGAGAGAAACCTAGGTCTAATCTTGATTGTCAATCGTCCAATATAACCTGGAAAAGATGTGGCACTCCGAATTTTCAATATGATATCTCATAAATACGTGGCACAATTCTCAGCATCAACCTCAATTGTAATAGTAAACATTAGTCAAAACATAGATAAAATTTTCAACTTTCATTACATTAATTCTTTACAAAACACAGCGGAAAAACAAACACCTTGAATTAAAATCGTTTCTTTTACAATACATTCTTTTACAATTTACATAAGCCATAATCAACATTCTACCACAAGCATCCAAATTCCAAGCTATAGGCACCTACCTGTAAAATATGAGGCTAGATATAACTCTAACCCTCAAAACTACAGGGGTCAGCCATAACGGTGTGAGTTGCATAAAATAAATGCAACATAAATAAAACATAAGACATAGAGTCATAAACAATATGTATCAACAGCAAGAATAAATGGAATAAGGAATAACAATAAATAAAACATGAAAATATCAAGGAATATGAAATAGTAAATAGTAAGGTATGAAAACATCAAGTGAAACTAGACAAAGTGTTAAGTGTAGGAAAAACAGAAAACAACATGCATAAAACCAAGTCAAGAAAATATCAGATGTTATATGGTGACTCTCTAATGCATATTTGTCGGATTCTATGCATCCCACAATACATAGGTCCGGTGCAAGCTCTTATCATTCTCCACTTTATAGGGTTAAATTCCTCATTATGCAACAAACCCTATTACGGTGATGGAAACAAGATCCAGAATACTCCGCAAATAGGCAACACAACCCTCGACGCGCGAGCATCATGTAAGAATAGCTCAAAAACTGGAGAATCGCCTTCCTTTTGTGTACCCCACGAATAGGCTTCCGAGGCCCTCGACATACAAATACACCAGGTACATCCCGTGAATAGGCCCGCCGACCCTCAACACGCGAGTGCACCCTGCATGCTCCGTGAATAGGCCTGCAGACTCTCGACACGCGAACATACAAATGTTCTCTCGAGACAGAACAACACACAAGTCCTGAAACGCATCCGTTAGACCTAAACCAAGAGCATATACTTACGTTTCCCAAGTTCCATCACATCTCCACTAGTGCATGTCCCTAAGTTGGTTATTATTAAAATACAAAAATTCTCCCTCTCTAGAGTTAGTGTATCTTGCCGGACTTAATTCTACAACACAACCCCAATGACACCAACTGGTCAAAATTCACAAAATCTCATCTGCCGGTTCACAGGACTCCCACTCAACTCCTAGAGTTTCACAACTCAACCATCAATACCAAATATTTCAATTAAACTCATAATTCCATCATCAAAATATTTATATAAAGGAAACTTAAACCAACAAAAAATCCAATTTCATTTAATGTGCTCATGAATTTCCAGAATTCAAATAAAACATTAAATCCATCAAATAACAGAAAATCATATTTTTAAGTCGTAGAATATCACCAAAACATCAATTCGTTGAAAACACATATAGTTCACTTAATAACGTCATAAGAACATATTTAAAACTCTATTATAAATAAAATATAACTCTCTGTAAAATACTGAAATCTATAGTAAAAACAACATCTAAAACAGTAGAGTAATAATCCATAATATCAAAGAAATAACCATTTAAAAGAAACGAAGAAAATACAAAAAATCAGCCAAAAGAACAACTGATGGTCGACCGCTCAAACAGAGCAGTCGACTGTCAATTCAAGATTTTCAAAAATAAAGCATGACAGTCGATCATGACCTGCTGTATAGACAGGTTGGGGTTTTTGTGCATGTTTTGATATGATACTCGATTAAAACATTGTGAAATCAAAATTAAATTTCCTAAGGTGATAAAACATATCTTCTATAACATATAGTAGTTATTAAAACATATCGAGATCTCAAAAGAATGATTTTTCACAAAAATCTTCAAAAACAGCAACATGTGTATATATGTATGTATATATATGATCTTAGAGCATCCACAGTCGTTTGCTATATATGCCATTTTCCCAAATTTTAGCAAACGAATAGCAAACGAGCGCTGCAATCGTTTCTCATTTTCTCATATTTTGGCAAACCTTCTATTCTCATTTGTCAAATATGAGAAACGAAATGAACTTTCTCAAATTATAAAGGACGGGGTATGATACCCCGTCTCTTCGATTTAATTATTTTTTAATCGTATCAGACGGACGATCATACCCCGTCTCTATCATTAACCAATTTATTTTTTAAAAAAAAGTGCTCAGACGGGGAATGACACCCCGTCCGGGGTATCAAACCCCGTCCCACAAATTTTCCACAATTTTTTTTAAAAATCTCCTCAGACGGGGATAGATACCCCGTACGGGGTATCATTCCCCGTCCGGGAGATATATTTTATTTTTTTTTTTTTATTCCTAATTTGCCCTGCATTCAATCCTATGTTTTAATTTATACTGTGTCAACAAACATTGAAAGCCATGGGTATTATAGTCAATCCAAGTGGCATTCATTAATGGGCCTGATTTCATGGACGGGGTATGATACCCCGTCCAAGCTTTGGACCATTTTTTTGTTTGAGAGACGGGGAATGATTCCCCGTCCTACCCCATTTTAATATTAAAAAACGTGGGACGGTAAATCATATCCCGTCTCTAACGAATATGAGAAAAATTTAGCAAACCACGACTGCACGACCTTCGTCCATTTGCTATTACTGTAGCTGCCATTTTATAAGAAATGAGAAAAATGACTGTGGATGCTCTTACAAGTGCTAAAGCATCAGTATGGCATCAAAAACTCTTCAAGTGGAATTAGTATACTGTTTAGGTTAGTCTCTATATAAAATAATTAGAATCCAATTGAAAAACACACAAAATCTTCATAACAGTGGTATAGCATATGTATGTGCATGTGTATATGTATTTATATATATATATATAGAACAGTAAAATCATGTTAAGGAGTAGTATAAGGTTGTATTTCATCTCAGCATCATATAGAACTCAAAACCCAAACGAATCTTCACAAAAATCACAAATCCACTTTCAGCCATACACCATCAGACCCGAAAACTGACACCCCCCTTTTTCACTTTAAAAATTGGATCTTTGATCCCAAACCCCTCTTAAAATTCATTAAAACTCATAAACAATCACTTACACTAGTTTACTTATGAATATATAAAATTATAACATGTATTAATCAAGTTTTATTCATCAAAATTTATCATCAGTATGCACTTATCTATATTCAACAGTAAACATCTCACCTTGATCAAATTTGTTTATTTTCATTCAATTACATCACACAACTCATTATATACATTCAAATCAGCAACAATATGATTGAAAACATCCTATTCATGATTTATATTAAGTTCTTAACAAATCTCAAGTCATCAAATTAGGGTTTTAATCATTAATAGTATAGTTTCATGAAAAGATTCAATTTTTAATTCATCTACTTATCAAAATTCATCATATCTTCATACAATCATCTAACACGCTTTCTGATAGATAAAACATCTCATACAACATGTATAGAACAATAAGAAACAAACATATGTTACTCACCTTATTGAAGAATCAACCGAAGAAAAATAAAGAGAATAAGAAAATCCTTCCTTTCGCAAGAAAACCAAGATCCTCGCTTTAAAACTTCAAGAAAATAATAATAAGATCCCTTTGTGTTGTGCAGCAAAGAGACGGCTGCACCCCACCCTTTATAGGTCGGTATTCAAAGTAATTAGGGTTTTGAATGGATTTGCAAAATACCCCTTTTGAATATATCTTTACATATATAAATCCTTATACTTGGAAATTAAATAAAACCATCTTAATTGAGATTTAAAAACAAAAACAAATACCTTAATAGTGGCCGGCATTATTTTGAAAACCCAGAAAAATGAAAATGCACTTTTGCCCCTCTAAGTGGCAATTTTGCAGAAAGACCCTTTTTCATCAAAACTTACAAAATAAACCAAATTTATTATAAAAAAAAAGTAAACGTTTTACCTCTAAGTTGAATAGGTATCATGCCAAGCCCAAAAATCTAAAAATCCAGAGTTTTTACTCCAAGTGGTAATTTTGCACAAAAGTCTCTCTTTTTGTAATATTTGCAAATAGATCAAATAATTATCAGAAAATTCCAAAAAATTCACAAATAATATCTAATAATAAATAATGAGTTTCAAAAAAAAAATATTTGACTTTGGACTTCTCACGAAAAATATTTGCACGTGTAAAAAGGTACAATTCAGAAAAATATTTATTAAATCACCAAAAATAATTTTAATTTATTTATTAATCTTAAAAAATTATTTTTAAAATCTGGGGTAATACAAAAGAAGTAACCGAATATGTGTCGTACGATCTAACTTGGAGTTGAAGATTGAGTTGAAACAACCTAACAAATCGAGGCCCAAAATGAACATAGCGCCGCAGTCAGTCAACCGTCCAAAAAGACTGGTCAACCATCCTCCTCTTGGCCAAACCCTGTGCAACTACGGTCGGGTGTGCATTCGGGGCTGCAGTCGACCGCAACTATGTATGCATTATTGCTGCTCTGTTTTCTTCTACTCTCTTCGACGCTTCGACCTCCGTGCTTCATCTTACCTTCTTCTAATCTGAACCACGCGTATTCAAGACACATTCCTATAAAACTCCACCTTGGATTGCATACGAGTCTTATCACATGATGTGATTATTCATCTCCAAACTCTAATGAACTCTACTTACACAAACACTTAGAACGATAGCCTCTTCTAGTTGAACCGATCTCTACCCAATCTCACCAATTCCAGTATACTCCTTCAAGGGTACACCTCCGTAGATGTACTCACGGAGTTGCCAACTTCCGCACGAACTCCACCTACCCTTAGGCATTCTCCACCTCTCGACGATATTCGAACGTCGCAGTCTCGCCTTGATGATTCTAGTTGTGGCAAACTAGCTAAGCTTGTGGGAATAACGAAAAAAGAAGTAACAACACCTGCGCAGGATTTTTGGATTCACCAAAGCTTGTAGAGATTGTTCTGACTTGGCCCAACCACTCTCATATCTTTAATCACCTTACGACGACCTTGAAAAATAGACAGAACTCCACCTCGAGCTATGTACCTACAACCCCGTGCATCAAGAGTTCCCAGGGAAATTAGATTCTGTTTCAATAAGGGAATATGCAAAACATCTCTTAAAGTGAACATATTTAGACCCGACTTCTTCAACTCAACTATCCCATCACCTACTACTTCACAAATCTTTCCAGTTCATGTTGTTACCTAACGTCCTGTAGTAGACTTATAAGTAGAAAACAACTCCCTCTCGGAGCAAATATGAGAAGAACTCCCTGAGTCAAGAAACCGACTAGAATCCACTTCTAAAGAATTTCCATTCTTGGCGCTCTCCTGATTCTACAATTTCCAACAGTCTTTCTTGATATTCCTTGACCTCTTGCAATATCAGCAACGGATCAAATCCTTTTGGATAGCACTTTGTCTTCTCCCTGAAGGAACATCCACTGCTAGACAACTTGGGAAAAGCGATGATTTCTGAGTCTCCTTCCTAAGTTGATTTTCCTTCAATGCTTTGATTACACCATTTACCAAAATACTCTCTTTGGCAGATCTACCGTGTAGCATGGTAGTGATCAAATGCTCGTACAAATCCGGCAGTAAATATATCAAGTTGAAAGCTTTATCTTCCTCACACACATCCGCGTTGATCGCCTGAAGTTCGGATAATATCTTATTGAACTCTGTAATGTGGTCTTGGAGATCGGTACCTTCCTTCATAAATAAACAGAACAACTTTCTCTTCCAATGCATCCGATCTAATAACAATGAACCAAAGTAGTCAGTTATGAGTTTTTTCCACAAACTTGCCGCATCAGTTTCTTCAAGAAATCTGCACTTGACCTCGTTCGCCAATGATAGTCAGATCAGACATATGGCTCTTTCACGAATATCTTCCCAACCATCATCCTTCATATCAGTTGGCTTTTCTTTCTTCTTAACAGCTAACTGCAAACGTTCTTGAATAAGGACATCATACATGTCAATCCCAACAACTGGTATCAGAAGCTCTGATACCAGTTGTTGGGTTTGGGGCATCAATCAATATCCGTCGTCGCAGCGGAACTAAATAGAGCAATGAGGAAGTCGAAGTAGATGAGATAAATCAATTGAGCAAGCAAGTTGTAACACCCCGTATTAAGAAATATACATATATATAGGAATTAATTGGAGGTCGTGCCCTATAGAAATCCTATAGGGGGTTGTTTGGAATTTACTACCGTGGGGCCCAGGGAGGCAGGCAGCAAATGCTGTTGCTACACCTGTGCCTGCCACGTAGGCGTGGCAGGTGGGTGTGGGGCTCGGTGGAAGGGGGTTTCTCATGATGCCAGGTGCCCCCCCCCCCCCCCCCATTTGTCTGCAGTTGTTTCTCTCATGAGAGAGGAGAGATGTGGCAAGTTTGTCCCATATCGAGAAGAATTGGAATTAATTATGTATATATATATATAATTGTCTGGGATTAGAAATCACCTATCAACTATAGCACTTTTTATGAGGCAGGCCTGTGGTGGGCAGTTATTAGAAAAATCGTTATTTCGGGCCGGGGTGTTACAAATGGTATCAGAGCCGACTTTCGACACCGAGTGTGGGTAAGAGTGGGTGAGATATATGCCTGAGATGGAACTAGCGGATGTATGCCTGAGATGGAGTTAGCGGATGTATGTCTGAGATGGAGCTAGTGGCTGTGCGAGTCCCAAGTAGGGTTGTACAGCTAGCAGAATCAGGGTGCAACTAGCAGAATAAGGGTACTCCACTCCACATCGGCTAGAAAGACGATCCTGCGCTACGTTGCATGCCCGGCTTCAGCGAGGACGCTGAATTCTTAAGGGGAGGTGTGTGTAAAACCCCGTATTAAGATATATATATATATATATATATATATATATATATATATATATATATATATATAGGGTAAAAGGAATATGAGCAACTTGCTCATTTAGTAAATGAGTAATTGATTATATGGCATGCATGTGATGCTTTGGACAACTAACCCTTTTAAGGATTTTCCAATCACATGTATATCACATCATCAATTGCTTATTTACTAAATGAGCAAGTTGCTCATAACTCTTTTTCCCATATATATATATATATATATATATATATATATATATATATATATATATATAGGAATTAATTGGAGGTCGTGCCCTATAGAAATCCTATATGGGGGTTGTTTGGAATTTACTGTTGTGGGGCCCAGGGAAGCATGCAGCAAATGCTGCTGATGCGCCTGTGCCTGTCACGTGGGCGTGGCAGGTGGGTGTGGGGCCCGGTGCAAAGAGGAGGGGTTTATGATGACGCCAGGTGGCGTGGGGCCCCCTCCTTTGTCTGTAGTTGTTTCTCTCAGGAGAGAGAGGAGAGATGTGGGAAGTTTTTCCCATATCGGGAAGAATTGAAATTAATTGTGTATATATATATAGTTGTATGGGATTAGAGGTCACCAATCAGCTATAGCACCTTTATGAGGCAAGCCTGTGGTGGACAGTTGTTAGAAAAATTGCTGTTTCGGGCTGGGGTGTTACAAAAGTAGATCCACCAAACTAACACAAACACACCGATGATTTATCCCATTTAGCTTTTGCTTAATCTGGGGGAAAATATAGGGAGATCTGATATTCAACTAGAAGATATTATAATGAGTTACTGATTCACTCAATACAAGGAATTAAACTCACTCACCAAGAACTATCGCTCTCTCGAACCTCTCTTTGCAATGGAGAAAATAATCTATGAAGTACTCTACTCTCATATTGGAGGAGTTTACAATATATATAGAAGAATAGAGAGAAACCTAGGTCTAATCTTGATTCTTAGTCGTCCGATATAACCTGGAAAAGAAGTAACTGAATAGGAGTCGTACGATCTAACTTGGAGTTGAAGATTGGGCTGAAACGACCCAACAAATCGATGCCCAAAACAAACACAGCGCCGCAGTCGGTCGACCATCCAACAAGACCAGTCGACCATTCTCCTCTCGGCCAAACCCTATGCAACTGCAGTCGGGTGTGCGGTCGGGGGTGCGATCGACCGCCACTATGCCTGCACTATTGCTACACTGTTTTCTTCTACTCTCTTCGACCCGTCGACCTCCGTGCTTCATCATACATTCTTCTAATATGAACCATGAGTATTCAAGACACATTCCTAACAATCCTGTTAATAGGAATATGGCGCAACATCTGCCACATGTCCTGTCAATAGGAATCTTCCTCGAAGGAGGTTTTCCTTAGTGAGGGCAGCATCACTGGGAACAAGCCAAAGGAATACTTAAGGTGCCTTGATTTTCCATACAAGATTAGACCACTTCGTTCTACACCCTCTGAAGTTGAGTCTCGCATATCGTGATCAAACGGAGAACCTCCCTTGCTTCTCAAGGCACCACTACATATGTCTTGTTAGGAAAACTAAGGATCTTGTTGAGTCTTCGACACAATCAACACAAACCACCAAGAAAAACTAGATCACACCAATCACACAAAGCACACAAGAATTGTCTTGGTTGGGGCTTTCACCTTAATCCATGGAAGAAAGAACCGATATGTTATTTCAAAAGAGAAGATACAAGAATATTATAATTCTCACCACGACCCTCTCTCAAACCTAACTAGAACTTGGTTGATGCTTACAATGGAGAAACTCTCTCAACCTCTCATATGAAGTACTCTCTTCTTCTATTCGGCACTCAATAGAATCATATCGTTCTATAAGTCGTTTACATTGTATTTATAGATCTAGAAAAATCCTAGTTTGATACACTTGATACATTAACCATCCGATCACTACTGAAGAGATAATCCTGCATTGGGAGTCGTACGATCTGACTTGAAGACGAAGTTGGGATTCTCACGAATCTCCAAGACCTGACCCAAATAACCCATCAGCGCCGCAGTCGGTTGACCATACACAACAGTCAGTGAATTGTTCCCCTCTCGGGAATCCTATGCAGTCAGAGCGGTCGATCGACCCCAAGTGCGGTCGACCGCAACTCCACCTGTTTACATATGCTAACTATTTTCCTTCTTCTTCGATGTCTCGCTTTGATCCATCTCAACGCTTCATCGTCTTCTTCATCGGACATTTGTATGTAAGACATACATACAAACCCAACAGTCTAGTCCTTTGGCACAAGTAGTTCTATTTAGGAAGGCTCGAAGTTCCTCCACCTTCCATGGAGGGTGGGTGGCAAGGAAGAAAATGATGGATTCCATGTCCCATTATGCCACTGCGATTTGACACAACTCAGTGATTAGGAAGCCAAACTACATAGGTCAGGGGAAATCGTTTTGAGTCAGTGATCCCCACACCAACAGTCCCACCAAAACCTTGTTGCTAACTCGTTGCCAATAGATGGGTTGAAGCTATGACGGAACATGTTGTATGTCTTAAAAACCACTTTCAAGAACCACAATACCCATCTTGACATTTGGACTCCAAAATCCTTAGTGCCTCATCCCTGAAGATAGCGCGACACTAGCCCCTGCCAAGTCTTGCGTTGGGATGGAACACCTTCCACCCCCATTTGCCAAGGAGGGCCAAATTCATCTCCCAAAGATCAGTGACCCCTAGCCCCCAAATTCCTCCATCATGCACACTCTTCCCCATGCATCTGATCAAACGGAAGCCCTTCCCCTAATCATTTCCTAACCCTATCAATTTCTTGAATCACCCATCTTGGTAGTTCAAAAAACGACATGTAGTATATAGGGAGACTGGTACATGACAGAGTTGAGTACGACTATCCTCTCTGCCAGAGATAAGGACTTACCTACCCATCTTGACAATCTACTCTTGATTTTGTCGATAAGAGGTAGTCAATCCACTTTCTTGAGCCTTTCTGGCTTTCACATAGTTGGCAGAAAAATATGTCATTACACTCTATGTATTTAGCAATAGCATAAGGTGGCCGTATCTTTTTGCTTGTTAACTCTACTTTTGAATTATTTGCAATTCAGATGCATACCCTACTTCCCATTCTTTGGTGGCCAGTCCAACATTAATGAACAATTGCTATAAATTATACAAACTTCAATTATACATGCCACCTTATCGTAGATTCATAGATAGTAACTTGCTTTATGTGAATCAAGCATAGAAGAGTTGACATCAAAATGAGAATGGCTTTCCAACAAATTGTGACATCATACTAGGGACATCTGAACATGGGTCTTTTATGTTAGGTAGGTGACCATAACGTAATTCTAACAAGAAAGAAGAGCATGTAATGTTTCAATCTCAACTAGCAGCTCAACTAGCAGTGCCCGCCAGCGCCTGCGTGGGCTTATCAAACAATTTCATCCTGGTTGATGAAGTGTGAACATATGAAAGAAAATGTGATATAACTGATACATGAAGTTGTTCAGAATATGATAGAAATTGATATATTGTTCAAATCATCGTCATTGATACACGGAGTTCATCAAAACACAACAAAAATATTATACGTACCAGATAATAAGTTTTTAAGTTCAATTGAGGACAAATAGTGTCTTTGTCCTACAACTACAAAAGTAGCAGTTAGTTAAGACTAGCAACGGGCCAAATTTGGGGGTGACCCATATAAGCCCAAGCCCAAGTCCAGATTCTATAGTTAGGCCCAAGCCTTCGATTTGTCTTCGGGCTTCAAATCATGAGTTCAAGCCATACTAAATCCAAAAAAAGGGTAAGACCTAAGCCCGAATATTTAATTATACGCTTCTAATATATAATTTCTAATATTGACATAATATCTAGAATATTTATATAGAAAAAAAACAGCTTGAATACTATATGAATAAAAAAAATATCTTGATTATTTTTGTAAAATTATATATTTTTTATATTTATATTCTAATACTATATTTATAAGGTGCCAATTTTTGCTATATAAACTATAATACTTATTTCAATTTATACAAGTGAATGTCTATTAGAAAGAAAAAAAAATATACAAATGAATAAACATGATTTTTTTTAAAAAATAATTATGCATATACATAATATTAACATAAATGTGCTTATGCATATCTATCTATTTCTATTATAAAAGCAAGAATAAAATATGTCCTTAGTAGATTTGGACCACACATTTTAATCTTATAATATCTTAGATCTAATCTATACCATAGAAATCTCTCAAATATTTCATATCTGAACCACACATCTTATTCTTAGATCTAATCTGGGCCATAGAGATTCTACCCTTAACTAATCCCCTATAAAGAATTTTTTGCCGCAGTAGGCCACTTTTTGAAAATATTTGCTATTATGAGCCAGTTTCGAAACTATTAGCGCTCGTGGGCTACTTGGTGTCACGTCAGCAACGGCCGCTATTCTCATTAGCAGCCTCTTCATTTTGAAAGTCGCAAATAGGAATAGCGGCCTATGTTTTAAAATATTTAGAAATTTTTGTTTACTGTCGCTATTCCCACTAGCGACCGAAGTATATATGAGGTCGCTAATGAGATTAGCGACCTTTAATGAACTGTATTTTAACACTTAGCAAAATTTAGATAGCTCGTACTCTCTGAAAAATAACAATTAATTTATTTTAAAAACTGAGGTCGCTATTCGGAATAACGACCTTAGTTGTACAAAGGTCGCTATTCAGAATAGAGACCTTTATTGTACTAAGGTCGTTATTCCGAATATAGACCATTATTGTATAAAGGTCGTCATTCCGAATAGAGGTCTTAGTTGTGTGACTATTTTGCAAATGTTACAAAGAACAAGAAGATTGAGTTTCCTATTGAGGTTACTATTGAGAATAGCGACCAAAGTATACTAAGGTCCCAATAGCGACCTTAGTTGGATGATTATTTTGCAAATCCTACAGAGCAAGGAGATTTAGTTTTCTACTGAGGTCGCTATTCAGACTAGCGACCTCAGTTTTAAATTTTCTTTTCCAAGTTAGCAAAAGTTCTTTAAAAATTACTAAGTGTCTCATTACATTCATTTGCTATTAGCGACCTCATATATACTTCGGTCGCTAGTGGGAATAGCGACACCAAACAAAAATTTCCAAATATTTTAAAGCATAGGTCATTATTCCCATTAGCGACTTTCAAAGTGAAGAGTCCGCTAATGAGAATAGTGACCAATGCTGACATGGTACCAAGTAGCCCACGAGCGCTATTAGTTTTGAAACTATCCCATAATTACAAATATTTTCAAAAAGTGGCCTAGTACGGCAAAAAAACTCTTAAGATAAAGCATAATAGAGTTATCATCACATCTCCTCTCTCTTCTTCCGTCTTCTCTGAATCTCTCTCCCCTCGTCTCCCCCAATTTCACAAACCTTACTCTCCTCCCCTCTTTCCATCTCAAAATCAAAACTCCAAAATTCCTCGAATTTAATTCATGGGTAAGGTTTCCGAATGCTAGCTTTCCCAGGGGTTCATGTAGATTGGAGTTATACATTACGAATCTCATGTCAATTTCCCCTTCCCTCTTTATTTTTCTATTTTTTGTTGATTTGTGACTCTCAATTATTATTGTGTTTGAAATTCATGTTTTGTTTTGAAATTAGATTATCATGATTGAATTTCGTAGCATATGGTTCTTTTATCATTGAACACGTTGAAATTGGTGGGAGGGTGCGATCGCTATGCAGGTGTCGTGGAGTCAGTTTTCGATTTGCGAGGCTTGGGCCCATAGATGGGGTCCCCCCAGCGAGGTGAAGGCAGGGATCGGCGGGTGATAAAATCCTGCCAGACTTGTCTCAGGTGGGTGTGCATGTGCCGTGGAGGCACTGTATGAAGCTAAACTGACGTACTTACAATTTTGTTGGACCGAACTTGTTTATCGGCCCACCCTCCAGGGTTGTTGGAGGGATTTGTTGTTTGTACGCGTCATTTTGCTTCATGTATGTTTTATTTTCTGTCTGTAGTTTGTACTTGGGCCCAGTACTCTGGGTTTGTTTCGTTAAACTCTTATTAATGAAATAGGGTGGCCAGATTCCACCTTTTCCCTAAAAAAAAAAAATTAAGTTGAAATTGGTAGATTATCATGTATATATACTTCACACTTTTATTATTAATTTTTTTTACTTCTTACCCTTGTTAATTGAATTTAGTGGTGAATTGTTGTTGTTGCAGATAGTTGTAAAGTTAAAAGTTGCAATTGTCTTATGAGTTAGCCAAATTAATTTGCAAGAAAATAGGAGAATTATGTGCTTTCTTTTCTCTTTGGTAGATTTCATATTGACTTAACTGGTTAATGATACTTTTGGCATGTAGATAATCTGATTGTGTCCAATTAAATACCGTAGCCCATAACTAACATATAGTTACCCATGTTTTTTTACCTATATGTGATAAAAATGCTACACCGAAGAGAAATTACTGCGGAGAAGGTAAGACTCAACTTAGCCTCCATGAGACAAACATTATGCAGTTCTATTAAGAAGCCGCTAAGAGGCCAAATTTTGTGAATTTATATGAATTGATATTAAAAGAACTAGCCATTTTGCAGTTTTACTAAATATTCTTTGTCAGCATTAAGTACGTAGAAAGCACTAAAGAGTGCTTATTCACTTAGTTCTTTGTCAAGCATTAATTTTTTGGCATGTCGGAAATGCATCTAGAAATGTTTGGAAAGTGATCAATATCCGACACATCTGATATGTGTCCGACACAGGCATGACACCAATTTTGACATGTTGATGCTACAAATCTTTTGAAGCATGATCTGAAATGCACTAATATAGACATGAAGTAACTTTCTATAGTAACAACCAAGGCCAAGGAAGAACAATATCCACACAACAAGGAGGTAATCATAGTTAGCATATATTTAAAGTGAACAACATAACTGAACCCATGCATCTTAACTACAGCATGGAACATATAGATGATTTTCCACTACTTTTATAGAGTAGAGTTTATCTTATTACTTGCCTATATAACAAGTAGGTGAGTATAAATTATACTTGCAAGTCAAATATAGGTTTGATATACAATTTAAAACCTGGAAGTTGAAGTTATATCCGGTAATATGGTATTACATAATAAAAATGGCATTTTTAGTTTACTAAAAGTGAATTTAAACTTTGACTTATAATTAAGAGACTCCTTAGTTCAGTTACCAAAATTGTTTAACTTGATTTAGAGTTAAGGTTCATTCGCTTAACTTTTTTTTTTGGAGAAGTAAAATAGCCAGAGTTCAACAATTCTTAATTTCTATTCAATGAAGACTTTTAAAGGAAAAAGAATTTTATCGTTCTCTTAACCTTATATTGAATATTGTGCAGTATTGAAACGTCAATTATCTGCTACGAGTAGCAAATGCATTTTAGTCCAGCTTGTGTTTCTTTCTGGTATTTCTTTTTTATTCATTTTACTGACATTCCTTGTGGTAATTGTTGACAAAGTATGTCATTTAACTTCCTAATCGCAACTAAATATGAGTTTTTTTCTTAAGGTTGATATGAAGGTCTAATTTTATCCAAACATCTTGCAAAGGGAGAGGTCCTCACCGTGAGATATTCTTTGTTCTCCTAAAGCGAAAGCTGGCAACAACCACCCAGGCACTGGTAGTGTGGGACAAAGAACTTGTGTATTCTTAGCCCTCACTGTGGTCGAGTTCCTGAAGGAGATTTACATGTTAACACATGACTTATGGAATCTCCCTCTAATGGAAGGTATCAACATCTATTACTCTTTAGTGTGCAACATAGGGGTGGCATTCGGGCTGGGTTGGCCCGGGACCGACCTGGCCCGGCCCAGCCCATCCAAACCCGAGCTTAACTGGGGCCAGACCGGATGAATAGTGCGGTCCGGTTCGGTTCAGAAAAATCCGAAAAAAGCCCGGTAACAGCCCGGCCCGCCAGCGGCCCGGCCCGCACCAGCCCGGGACCGGGTTGAACTGGTCCGGGCTGGCCCGCGGGTCGACCGTTGCTGTTACCGTTGGGATTTTTTTTCTTTTTTCGAGAATTTGTATTTAATAATTAGGGTATGTAAAATTACCAAAATACCCCCCAACGGATTTATACTAGCTAGTTTTGGGGGGTGTTTTGGGAAATTGAAAATTTACATTTTCTATATATACAACCTCATTTCATTCAATTCTGTTCACAAATTTACTCAACTCTCTCTACTATCTCTCAACTTTCTCAACAAAAATCAACAATAATCAACAACATTCAACTACTCTCTTTCAAGATTCAACAAACAACAACATTCAACTACTCTCCTTCAAGATTCAATATCAACAACATTCAACTACTCTCTTTCAAGATTCAACAATCAACATCAACCAACTACATAAGCATCAACACTACAAGTCTCTTCACTCTCTCTACCTTCATTCTTCAACAAACAATCTACGCTCATACGGTATTTTCGTATTTTTATAATTTTTAGAATTCTAATTATTTTTGTTATCATTTATTTCTCATAATTAGATTGGATTTTCTTCTTCTTCTTCTTCTTCTTCTTTTTAGATTTTTTTAGGTAATTTGGTAAACATACACTAGAATAACAATTTTATAGTTGTTCTTTTATTTGCTTTGTAGAATAATTTTCATAACATACACTACAATTAATTTTAAAACATACACTACAATTAATTTTCATAACATACACTAGTTTATATGGCATCTAACCGATCGCGTGGTAGACATAGTAGCCGAGAGTCCACTAGTAGTCGTCGCATTCCTATCATTCCTCTTCCATATGTAGATAGTGAAGAAACACTTTACAATTATGATACTATTCACGATATTCATGAAACACACACGGAACAAGTAGAAGCAGAAGTAGAAGGAGAAGACATAGAACCACAACTATTGGAACAAGGCCCATCTCAATTCCGTAAAACAAGAGGGATCAAATCTAAAGTGCACAATTTTTTTGACTTTGTCTCTTCACAAAATGATAAGAATGTAGGATTAAAAATTTGTAAGAAGTGTCAAACACCGTATAAGTTTAAACTAGGATCGGGAATGGGTACACTTCAACGACACTTAAGTAAATGTCAACCCGAATTTTCTAAAGACACCCTCATACAACAAAAAATACACCCTAAGACCGGCCAAATAGATAGTCATGGCTATGATCACGATCTCGTTCGTAGAGAAATGGCTAAGTTAGTAATTAGAGATGAATTACCTTATTCATTTGGTGAAAGTAGGAATGTAGACATCTTTGCACAAACCACAATAAACCCCCATTATAAAAAAATTCCTAGGAATGTAGTAAAGGGTGATTGTAAATTAGTTTACAATGAGGCTAAGGATTTTTTAATAGCAACACTTACGTCACTAAACACTAGAGTTTCTTTGACATCGGATGAGTAGGTAGGAGTGAACAGCGTTCCAATGATGTGTGTAACATGTCATTGGATAGATTCCGATTGGCTACTTCAAAAGAGGATAATTTCATTCGGATTTATTAGGTACCTACATAAGGGTGAGATATGTACCACACACATCATGGAAGCATGTAACAATTTTGGTATTTTTTATAAAGTTTTTGCTATTGGTTTTGATAATGCCTCTAATAATACTAAGGCAATTGCTAGTTTGCTAATTACACTTAATCCTTTAGAACCGGAAATTTTTCATGTTAGGTGTGTATGCCATATTTTAAATCTTTGTGTACAAGATGCACTTAAATATGGACACGATAAAATTGAGGCAATGAAAAATTGTGTTCATTTTATTACATTGAGTGGTCCAAATATCAAGTTTTTCATGATTGGTGTCAACTTAGGGGAATTGTATTTAAACGTTTTCTTAAAGATGTTAGACATCGTTGGAATTCAACTTTTGATTTATTATGTGTTGTTCTTCACTATCGTTTTAATTTTAAAGAATTTTGTATTGATATGGGTATGCAAGATTGTATGTTATATGATGATTTTTGGTTTTTTGCCGATAGTTTGTACAACTGTTTAGAACCTTTTAATGATGTTACTTTACAATTTTCAAAAACATATACATGCACACCTAGTGGTATTTTACTTGCAATTGTCACTATGATGACAACAATTAAAGATTTGGTAAATGACGCTTTTATTGGAGAAATGGTTTATGCCGCTTATAGTAAATTTTTAAAATATTTTCATCCCCTTCCTATGTTATATTGTGTAGCTAGTGCAATGAATCCCATTATTAAATTAGATGGCACCAAAAATCTAATTGAAATTTTTTTTACTTATGCTCCACACGAAGAAATAAATGATTTTGACCATGTTGTTTTCATTACAAAATATGAAAATGTTTTGAATAATTTATACGATAGTTACGATAGAATTTATTCATCTAACACTACACAAACACAAAATGTTAGTTCTTCTTCTTCTTCTATGTTATCAAAGGGAAATGGTCTTGCCACTAGTATTGTTTTAAATCTCTTAAAATCAAAAAAACCAAGAACCAATTCACAAATTAGTTGAATTGGTATAATGCACAACCTCCCATTAATAATGTAGTAGATGTGTTTTCTTTTTGGAAAACTAATGAACATATTTTTAGTATTCTTTCTCGCATGGCTAAAGATTTGCTAACGGTGCCGGTGTCAACCGTTGCATCGGAAAATATTTTTTCTCTTGGTGGTAGGATTATGAGCCCGAACAGGAATCACTTGACGGCAAAGAATTTGGAGATGTTGGTATGCGCCGAAGATTGGATGAAAGCGGAAAAGAGGACTCAAGACTTACAAGAATCACAAAACGGATCAACAAGTAGCGACGAGTGAAGAAATAGTAGAATTTAATTTGTATAATGTATTGTAAATAATTGGGAAAATTTATGGGGATGAGATTCTATATTTAGGTTAAGTAGAAGTGTACGACAATAGTCCAATGCCTTCTCTTCAATCTAAATAGAGGCCATCTCGATCTCTAAATTCAAATAATTTCCTTGTTTTGTAATTTTATCTAATTTGTATGAAATTGTATTCATGAACTTGATTTTATTTAACATCATGTAATTTATCAAATCAATTAAAATTTGGTTTTAATTTCTTTTATTTATTAGTCCTATGCAATTGTAATGAAATATTGAAATTAACATTTAATACTTGATCTTCCATCTTCCTAAAAAAATGCAGTAATTAAACCGGCCCGGCCCAGCCTCCACCCTAGGGGCCGGGGGCAGGTCCGGGCCAACATTTTCGCAAAGAAGCCCGGCCCAGCCTGCATCTTGGGGGAGCCTGGCCCTTGTTTTTCCGGGACCGGGCAAAGCCCGGGCGGTCCCGTCCCAGCCCGGCCCGAATGCCACCCCTAGTGCAACATAACGGGTTTTGACATGTTCTTGATTTTGTTTGTCAAATTTTATTTGAAGCTACATAAACTTTATAACTGAAAACACCTTATAGCTTGTATGTCTAACAGATAGGAGGAAGAGTAGAAAAAATGTTGTCGTTCATCGCCTCCTATTAGTGTACATACTATGTAAATCAAAAGAATACAAATACAATCAAATTATACAATATGCCAATTATATAGGATTGACTCATCTCTCATTCTCTAAACATTCTATTCATGCTCCTATGGTATTAGTAGCAATCATGATGGTTGATGAATAGCGAATGTTGGGACACGAATCGAAATGTTGATGTAGTGGCTTGTACAGCCAGCAACGGACAAGAGTAGCTTTTAATATCACGGAATTCTCTCTCTCTTTAGTCGGTAATCTGTTAAGCATACACGATTTCAGTTTTAGCTTAGGTTGTTCACTAGAAGATCACAGGTGGGCATTCAAAACACTAATGTTTCATAATTTGCATATTGCAGTAAAACAATTCATTCAGATAATCATGGTCCTAGGGAGACATACATATAATTGTATAAAAACTATAAGAAATATAAAAAATATATATGTGAAATATTTTTCTCCAAAGTCGAACCAACAGAATGATTACAGAGAGCTAGCTAGCATTATAAACTTAGGATTGGTTGGGGCACAAAACTGTCACAGACTCACAGTATTTCTCAAAATACCAAATCCAAACAGAACACCAAAATGGTAAAACTCATCTATTAGGTTTCATGGATTTATTTTTTTTTTAATCCTGCATTATAAGTTGTATTATGTATATCGGTTTTATTTATACTTGTTGCTTGTCCCTGTAACTTAAACAATGTGTAGTGAAAAATATCATGTGCTTCAATATGGTACGGAACATGCAAGCATCTACTGCAAAAAACATATTGTGGTTGTTGACATCAAGAAACCTGAGCCTATTTTGCAGGAATTTCTATGGACAACTCTGGTGCACTACATTCCATTTCACTGAGAAATATTTGAGCAGTGTATCTTCTAATCGAGCATAAAATCATAACTAATATCTACATTCTGTCTTTGTTTTCATTTTATGTTATAGCACATTATGTCTTCTTGATTCTATTTGTTCCAGTACATTTAGAATTGAAGAATTTATGTACTCAAATTTGTAATTTTGTTTTATTTTTCAGTAATGAATCAATAGTAATGAATCAATGGTTATATAACAGTTTGATTATGCATAACTGATCTACATATTGATGAACTGTCCTCTGTACTCTAGTTCCTCAATATGAACTCAATATTTTATGGCATCTCTCATAAATCAATTCTTGTTAAAAGTTGAAGGAGTTCAGCCGATATTTGTCATATTACATTTTTCACAATTTGTAAGATAGTTTAAAGGATGATTGTATTTTTTTTTCGTTCTCTTAACCTCGAAAGAATAAAAGATACAAGTTAAAACTTTATATGAGTAAGCAAGGTGCATCATTGGTTAACCTGCAAAAGAGCTTGAAAAATATATGATGAGGTGTAACATGTGCAAAAAATAGTTAGTAGCTAATTACTTCATTTTATATGCAAGAAAAAAATTGTTGGAGAATTTAGTAGACACATCAAGAAATGCATCAAGAAAGACTATACTCTTTGTATCAAATCACATATTGTCATTTATGGAAATAAAACCACACGAACTTTGACTGAGTGCAAGATAAGAAAGGGTAAAGAAGAAGCAATATACAATTAAGTTGAAGAAGTTAAAGTCGAATAGGATGATTGACTAATGAACAATGCAAAAGATTAACTGATGTGCTGTTTATAATTTTATAATATTAGCCACATGCACACCAACAAGCAAAATGCCCTAATTGGTATTCAGTGGGGTGAGTGATAGAGTTTTGGCTCGAATCCGAAGACCCCAGTTCGAGTCCAGGCTTTCCCGTCAAAAAAACAAAAAACAAAAAAACACAAAAACAAAAAAACAAAAACAAAAACATGCACCAAGCTGCGTGCATGCATTTGGTGCATGACCGATTTCCACTAGTGTATATATATGTAATCACATGTATACATAGACATATAGATGCACAAATTTGATCCGAATCATTCGGACCTATATACTTGAGCCTGAGCCCGACCCGAATTTTGTTCGGGACTAAAAAGTTGAGCCCGAGCCCGAGCTCGACCCGAATTGATAAATGATTAGCCCAAGCCCGCATATAATCATTTCATGACATAGTCAGGTCCGGGTCGGTTTGGACCAAGTGACGCCCTAAGTTAGTACTTCACTGCAACTAAACCAAATGAGGGGATAATTTGTTCATCATGAGCCATTGCTGATAGCCATCCATCATGCTTCGCCTTGATTATAATGTTTGGACAGCAGTAGCTCTTTCCGTGAAAAAAAAATGTATGAAATATGTCAAGTCTTAACTGATGTAACATTGCAACGGAAGATCAGTTTCATGTGAAAAAATCAATTCTGAAGCAATTAGAAAAAATTTTATATTGTCAAAAATTGAAAAATTAGAAAGTGAAGGCCTGTTTTTTTTTAATATATAGAGTATAAAATTTTGTTCAAATTCTTGACTGTAAAGCTTAATTTTATACTTTTCTTTAAAAGTAATTGATGAATAATGTGTGCATTACCTGAATTGTTCTCATTCCCGAAATGACCTGCAGTTTGGTTTCATTGATGAAGCTATGTCAAGACTGCTGACAAGCTTTATGACCCTTTTATTCTCAACCTTCCTGGTGTTTTTTTTTTAGAGGAAAAGGTGAAGTATGACCACCATGTTTCATTAATAAGAAGTTAATAAAATAAACTCAGAGTATTGAGCCAAGTACAATAACCTATGTAATCCACAAAAGAACATAAAACCACCATAAAACATGGAGGGTGGGGCACAAAACGGTATAACCAACATATAACAAACAAAAAATATCTAATCATCTACTCCCCCCAACAAAACCCTGGGGTGGTGGGGACACAAATCTGACTGGCCTGACACCTTCCTCAGTCCAGCGTCGGCCCAATCTCTACCTCATCATCATCATATTCATCCACCTGGAAGACGCTCGCTATCCGCCCTCTAGGTCCTGCAGCAGCCACATTTGCCCAAAAAGAGATACGGTGCATAATGTAAGTCAAATTACTAGAAATATTATTACAAGTCCAACGGAAGTACCAATTATTCCTGTCTAGCCAAAGTCCCCAGGTTGTAGCGGCGATAGCAATAAACCAAGCTTTTCTCATCGTTCGTCTCTCTGTAGCGAACTTAGGTCCTACCCACAAATCCTCATACTTACTTGGATACTCAGACGTCCCTAAGGCACTAAGAACCTCCACTAGGACTGCTTTACTCCTGGGACATTCCAGAAAAAGGTGGTCTCTAGATTCCGGGATAGCATTGCAAAACCCACATGTAGGGTCCAAGTTCGGTTGACGTTTCGCTAGGTTCTCCCTAGTCAATATAGCGTCGTTAAGCACTAGCCAAAGGAACGCTTTGACTTTCAACGGGGTTTTCGCCTTCCACACTACTCCCAACCAGCACGGGCTACATCCTCTAAAGTGAATGCGGTTATATAGGGAACGAATGGTGAAGGCGCCATTCTTTTCCAGACCCCAAGATTTCTTATCGGGGCCCTGTGAGCATATTATACCAGTGTTGGCGATATAGGTCTGAAGTTCCGTGAGCCTATGCTGGGATGTAGCGCCCCGAATTTCTAATATGAGAGCTTAGAAAATACGTGGCACATTCCCAGTGATCCACTTCAATATAACAATAAACACAACCAAACACCACTAGAATTTTCAACATTTATCACAATCAAACTTTTACATATCACAGCGGAAGACTAAACAACTCAAAATTTGCTCAACATGACTTTACAACTCAACACTGAACACTAAATAGTCCATTTATCCAAAAGCTACTAACTCAAGCATCCATTCTCCAACTCTAGGCAATAACCTACAACAAGTGAGGCTAGAGTTGAACCCTAACCCCCAAACTAAAGGGGTCAGCCATAAATGGTGTGAGTGGCATAAAAATCAAATAGCAAATATAAATGAACTTATAACATAGTATCCAACTAAAAGTAACCAAAGATGTAAAGTGTGAAGTAGCAAGAAATGTAAACAACGAGTGATATCCAAAACCCACAAGTCAAGTGTGGGAAAGCAGGAAATCCAAATGCAGAAAAGTGAGTCAAGAAAACATGATGACCAAATGCTGACAACGATGACTACTAAGAGATGAAGATAAACTATGATAATTTGCCCATGCTTGATCATTCAGGAGATAGATCCCACATCTCAGGTATTTCCCTGGATAATTCGGGAGATCTTCCCACATCTAAACACAGTCTCATCATCACAAGAATACCACAAAAGCGTCGCCTCGACCTTGATAATTCAGGAGTTCAATCCCACATCTCAAGATAATTACTTGGATAATTCAGGAGATATACCTCACATCTCAGGTTAACTACCTGGATAATTCAGGAGATAAATCTCACATCTCAAGTTAACTACTTGGATAATTCAGAAGATTGAGTCTCACATCTAAAGCCTTACTGAGGTGCATAACTCATGTTCCCATTCGTCATGACTTTACTAATGCCTGTCCTTATTAATTTGGGTTACTGAACAAAATCTCCTAGAGTAGTGTACCCTACCGGACTAAAAATATGATTAACTGAAAATTCGCCTCAATGGGCCTCAACAAATAACTCAACAAATATCTCAACACCGGTATACTAGGGGCACGTACCTCTAGAGACTCAAAAACAAATATTTGAACAAAATCCCACTAACTGAGTGGCTCAACTGAATATCTCAAAATCATATTCTTAAAGAATATCTCACAATCAAATACTGAACAAATATCTCAAAATCAAATACTGAACAAATATCAAAAACTGAACAAAGATCTCAAATCAAACGTACAGATCCCTCAGTGCCAGTCGACTCATGCTCAGGTAAGTCGACTGTCCAGAGGACGATTGTCCAGAATTTCACAAAAATAATCTACGGCAATATCAGTCGACTAGGGAAAGTCATCAGTCGACTGCCCCGAAACAAATCACAATAATTCTCAAAAATATAGTCTAAGTATTTAAGTCGACTGAAAGGTTCATAGGTCGACTGTCCAGAAAGGACTAAACAAAGTTACAAACAGCGGACCAGTCGACTGACAGCAGTCTAAGTCGACTGTCCCGAACAATTCTCAAAGACTGAAAGTACAACAGTAGGCTCGTACCAGTCGGCTGCTCTATAGGCCAGTCGACTGTCGGCTACAGATTCCAAAAACAGGTCTGAACACAAAATCAAACTGGGGTTTTCTGAAGTTCATTGATCATAAAAATTAATTTGTATCCAGGCAATAAACAACTCTCAAATAATCCCATCATGGATACGTTACACAATCAATCAATTCCTCAAATCTCAACTTCTCAAGATCTAATTCACTAATCCTCCATTAGGGTTTCTCAACAAAATTTTTTCCTCAACTCATAATCAAATTCTGACTTAAAAGCCATAAGATCTAGATGTTAATCACCCGATCACAACTTAATCAATTTCTTAACATGCTTTCCAATAGTACGATTCCAATGATTCATATTTCCTCAACAGTCTTGACTATTTCTCATACATGATCCAAATCTCAACAAGTGTTCTCATCATCCATATTCAAATAAAAGATCCATATCATACATATAATGGGACTAACAAAACAATAATATAAAGATCACAAACAAAGCATAACAAGAGATCTTACGTCATTCATCAATCAAGACAAACAAAACAAACCAACTCACCTTGATTTGAAGAAAAATCCACAAAAGCTTTCTCCTTGCTAGATCCAAAAATCATCTCTTGTTCCTCAAACAAATCCCAAGAATCTGTATATTGAAAATGACGGCTGGGAAAAGGAAATCCCTTATATATGCCGGATATAATATTAGGGTTTTCACCCAATTTGCAAAATAATCCTTTCCCAAAATATAACTTACATATATATAGATTAGTTTTGAAATTCCATCAAATATTATTTAAATTAGGATTTAGTAGAAAATATACGTCCAAACTTCAGCCAATACTGCTCAAACGTCCAGAATGCCACTTTTGCGTTTAAACCCGAACAAACGTCAATTTTGTAAATAAGTCCTTCTTTTCTCAAAAATTGCAAATAGTATCAATTAATTTCAGGAAAATCTGGAAAAATACTACATAAATCTCAAATAATAAATAATGATTTTTCATAAAGAAATCTTAATTTTTCAAACTTCTAAAAAGTCATTTGCACGTGTATTGCACGTGTACGAAAAATAAATTTCTTAGAAAATATTAATTAAATCTCAAAAAATCATTTAAATTCATTTTCAAATAATTAAAATAATATTTGAAAATGTGGGGTTCTACATCACTCCCTCCTTAGAAGAGTTCTGTCCTCAGAACTACGATTAATGAGTTCAAACACATACCAAGCAAAAGAAAATAGTGTTTCACATATATATAGAACATAATCCAAACAATTTCTTATAACATCACAATCAAGACAAAGGAATACACCATATATCAGTCAATAGCACAATCATCCAAAGAATTCCAATCACATACAAGAAATACACTCATACAAACAATTCAGGAAATTCCTTCAGCATGCGATCCTCGGGCTCCCAAGTAGCCTCCTCGAACTGTTGATTCCTCCACAACACTTTGACCATAGGTATTACCTTGCTCCTAAGGACTTTCTCCCTACGATCAACGATCTCAACAGGCTGTTCTTTGTAGCTCAAGTTCACTTGTAGGTCTTCAGGAACTTCTACCAACTGATGATTCTGATCGGCCACATACTTTCTTAATAGCGACACATGAAACACATCATGTACTTGCGCTAACTCCTCAGGAAGTTTCAATCTGTATGCTGTCTTGCCAATCCTCTCCACGATCCTATACGGTCCAATATACCTCGGTGCCAACTTGCCTCCCTTACCGAATCTGATTACTCCCTTGGTCGGAGAAACCTTGAGGAAAACTGCATCCCCAACCTCAAACTCCAAATCTCTTCGTCGAGTGTCAGCATAACTCTTTTGCCGACTCTGAGCTTCAACTAACCTCTGGCGAATCAGCTCAATCTGCTCTGACGTCTGCTGCACGATCTCAGGACCATACATCTGCCTCTCGCCAACCTCATACCAACAAACAGGTGTCCTGCACCTCCGCCCATACAAAGCCTCATACGGTGCCATCCCAATACTTGCATGGTAACTGTTGTTATAAGCAAACTCAACCAATGCCAAGTATCTCTCCCAACTACCACCGAAGTCCATAACACAAGCTCTCAACATATCTTCTAGCACTCGATTCACCCTTTCCGTCTGACCATCTGTCTGCGGATGAAATGCTGTACTGAAATCAGTTCTGGTGCCTAAAGCTGCTTGTAGGCTCTTCCAAAACCTCGAAGTAAACCTTGGATCTCTGTCCGAAACAATCGACACAGGAACTCCATGAAGTCTCACAATCTCCCCAATGTACAACTCAGCCAACTTCTCTATCGACCAAGTAATCTTCATGGCTAGAAAATGTGCCGACTTAGTCAATCGGTCCACAACAACCCAAATCGAGTCATTGCCCTTCAAACTCCTCGGCAAACCCGTGATAAAGTCCATGCTGATATTCTCCCACTTCCACTCCGGAATGGGTAATGGCTGTAATAAACCTCCAGGTCTCTGATTCTCTGCCTTGATCTGCTGACAAGTCAGACACCTTGCCACAAAATCTGCTACATCCCGCTTCATACCAGACCACCAAAAATGTGGTTTGATGTCCCTGTACATCTTCGTGCCTCCTGGATGAACTGATAACAATGTACTGTGTGCCTCCTGCAAGATACTCTCCCTCAACTCTGCATTATCTGGAACACACAACCTCTCACCCAACCAAAGAACTCCATCTTGGACACGAAATTCTGATAACTTGCCTTCTGAAACCTGCTGCATCATCTTCTGGATCTCTGAATCCGATTTCTGACCTTCCACAATCCTCTCCCTCAGAGACGGCTGCAGCCTCAACTGAGCCAAAGATGCCCCTAAACCTCGCAGTACTACCTCGATACCTGCCTGATCGATCTCTGCTGCCAACTCCCTTCAAGTAGTGATCAATCTCGATAAACTACTCTTCCTGCTAAGTCCATCAGCCACTACATTCGCCTTGCCCGGATAGTACTTGATCTCAGGACGAATGTCTTCCAATACTTCCAACCACCTTCTCAGCCGAAGATTCAAATCCCTCTGCTGATAAATATACTTCAGGCTCTTGTGGTCAGTGTACATATTGACCTTCTCACCATAGACATAATGTCTCCATAGCTTCAAGGCATAAATGATAGCTGCTAGCTCCAGATCATGCGTCGGATAATTCTTCTCATGCGGACGCAATTGCCTCGAACCATAAGCAATGACCTTACCTTCCTGCATCAAGACACATCCCAAACCTCTGAGAGACGCATCACTGTAGATATCATAATCCTTCCCAGCTTGCGGCAATGCCAATATAGGTGCAGTAGTCAACCTTTCCTTTAACTCAAGGAAACTCTCTTCGCACTTATCTGTCCATACAAATGTCACATTCTTCCGGGTCAAACCTGTCATCGGTACTGCAATCTGAGAATACCCCTGAATAAATCTCCTGTAGTACCCAGCTAATCCCAAGAAGCTTCTGACTTCCTTCACTGACGTCGGCCTGGGCCAATCCTTCACTGCTTCCACTTTCTGAGGATCAGTAGCCACTCCCTCTTTAGAAAGAATATGGCCAAGGAAAGCTACCTCAGACTTCCAGAATTCACACTTCGACAATTTGGCATACAAACTGTGCTCCTGCAACGTCTGTAACACTGCTGTCAAGTGCGTCGAATGATCCCCTTCCGACTTCGAATATACCAAGATATCATCGATGAAGACCACTACGAAGGAATCGATGAACGGTCTCAACACCCGATTCATCATATCTATGAAAACTGCTGGCGCATTCGTCAACCCGAATGGCATCACCAAAAATTCATATAGCCCATGACGAGTCCTGAACGCTGTCTTACTCACATCTTCCTCCTTGACTCGCACCTGATGATACCCTGACCTCAGATCAATCTTCGAAAACACCGCTGCTCCTCGAAGCCTGTCGAACAAATCATCAATCCGCGGCAGTGGATACTTGTTCTGAATAGTCACCCTATTCAACTCCCGATAGTCAATGCACATCCTCATCGACCCATCCTTCTTCTTGACCAACAATACTGGCGCTCCCCACGGAGAAGAACTCGGTCTGATAAGCCCTTTGCTCAAAAGCTCCTCAATCTGCTTCTTCACTTCATCTTGCTCTACAGGTGCCATCCTGTATGGAGCCTAGGAAATCGGCGCACTTCCCGACTGAACATTGATGCAAAACTCTACATCTCTCTGCGGCGGTAATCCTGGAAAATCATCCAAGAACACCTGAGGAAAATTTCGAACAACCGGAATGCCCTTGACTTCATCCGAAATTGCCATCTTAGATACAATTGCAGCCACCTTCGGAATCTTCTTCTTCCCTTGGAAAGTTACTGCAGGTCCACCTGGTGCTTTCACCAACACCTCCTTCTGCTTGCAATCAATTGTGGCATCATATATAGCCATCCAATCGATGCCTACAATGACATCCACTCCCAACACTTGTAGTTCGATCAAGTCGATGCCGAACATCCTTCCACCAATCTCGATATCACAGCCCTCGTAATATCGATCCGCTACCAGCTCTTCACCTGACGGCGTTGCCACCGACAAGACCCTGCCTGGAAATAACTTAGGTTCCAAACCTAAGATCTTTGCAAAACTTGGCGATACAAATGTATGCGATGAACCAGTGTCAAACAAAACCTTTGCTTTAATTCCATTTATTAAAACAACTCCTGTTACAATAAGAATGATACTCAATCTTAAATTGTTCTGAAATAAAAGCTTTATTCATTACACTGATTCAAAAATGAAAGAATTCAAAATTCCTGCATACCCTGTATTACATCTTCCGAGTTTCTCACATCCTCCTCGGTCAATGCAAATACTCGCCCTTGCCTCTTCGGGACTTTGCTTCCACCCGAACCATCTTCCTTCAATTTTGGACAACGGAGCTTGGAATGTCCAGTCTGCCCACACTGAGAACAGATATGCTCTGCCAACTTCGGACATGATGACCTGTAATGTCCTACCTCCTTGCAGTAGTAACAGGTCACTCCCTGAGCTGCAGGCGCCTTCTGCACCGATCCACTGAACTTTGCCTGCTTTGCGGGGAATCCCTTCCCACTCTGGCCTGATGCTGGCCTCTTGTTCCGGTTCCAAGTATCCTGCTTCTTCTGAAATAGATCCATATCCTCCTCAGTCACTGCTGCTCGTCTGACCAGCTTGTCAAATCTTCTGATACCCAACGGAACCATCCTTGACCTCAAGTTTGGCCTCAAGCCCTGCTCAAACTTTTTGGCCTTCTTTGCTTCATCCATGACCAATTCTGGTGCATACCTCGAAAGTTGAGCAAATTTCGTCTCATACTCCCGAACAGTCATGCTGCCTTGCTGAAGGTTCATGAACTCGGTCGCCTTCTTCTCTTGAACATCCAGAGGAAAGAAGCGATCTCTAAACTCCTCCAGAAAAGCTTCCCATGTCAGCTGCTGATCTCCCAAATTCCTCTTCAGTGATTCCCACCAAACACCAGCATCTTTCTCGAGCTGCATCGAAGCTAACTTCACTTTGCTAGCTGCCGGAGTCTCTGACACCTCGAAAATCGTCTCCATCTTCCTAATCCAATCATCTGCTGTTGTTGGATCAGCTTGCCCCTCAAAGACTGGCAGCCTCATCCTCTTAAAGGATTCAATCTGCTTGATGGGGTCGGCATTCACCAATCCATGTCCAGCTCCATGATTGGGCGGCGGATTCTGCTGCTGCTGAGCTTGATGCTGTTGCGCCACGTTGAATGCCATCAACGTATTCAGTGTTTGATACACCTTGGCGAATTCAGCCTCTAGGTCGATCCCCATCCCTCGAGAACTACCTGATCCATCCTCATTGTTGCCACCATTTCTACCTCTGGGTGCAACCATTTTGAATACTGCAAAACGAGGGTAAAGTTAGAGTAACACACACGATTCAAACTTATATCAATGCCCTATGGCAAAACCATAACCATACCTCAAACCATAACTTCAAACCAAACATCATATTTCAACTCTATGTGATACTCACGCTCTGATGTCCACACCTAGGTACTCACTCTCTAGTATCCACACCTAGGTTGGTTTTCTTACTATGTCTATTATTACCATTGAAGCAGAGCTCTGATACCAATCTCTGTAGCGCCCCGAATTTCTAATATGAGAGCTTAGAAAATACGTGGCACATTCCCAGTGATCCACTTCAATATAACAATAAACACAACCAAACACCACTAGAATTTTCAACATTTATCACAATCAAACTTTTACATATCACAGCGGAAGACTAAACAACTCAAAATTTGCTCAACATGACTTTACAACTCAACACTGAACACTAAATAGTCCATTTATCCAAAAGCTACTAACTCAAGCATCCATTCTCCAACTCTAGGTAATAACCTGCAACAAGTGAGGCTAGAGTTGAACCCTAACCCCCAAACTAAAGGGGTCAGCCATAAATGGTGTGAGTGGCATAAAAATCAAATAGCAAATATAAATGAACTTATAACATAGTATCCAACTAAAAGTAACCAAAGATGTAAAGTGTGAAGTAGCAAGAAATGTAAACAACGAGTGATATCCAAAACCCAAAAGTCAAGTGTGGGAAAGCAGGAAATCCAAATGCAGAAAAGTGAGTCAAGAAAACATGATGACCAAATGCTGACAACGATGACTACTAAGAGATGAAGATAAACTATGATAATTTGCCCATGCTTGATCATTCAGGAGATAGATCCCACATCTCAGGTATTTCCCTGGATAATTCGGGAGATCTTCCCACATCTAAACACAGTCTCATCATCACAAGAATACCACAAAAGCGTCGCCTCGACCTTGATAATTCAGGAGTTCAATCCCACATCTCAAGATAATTACTTGGATAATTCAGGAGATATACCTCACATCTCAGGTTAACTACCTGGATAATTCAGGAGATAAATCCCACATCTCAAGTTAACTACTTGGATAATTCAGAAGATTGAGTCTCACATCTAAAGCCTTACTGAGGTGCATAACTCATGTTCCCATTCGTCATGACTTTACTAATGCCTGTCCTTATTAATTTGGGTTACTGAACAAAATCTCCTAGAGTAGTGTACCCTACCGGACTAAAAATATGATTAACTGAAAATTTGCCTCAATGGGCCTCAACAAATAACTCAACAAATATCTCAACACCGGTATACTAGGGGCACGTACCTCTAGAGACTCAAAAACAAATATCTGAACAAAATCCCACTAACTGAGTGGCTCAACTGAATATCTCAAAATCATATTCTTAAAGAATATCTCACAATCAAATACTGAACAAATATCTCAAAATCAAATACTGAACAAATATCAAAAACTGAACAAAGATCTCAAATCAAACGTACAGATCCCTCAGTGTCAGTCGACTCATGCTCAGGTAAGTCGACTGTCCAGAGGACGATTCTCCAGAATTTCACAAAAATAATCTAAGGCAATATCAGTCGACTAGGGAAAGTCATCAGTCGACTGCCCCGAAACAAATCACAATAATTCTCAAAAATATAGTCTAAGTATTTAAGTCGACTGAAAGGTTCATAGGTCGACTGTCCAGAAAGGACTAAACAAAGTTACAAACAGCGGACCAGTCGACTGATAGCAGTCTAAGTCGACTGTCCCGAACAATTCTCAAAGACTGAAAGTACAACAGTAGGCTCGTACCAGTCGGCTGCTCTATAGGCCAGTCGACTGTCGGCTACAGATTCCTAAAACAGGTCTGAACACAAAATCAAACTGGGGTTTTCTGAAGTTCATTGATCATAAAAATTAATTTGTATCCAGGCAATAAACAACTCTCAAATAATCCCATCATGGATACGTTACACAATCAATCAATTCCTCAAATCTCAACTTCTCAAGATCTAATTCACTAATCCTCCATTAGGGTTTCTCAACAAAATTTCTTCCTCAACTCATAATCAAATTCTGACTTAAAAGTCATAAGATCTAGATGTTAATCACCCGATCACAACTTAATCAATTTCTTAACATGCTTTCCAATAGTACGATTCCAATGATTCATATTTCCTCAACAGTCTTGACTATTTCTCATACATGATCCAAATCTCAACAAGTGTTCTCATCATCCATATTCAAATAAAAGATCCATATCATACATATAATGGGACTAACAAAACAATAATATAAAGATCACAAACAAAGCATAACAAGAGATCTTACGTCATTCATCAATCAAGACAAACAAAACAAGGCAAACAAAACAAACCAACTCACCTTGATTTGAAGAAAAATCCACAAAAGCTTTCTCCTTGCTAGATCCAAAAATCCTCTCTTGTTCCTCAAACAAATCCCAAGAATCTGTATATTGAAAATGACGGCTGGGAAAAGGAAATCTCTTATATATGCCGGATATAATATTAGGGTTTTCACCCAATTTGCAAAATAATCCTTTCCCAAAATATAACTTACATATATATAGATTAGTTTTGAAATTCCATCAAATATTATTTAAATTAGGATTTAGTAGAAAATATACGTCCAAACTTCAGCCAATACTGCTCAAACGTCCAGAATGCCACTTTTGCGTTTAAACCCGAACAAATGTCAATTTTGTAAATAAGTCCTTCTTTTCTCAAAAATTGCAAATAGTATCAATTAATTTCAGGAAAATCTGGAAAAATACTACATAAATCTCAAATAATAAATAATGATTTTTCATAAAGAAATCTTAATTTTTCAAACTTCTAAAAAGTCATTTGCACGTGTATTGCACGTGTACGAAAGATAAATTTCTTAGAAAATATTAATTAAATCTCAAAAAATCATTTAAATTCATTTTCAAATAATTAAAATAATATTTGAAAATGTGGGGTTCTACATGGGATCCCAGGTCAAGTGGGTGTCTAAAGGCTGGTTTCCAGGAGCAGCTTCTCTGGGCTGCGGCCACCATGCAGTGCGGATGTAATGCTTGGTCATATAAATCCAGGAACAAAGCCCTGAGTGTGTGATCGCCACACCACCTATCCCACTAGAATCTGGTCAGTCTGCCATTCCCAATATACGACGTCACACAGCTAATGAAGGGATCGTAAGCCTTGGCGATACCTCTCCAGAACCAGGAAACGCGCGGTCCTACCCTGAAATCCAGGTTCCTCATCCCATTCCCATGAAGATATGCCTGAACGAAATCCTGTCATCCTTCTCCATTGGGGTGGAAGACTTTCCACCACCATTTTCCCAAGAGGACCGATTCATATCTCGCAGATTAATAAACCTAGCCCCCCGTGAATCTTTTTCATGCAAGTTTTTTCCCATCTAATAAGATGACATCCACCTTTAGCAGGACTTACCCCCTTCCAAAGAAACCGATTTCCAATGTGGTCAATTCTCTGGATAACCCATTGTGGCATTTCAAAGAAGAACAAATAATAAGTAGGAAGATTTGAGAGAACTGCATTGATATGCGTGACTCTTCCTTCCAAGGATAAAGCTTTCCTTTTCCATCCAGCAAGGCGGTTTTCCACCCAGTCAATGATAGGTAACCAGTCTGCCTTCTTAAGTTTTTCCGGTCTCAGCGGTAACCCCAAGTAAGTAATGGGGAAATTCTCGATGGAGCAGTTGAGAATCGTGGCATGCTCTTGTGCCTCCTCTGTAGTAATGGCAATGGGGATAAGCGCACTTTTGTGGAAGTTGACCCTGAGATCCGACCAAGCTTCAAAACAATATAGAATTCCTTTGAAAGCGATAGTTTCCCCGAGAATGTCGTTTCCAAATAATAGTGTATCGTCTACATACTGGAGGATAGCGCACCCTTGGCGATTGACCCCACTAGCCACCGGCGTTGTCCAGCCGGCCCTACTGCAGTTAGCCATCATGGTCCTCAACACGTCTGCCACAATGGTGAAGAGGATAGGGGAGAGCGGGTTGCCTTGTCTTAGGCCCCGTTTACACGAGAAAGGGTGACCTAGCACCCCGTTCACTAAAATAATAGTTCTGCTGAGGCAAGTGTGGATCCATCTGATCCATCTAGACCCAAATCCTCTTCCAACCAGGGCTTCCAGAAGACATTCCCATTCAACTGCCTCGTAAGTTTTCACAAAGTCTAATTTCAGGAGATAGCTCTCAGCATTAGACGAGTGACAGTGATGGATCGTTTCTTCAGCCGAGGCCATACTATCCTGAATACATCGTCCTTTAATGAATCCCGTCTGTTCGTTACTAATGATTCCATCCATTACCTTTCCTAACCTATTAGCCAGAGTCTTGGTAATAATCTTAACTGAGCAGTTGAGGAGGTGGTCCTCTTTCTTAGGGATCAACACCACCTCTGCAAAATTGATTCTACCTAACTAAAGTTTATGTTCATAGAGATCAGCGAAAAACTTCAACAAATCGTCTTTGATTTCCTCCCAGAACACCTGGTAGAAAAGGGCAGGGAAACCGTCTGGGCCTGGGGCTTTGTCCCTACCGAGTTGCTGTACCGCCTCCCAAATTTCCTTTTCCGTAAAAGGAGCTTCAAGGGGTCTAAGCATGGGGACATTGTCATTCGCAGACCCTTGCCAGAATTCACGCTGGAGAGGGACTCTCAACTCCGCCCTATATCCAAAGAGGCGCTTGAAGTCGGATTGGAACGCTATCCTGATCTTCTCGTCTCCGTGTATCTCTCCAGTCTCCGAATGGATGAGATTAGATCTACGTCGGGCACTGGCAATACAGTGGAAGAATGTTGTATTCGCGTCACCTTCTTTGAGCCACGTAATCCTGGAACGTTGTTGCCATTTGAGTTCTTCAAGTCTATAAAGTTGGTGAATGTCTTCTTGTAGCTGAAGCAACCTATTCCGCTCCTCCTGTACTAGATCCCTGGTTTCCTCCATCTTTTCCAACTCCTCTATACTTTCAAGGAGGGAGTCTTTTGCTCTCCAGATTTGCACCAATCTGGTTCGATTCCATTTCCTGAGTTTGGCCCGCAGTCTTCTAATTTTTTCATACCAGACTGCTATTGCTTCAATTCCTCTAGTAGGGAGTGACCAGTTCTCGTATACCATGTGATGGAAACCCTGGACTTCCAGCCACACTTTCTCAAATCTAAACTTAGTTGATTTCCTGGGATGCACTTCTCCGGACGAAAGGATAATAGGTACATGATCTGAGGTAGGTTTAGGGAGAGCTTTGGCCCAAGTTAAAGGGAACTTGGCCTCCCAGTCCGCAAAGACCAAGTTCCTATCAAGCTTGGCCAAGATGGGCACCGCTTGCAAATTAAACCAGGTGAATAGCCTATTAGTGATGGGAATGTCAACTAGATCCAGGTCCGCGATAACCTCGTTGAATAATTCCCTATTCGCTTCACTAGAGCCTCTGCCCTTGTGTTCAGAGGCGAACCTGGTGATGTTAAAATCTCCCCCTACCACCAACAGATGTGGCCACCGAGCATGAATTGCTCATAGCTCATTCCAGAAATCCACCCTAACTGAAGTAGTGTGAGGCCCATAAACCACCGTAATAGACTGAGCCCACAGATCAGATTTACGTTGGAGCAGGACCGCCAACGCGAATTGGCCGTGAAATTCATCCAGGCAAACAAACACCTTCGGGTTAAAACCTAAGGCAATAGACCTAGTCGACGGGTAAATCTTCCATTCTGAGATGCGACACCCTCCTAGCCTACATAGTCTAGAAAAATGGGTGAGTTTGGTCTCCTGTAGACCAACAATACTCACTTTTGACTTAGCGATGACATCCCTGACCATTTTCCATTTGCCCCGCTTACCCAGACCCCTAACATTCCAGAATACAGCTTCCATTAAAAACCGTTACTAGGAGGACCATGACTCATTTTGGCAGACGAGCTCGGAATGAGATTAACTCTCTCGCACTCCCACCCTCTAATTTTGTTAAGGAGGAAAGCGTACCTATCAGTATCGCTGACCACTAGACCACAGGTTTTGGCTAGACTAAAAATCTCAGAATCAGTCATGAAATTAAAAATAGAAGCTAAGAAGGAATACATACATCCGTCGCTTGTCTTAATTGATTCAGCGGCTGCAGCAATCTCCAAATAGTCGTCTAAGGACTCCTCAATAGCCCTCTTGGTGACTTTCTGCACCTTAAAACCTGTACCGCCTTGAGAAGAGACAGGAACCTTTAGTTGCAATGGAGGGAATAGGGAGGGTACAAATTCAGGGGAGATACTAGTTGGCTCATCAGCCAGTCCCTCCGAATCAAAAGACTCCCCTTCCGACTATACAGTCATCTTCGAGATCCAGTCTATCTTCACGATCGTCTTCGTCAATGTGGCTCCCACCCTCAGAGACAGGTACCCCAAATTGCATCCCAAGGTCAAGAGGCGAGACGGGGATACAATAAGTAGAGCTTGTGCATATGGGCCTATCCAACTCAGTTGGACTTGGCCACTCGTTCTGCTTGGGCCCCTCTTTGGGCCCAATTAACAGGCCTTTATTAGAATACCCCTCTGAGCCCAGTACTTTAGCATTAACGTTGAGCCCCTCCTCCAGTGCACAATAAGCTTCGGCGTGCTTGCAGTGCAAAATACCGACCGTTCTGACACCTTCGTCCTGTTTGGAGGCAAGTGTCATTTTTTGAGCGGTTGACACTTCTCTCGGTGCATTAGGCGTAGAAGACGAGGGTTTTGGCGTTAGAAAAAAGGTTTGAGATGGGGCGCTCGATACTTCGTTGTTAACAAACGAGCTTTTACCCTTAGGATTTTTACCCAATTCGTCTTTCCCCTTTCTCTCTACCTCTTCCCCCAACCTTGTTTGAAGCTCATTTGGGATGGATTCTCTGCCTACAAGCAACCTCTTGGTCATCATCTTCCCCAAAGTGGTACCCTCCCGAGGCAACTCTCGTCCCAAAGTTATCTGTTTTTTTCCCTTTTGGAGTTCGACTTTGCATGTCGTCTCTCAATGGGCTCTTGCCACTTCTACCTTTTGTACGACCTGACACCACTCTCTGCTCCTCTCGCCGCACCTCACCACCACCTTCAAGGAGTTGACTTCCTCTTTGAGCTTCCTTTTGGCCCCCCTTTTGAAGTGGCGGATCTGAGTCATCCAAACTACCCAAATCTGGAAGTGGGAGCACCACTGTCTGTCGTCCATCTGGGCCGTTGAATGTTTTGGTCGAGCCTCGTACTATACCACCGTTGATCGGAGAAGAATTTTTTGGTCCTGATCCCTCCGCCGCCTGTTCTTGGCGTGCCTCCTCCCCTCTTGCCGCTTTGATGACTTCCCAGTGCGCTCACTCTACTTCGTGAGCACCATCTAAGGTCAGATCCTACATCGGTGAGACAACCTGTTTGTATGAGCGACCGTCTTTGATTAAAGGTGGAGGAGTAGGGGAAGTGATGGTCAGGAGCTCCGCCACGGTCTCCGCTCGCTTATCCAGCACAAAGTGAATGAGGTACGACTCGTCGAACAAGAAGACTTTAGCAAACCTCGGCATCAAAGAGATGTCGGCACTCCTGATCAGTATCCTAGCAGATACGATCTCCGAGCGGCACACCGTCTTCTCGTCGATATCTTCAATAGTACCAAAATCGGAGATAATCTCTTGCAACGCCTTCTTTTTCCAAAAATGTAGCAGGACGTTATGGATCCAGATTCAGAACCTCTCGCCTTGGGGTAGCTCCGCTCCGAAACTTGGTGACCATGAGAAAAATTCCATCTTGAAATGCCCAAAGTCCACTATGCCCAAGTCGGTGACCTCGACCATCTTCTCTGGCGATGGAAAGGATACCAGGAACTATAGGTGGCACATTTTTTTCACTACCCAATCCTTGTGTGCCCTCATCGGCCACTTGGAGTTGAATGCTTGGATGAAATGGGTCTCCAAAGGGCTCCCTGACCTTACTCCGGCAACGACACACCATTGACGGAGCCACTTTTCTTCGTTCTTGATTGTGTCCATGCTATTTGCAAGCCAGATTAGAGATGGGCTATTCGGTGATCTCTCTCTGCTCACTGGGCGTTCGTCGTCGTTATTAGTATTGACGACGTTCGTGCAAACATACGACATATGCCTCCATTTCATACATTTAACGCAGTGTAACTCTTTCGTACAATCTTTTCGATAATGGCCCAGATCACCGCAGTTGAAGCAAGGTACTGGCTTGCATTTTCTTTTTCGTTGTTTCCTTTTTGTTTTCCAACTGAGGAGGGGGGAAATGCTGTGTCTCTTCTTTGTTTTGCTGATCACTTCAACCCACGGTCCCCCATTATCAACCGGATCTAAGTCCACTATAATCTCGTTAGGCGGAACCCCATCTTGGGCCCGCTCGACGGAGGATTTAAGTGGAGCTTTAGCATTCCTTTGAGGTGGTGAAGGAGACTGGTGGTTGTGGTGATGGTCGGCAGTAGGGAGAATGAGTTTGGGAGGTATTTGATGACTGGGAGGCAGGGCAAGGTGGTGTGTTGGCTGTTGGGGATTGTGGTGATGGTTGGCAGTATGGGGGAAATTTTTTGACGGTCTCTGTGTAGGTGGGGGTGACTCTATTGGAGAGTAGCAGATGTGGGTTAATGGCGAAGAGAATGTTGCGAATGCTCCTTCCGAAAGTGGTTATGCTGTCTGTGATTGAACCACTTTCCACCGGTGTGATGCTAGCCTGAGCGGGTGTCTCTTTTACGCTCGAAAGAGCTTGTAGGAGGACCCCGTCTATGGACCCATCCTCTGGGGGGTGGAGAATGGTGGCGATGATGATGACTGAGGTCTTCCTCGTGCCAGCGTTGATGCACACTGTGGTGTGCACGCGCTGTGTGCTGTCTGAGCCTCCCATTGCTCTTCTCAGGGGGGGAATGCCAAGTGGCTGTGGTGGTAGTGCAGGTGGTTGGTGGTAGCAGGGTTGAAGAGTGAGGTGGGGAAGGCGGTAGCACTGTGGTAGAGGGTGGTTGCGCAACACCGGGGGGAGGGGGGTGCACGATTGTAGGTGTATTGGTTTGGTTAGGAGGGAGAGGCTCTGTTGGTGTTGGAGGCAACTGATGGTATAAGACCACCTCATTGGGCCCACAGCCGCTCAGTTCCAGTTCCGATAGTGCCGAAGAAGCCATAATGTAGATAGTTGATTACACAGTGAAGAAGAAGATTGGAGGAGAAGAAGGTTGAGGACACACTTGTGGAAGGAGGGGAAATTTAAGAAGAAGGAAGAGTTGAGTCGGTGCATTGGCTGTTTGCCGGGGTGTATAACTTTGGACAAGAAGAAGTAGGTCAGGGGAAGAAGGGGAGGGAAGGTGAAGCTCCGGGGATGGGATTCAAATGGGAGGGGGAGGGAGCATCATTTGGTGTGTTGTTGTGATTAGGGTTTGGTTGTGACTTGTGACAGCCACGAAAGTGGCTACTCAAGTCAGCACAGAGTCGCCTTAAATTGAGGGGGTGGTGCAAGCAAAGCATATCATGCATTGGCTTACTGGTGTTGTTCACCTCATTCCTTAATTGCTCTATGCTTGCATAAAGTTGCTGGATGAGGTGTTCAGAATGTGTTTCGCACAGTTGAACATTTACATGGTGCAAGTTTTCGAGAGTTATATGTTGGAGGCCAAAATAAGATACGTAAATGGATGGGTGAGTTCCAGTCCATGAATTTGTGATATATAGACTCAGAAAGTGCTAAATAGTCAGGTTTGCTACCTTTTGTTGTGGAGGATTGGCATGCACATTGTGGCTCAAGTGATGAACACAATATTTAAGAACCAACACTGAACACATTGAGAAAAAATAAATTTCGTAAAAATATAACGGACATTGTTCTTTAATTAAAATGGCCCTAATTTATTTTAATTAGGTGGAACATTGATTCACCAATAATCCAAAGCCCATCAAAATTGCAAACATTATATCCTAGTATCACTTATTGTCAAACCGAACCTTATCTTCAAAATTCTGTCAACTGACAGAATGAAGAAACCTTGTCCGCATATATATATATATATATATATATATATATATATATATATATAAATGCTAAAATGAGATGGTGAGATGGGTGAGATGAAGATGTATTTTGTGAAATGAGCAATTTGAACGATCCAAATCTCGATCACACCGTTCACATCATTCTACATATCATCTAGTTGGTGTGTACAAAATTTCAAGCGATTTGGAGACCTCTAGCATATGCATCAAAGCGTTCAAATAAAAGCATATATATGTATTTCACATCATCTTCATGATGTGTTGAACACTTTGATGCAAAGGCTAGAGGTCTCCAAATCGCTTAAAATTTTGTACACACCATCTAGATGACATGTAGAATGATGTGAACGGTGTGATCGAGATTTTGATGATTCAAATCGCCCATCTCACAAAAAAACTCACCATCTCACCATCTCATAATAGCATGACTATATATATATATATATATATATTTATATATATATATATATATATATATATATATATATATATATATATAGAGAGAGAGAGAGAGAGAGAGAGAGAGAGAGAGAGAGAGAGAGAGAGAGTGATCTTCGGTTGCAAACGGGCCGGAACGGGTCTGTTCGCACGGACCCGTGCGAACTTCGATCTGGACCGTTGGATCAAAGATCCAACGGTCCAGATCTTTTTTGATCAAATCTTGCCTTAACCCGTCGTTGGGAAGGACAGATTAAGGCAAAATTTTATTTAAAAAAATAGCCTTAACCCGTTCTTCCCAAGAACGGGTTAAGGCTATCTTTTTTCATTTTTGTTGACATACAGTTCGTCTTCTTCCGCGCTCTTCTTCTTTCTTCGACGAACCCAAACCCAACGGAAAAAAAAACCCTAGCTCCGACGATCGAAACGTCCGCTCTCCCTCTTCTCTCCCAACTCCGAAGATCGAAACCCTACTCTTTGTGGAAGCCGAACTCCGACGATCGAAACCCTAGCTTCTCTTCCCCTCTTCGATACGAAATCGAAACCCTAGTTCTCTTCCAAATCGATTGCTTGGCTTGATTTGGACCTATCTTGTAAGGTAGACACTATTTCTTTACCCCAATAATCTACATTTGTATTTTTTTTTTGAAATTGTGTGTAGTAATTTATTTAGAAATTGGGAAAAATTTTAAATGCGTTAGTGGATTTTAGATGTAGAATCGGGTTGACCTCAAGTATATTCAATTGCCGAATTATGTTGCTTGCATTAGTAACTTGTAGAATTAGAATTGTATATACGAAATTAGTTAGAAACTTTTCAGTGCGGTTATGGTTGAAAACCCTGCGAACGACCGTAAAAAAATACGAAACTTTCTGAGTAGGTTCGTCTCACATAGTACAAGCCACACCAACTTGTAGAAGTGAGTTTCGACTCACGGTTCGAGAGATACGGCCGCGTATCGCTTACGGTTGGAAAAAAACCAAGTAAAGCGGTAGATGGCCGTATCTCGCAAACCGTGACTCGAAACTCTCATCTACAAGTTCGGGTGGCTTGCCCTACGTGAATCCGACCAAGTCGGAAAGTTTTAAAATTTTCGGATGCCGTTTGTGCGGTTTTGCTCAACTTCTTCGCATGATAGTTTTTTGACTTAGAATTTTGTAAGTGTGGTTAGATTAGATTAGAAAACCCTTCAAACGACCTCCAAAAAATACGAAACCGTGCGAGTTGGTTGGTGTCACCTACGAGAAGCCAAACCAACTTGTAGAAGTGAGTTTCGACTCACGGTTCGAGAGATACGGCCGCGTATCGCTTACGGTTGGAAAAAAACCAAGTAAAGCGGTAGACGGCCGTATCTCGCAAACCGTGAGTCGAAACTCGCTTCTACAAGTTCGGGTGGCTTGCCCTACGTGAATCCGACCAAGTCGGAAAGTTTTAAAATTTTCGAATGCCGTTTGTGCTGTTTTCTCAACTTCCTCGCATTATAAGTTTTAGACTTAGAATTTTCTAAGTGCAGGTAGATTAGAAAACCCTTCAAACGACCTCCAAAAAATACGAAACTTTGCGAGTTGGTTGGTGTCCCCAAGGAGAAGCCACCCGAACTTGTAGAAGTGAGTTTCGACTCACGATTCGAGAGATACGGCCGCGTATCGCTTTCGGTTGAAAAAAACTATTATAAAGCGGTATACGGTCGTATCTCGCAAACCGTGAGTCGAAACTCGCTTCTACAAGTTCGGGTGGCTTGCCCTATGTGAATCCGACCAACTCGGAAAGTTTTAAAATTTTCGGATGCCTTTTGTGCAGTTTTCTCAACTTCCTCGCATTATAAGTTTTAGACTTAGAATTTTCTAAGTGCGGGTAGATTAGAAAACCCTTCAAACGACCTCCAAAAAATACGAAACTTTGCGAGTTGGTTGGTGTCACATATGAGAAGCCAAACCAATTTGTAGAAGTGAGTTTCGACTCACGGTTCGAGAGATACGGCCGCGTATCGCTTACGGTTGAAAAAAACTATTATAAAGCGGTATACGGTCGTATCTCGCAAACCGTGAGTCGAAACTCACTTCTACAAGTTCGGGTGGCTTGCCCTACGTGAATTCCACCTAGACGGAAAGTTTTAAAATTTTCGGATGCCGTTTGTGCGGTTTTGCTTCAATTCCTCACATTATAAGTTTTAGACTTAGAATTTTCTAAGTGCGGATAGATTAGAAAACACTTCGAACCACCTCCAAAAAATACGAAACTTTGCGAGTTGGGAGGTGTCACCTACGAGAAGCCAAACCAACTTGTAGAAATGAGTTTCGACTCACGGTTCGAGAGATACGGCCGCGTATCGCTTACGGTTGAAAAAAACTATTATAAAGCGGTATACGGTCGTATCTCGCAAACCGTGAGTCGAAACTCACTTCTACAAGTTCGGGTGGCTTGCCCTACGTGAATTCCACCTAGACGGAAAGTTTTATAATTTTCGGATGCCGTTTGTGCAGTTTTGCTTCAATTCCTCAAATGAGAAGTTTTTGACTTAGAATTTTTTAAAAACGGGCCGATTAGAAAACACTTCGAACCACCTCCAAAAAATACAAAACTTTGCGAGTTGGTTGGTGTTCCCTATGAGAAGTGACCTGAAGTTGTAGAAGTGAATTTCGACTCACGGTCCGAGAGATACGGCCGCGTATCGGTTTTGGTTGGAAAAAAACCTAATAAAGCGGTATACGGTCGTATCTCGCAAACCGTGAGTCGAAACTCACTTGTACAAGTTGGGGTCGCTTGCCCTACGTGAATCCGACCTAGTCGGAAAGTTTTATAGATTTTTTTGTTTTCATTCGTGCGTTTTTCAGTATAATCTCGGTATGTTTGTTTTGTTGTCATCTTTATCAACCACATTTTAAATTTTTTGTCAGATAGCTAAATGGCTAGAACAAGGCAACCGAGAAGCCCGTCCGGTAACACTAGTGGTGCACCAACTACTGAGGTAAGATCGATTACTATTATTGGTTTTAAATACGAACATGTAACATTATCTCAATAATAACATTTGTTATATTTATTCGTGTAGGTTGGTGGCCGTCAATCCACATCGGCTGAGGCAGGTCCGTCGTCCTCGGTTACATCACCCGGACCCGTGGACACAAGCGTACTCACCCTGCAACCCAAACACCGATCGGAAGCCGTGTGGAATGGGTCCGATAAAAAATGTAATTTCCGGAAGCACACAGTTCTTCCTTTTGATGACCGTATCACGCCGTATGTGGTGGAGGCCGGTTTCTACGGAGCAAGATTCATTCACTCTGTGAAGCTAGATCGGCCACTCCTTACAGCTCTAGTCGAGCGATGGAGGCCGGAGACCCACACATTCCACATACCAGTGGGTGAGATGACTGTGACCCTACAGGATGTGGCAATGATAACAGGACTACCAATCGATGGGGTTGCCGTGACGGGGAACATGGACTTCGATCAAGTTGAAGTTGTTCGGGACTTACTCGGTATCGACCTGCAGTTGGTAGTTCTCCAAAGGAAAGAGGCCGCCGAAAAAGATATCCGCGAAAATGCCCCTGCAGATTCTGATGAAGATGTATTGACTGAACAAATAGAAGCTGCGAAAGATAAAGCGGAGAAAGAAGTGATGGATGACGCTTTCGATGGTAAATCACTGTACATCAGCTGGTTAAAATTTCAGTTCGAGGAGGAGTATTTGGACGCCGATTCGGACGAGGAAACCCTGACGTACTATGCACGTGCATACATTTTTAGTTTGATAGGGGGACTTATCTTTCTGAACTCATCCGGATCAACCGTGCCGCTAATGTACCTATGGTTGTTGGAGGATTTCCGGTATGCGGGTCGTTTTAGTTGGGGGAGTGCGGCACTGGGGCTACTATACAGGAATTTGTGCACATGTTCTTTAGGTGACGTACAGATGGGTAGCCCAATGGTGCTACTGCAGATATGGAGTTGGGAACGCATCCACATCGGACGTCCCCGTATTATTGAGCTTACACCGGAATGGTTGGCCGACCCGAGCGGAGTTGTTACCTCCTCTAGGAGCATATTGGGCCGGCTGGCACACATGGGGCGATAACCCACGCCAATCGCTAACCTACTACAGAGATGAGTTGGACAACCTGCGGGACGAGTTCGTCAATTGGGAACCGTACTCGGCCGACAGGTTGCAACGGGTTCCTCCAGTCTGCCTAGACAGATCCCTTTGGTTGACGGCTGCACCTCTTGTGAACTTTGGATTTGTGGAGTTCCAGTATCCTGACAGGGTCTTGCGGCAATTCGGATATCAACAGCAGATTCCCGAGGTCCGGTCTTATGATAAAAAATTGCACGAGGTCAGGGGAACGGGACGGGTGCCCAACTTCGATTGGGCTGATTACCATCGTTACCATGTAGCCAACTGGAACACCATGCGGCGACAAATGACACCGAATATGATGTACGTCGCGATACCATACGATGGCTCCCTCCAGCAGGCATACATGATGTGGTACAAGCGAATAACCCGGTTGTACGTTTCTCCAACGGCCGCCGTATTAGCTGGTGTGCAACTTCCGATTCCCCCTACCCAGGTAGAACCACCTCCAGCTTATTCCTCCTCCCAGCCGATGTACCAACCAAGGGCTGAGATATATCGAAAAACGGTCAGTCAAATTTCATATAGTTTGTATGCATGTACTGTATTTAATTGATGTACACTAATTATGAATGATGTTTAAATTGGAATTTTTCACCAACTGTAGATTGAAAACGCATGGGTTAACCAGGTGTAATTTGAGACAATTGCTGTCCTTGCTGCTCTTTTTTCGAGGCTTGTATCATGTCTTTGTTGACTAACAAGGTTTATCCTTATTGTCTTCTTCTTCTTCATGTTTCAGTATTCCTTGTCTATAACTGAGATACCCATATCAATTACCTATTGATGAGCAGTGATCCATATTGCCTTCTCATTGTGTTGATCCATATCCATTACCTATTGATGAGCAGTGAGAAACCCAAGTGGGCTATCATATCATGCTCCCCTCTTTCTTTTTCCTTGCCTATAACTGAGAGAGTTAGACTCATCAACTCAAATGAGTCTTCTCTTCTTCTCTTCAAGAGAACTCAAATGAGAGGCTTCAATTTTCTCTACTTCTCTTCAAAAATATGAGGAATCAATGTTCTCTTCTTCTCTTCAAGACCTCTTTTTTTTTCCTAATAGGGAGGAAGAAGTTTGAGTTGTAGAAGAAATTTGAGTTCAAGGATGGTCGCCTACAATTGTTCTTGTGTATGAAGATGCAGGAGTAGAGAGACTTGTTTCAGTGTACAAGTGCATGCTCGGTTTCTCTCAAGCGGTAGGGAGAGCCGCTGGCTCTGCCTGTTTTTTTCCACAGTGTTTTTCTTAGTCTTCTATTTTTTTAGCTTTTAGATGTGTTTGCATAAGTAGCAATTGTCCGCCTTTCATACACATTCGTTCTCTATTGTTATACAGAGTGTAAAAATTTTCTGCTTTCGTCGGACGGAGTAGTTGTGGGTGTCACAATGTATTCATGGTACTTTTCGACTTCTTGGCATGCACACCTCACAATCGTGCAACAAATAGTACGAATATGAGGAGTGCGTGTCAAGAAGTCGTTAAGTACTTTGAATATACGGTTACACCCACTACTACTCTATCCGACGAAGTGGAGAATTTTTACCTCTGTGTAATAGTAGTGAACGAAATTGTATGCAGGGGGTACAACTGGCTACTTATGCATTCAAAAAAAGGCAGAGTCAGCAGTCCTTCCTTCCAATTCGAGAAGAAAGCGAGCATGTACTTGTATACTAAATTAATTTCAATTTAAAAGTAGAGTATCAAAGGATGACTTTGTAATGTCAACTAGCATGCGGATCATGTACAATTTTCTATGTTTCTTCAAACAATATGTTATTGCCAGTTTGTAATGTTCCTTTATATGAATAAATTTTGTTTTGCAAATGGCTTGTTGTGAATGAATAGATTTGTATATGTATCAACAAAAGAAGATATGTCCAACACCCGTGAAAGTTATTCGGCATATTTTTAAGCGGAGAATGAACAAATATGTATATGTATCAACAAAAGAAGATATAGTCCACAAAGTTGAAAGCACTGTAAGGAATTCTTAACCTAACCCGTTATCCCCAATTGCGGTTTATGGGATATAAATCGTCAACGCCAATGACGGGTAAAGGCGAGAGATATTGGCCGAGCTTCATCCCCTACATGTGAAGTATTGGACCAAAGTACTGCCAATATCTATCTCCTTAACCCGTCATTCCCGATAACGGGTTAGGTTATATTAAACCGTCAACGCCAATAACTGTTTAAGTGGAGAGATATTGGCCGAACTAAAACCCTTATATGTGAAGTATTAGTTAAGGACTGCCAATATCTATCTCCTTAACCCGTTATTGAGGAAGACGTGTTAAGGTATCGTAACCCGTTATCCCCAATGACGGGTTAAGGTATACAGTATCTGGCAGCATCTCTTCTTGTGAATACTGCATACATTTTCACAATTTTCCACAATATAGATATATCATCCACAAAATACGCAATCTCCAACACAAATAACAAATCTGTTCACATCGGCATGCAGACAACTTTCATTAACACAAAATTCACAAACAGAACGAGTTCCCCAAATTGCACACATCTACCAATTTCACATTTTTCAACATAAATAAATAAGCATTCGCTACCCAAATACCTGGTCAAAATCCATAGTAACATATTTTTGTTCACAAATACACAAAATAAACTGACATACAGACATTACATTATGATTAAATACATCATTAATTTACTTGTACCAAACAAGCCTACGTGAATTATCCACATAAATATACAATCCAAAAGCCATGTATTTTTCAACGCATTGCTTCTTTCCATTGGGCGCGTTTTTCTTTGTTTCATTCCGGACCTATACAAGGAAATAAAAAAAAAACAAAGTTAACAATCCAGTCGAAATTAATAAATATCTGCACGAATAAATATAAAATTCAGCAATTATTCGGTCATTATTTTGAAAGTTTGATATGACATACATATTAAAGTACTTAAAACCCCCTAGCACGAACCTTCGCCTTCGTCATCATCACTCTCTACAGCGTTTGGAGCTTCTTCATTCCCCACCGATCCACTAAATAAGGAAGAAGAATGAGTTAGTACCGACCAAATTAACATTCATTGAGTCCAATTAACAAATACAAAATCTCTAATATAATACCTTGCTACATTTTTTGGACAATTCCGTGAATCGTGACCTACGACACGAAGGCACGTCCTGCAAAGTCTTGGCCTCTTCGTTTTTTGACTTTCTCTTACAGACTTCAACCATTTCCCTTTAGGCCTCCCCTTTGTGGTGCACTGTACAGAATCACCTACATGTGCATGTGCATGTCCACCACTCTCAGGTTGTGCGCTACCTTCGTGTGGTGTGCTGTTCACTGAGTCAATCTTAGCAAAGCCTTTAATTCCCTTCAACATGTGGTCGAGCATGTACTTGTATCCTCGCTCTGAAGAACAACCAAGATCGACCAAATGTCTTGAGTGCATACTCAGTTCACAATAACGCGAAGCAAAATTGTCGCCCATATTATTGGGAACCGGTATACTGCTTCTCGTCAGTTGATCCCTGGTCCATCGCCTACAAATATATTGCTCGGATAGTGCGGTGTGATCTGTGAACCGAATAACTGCAAGTAGATGTTTGCAGAGAATGCCTACGAAGTAGTACATGGAACAAGGGCATTTAGCAATTTTAGTGATTTTACAATAAGAAATCACCCTCCCCGGTTCTGAATTTCCACAGACTGTTACAGAATAAGCTGCACTATCCGGTGTATCTATACTCGCAATTAAACTCACATTAAGTAATAAGCTTTTGACAACTTCTTGTTGAAATTTGTAGAAAATCTTCAAAGTGTATGTCCCAGTCATTTGTGACTCCAATGCCCACTCGGTCTTCAATTTTGGCCGCTCCTCACGATTACGATGTGTTTCTTTAAGTTCATCGTGTCTTTGTTTTACTAAGAGTCGGTCAAAGATGACGGCAAATTCATGTAGTGAGTACTTTTTATGAGTATGGTGCTTCAAGGATGAATGTAGCGATTCGCTACATTGGGTACTCAACATGCCCCCCAAAATGAGTCTCTTGCGTACACAGGGACCCATTTTTCGCGGATCTCAAATTTTTCCTTCAACCATTTGTTATTTTTCAGTTTGTACTGTGAGATCAAATTATTCCACTTCTGTTCGAATTCTATTTTAAATTCCGCCGTATAAATGATAGTCTTCAAAGCAACCCTGAACTCATCAACGTTATTCGGCATTCGAACTTCATGCGGTAGCTTATCCAAAATATGCCAAATGCAATATCTATGTGAAGTGATTGGGAAAACTTTGGAAATTGCAGAAGTTATCCGACGATCCTCATCTATCACGATGTTGATCGGATCACATGGCATTGCAGCACGCCACTTTTCAAAGAACCACTCAAATGAGGATGTCTTCTCATTGGGGATGAATCCACAACCTAGGAATATTGATTGCCAATGATGGTTGAATCCAACAAATGGTACGAACAACATCCCATATCGGTTTGTGTTGTAGGTAGCGTCAAAGCAGAGAACATCCCCAAATACTTTGTAATTCTTTCTAGCGATACCGTCCACCCAGATACAATGTGACAATCGCCCTTCAGGATCACATTGGTAATCAAAATAGAATAAGGGATCGGCCTCCTTTTTGGATTCAAAAAACTCAAGTAGCATTTGTCCGTCGTGTCCTTTTAAACCCTCCATCTCGTCTCTCCTGAGATTTCTTACATCGGTTTCGGTGAATCCAATTTTCTCATTACCTCCACTTGCACCTTCAAAGAATAGCATTTGTTTGCATACAGGGACATTAGCTTCGGTAAGTTGACCAATTACATTTTTATCTGTCTTAGTCAATTCACGGTTTCGAGGTAGCAAGTGACGTCTGCCGGGTGAAGTAAATTCGTGATTGTGTGCTTCATTTAACGAATAAAGAATCCACGAATTACTTTGTGAATTACTATGTGGGTTTAGTTTGACACGGACGAAAGCTTTGCAACCCGTTCTAGAAGTTGTACCTCGTCTAGTTTCATTATGGCTATTCGGTGACTCCCCGACTTTATTACAAACGTATGATTTATCCACTACATCGTTTCCCTTATATTTATTTCCACCCTTACGCATAGAGAATCCCGCACATTTGCAATATGATGAATAAAATTTTTCTGCATCCTCAAGAGTGGGAAATGTCATACCAATCTTCGGTTTTAGGTGCTCGTCAACATGAGGAAGATACTCGCCAATTTGTTGTGCACGAACAAATTTATCTCCGGCAACAGAACTCCCTTCGAAACTGTCCATACCTAAGAAACCGTGAAAAGGAGAATAGTTAGGGGTACTAAACCGTTGTATTTGGTGTTTTTATAAGTGCGCAAGCCACCACAACTTGTAAAAGTCAGTTTCTACTAACGGTTCCAGAAATACGGCCGTGTATCACTTAATTTGAGTTTTTTTCAACCGAAAGCGAAACGCGGCCGTATCTCTCGAACCGTGAGTCGAAACTCGCTTCTACAAGTTGGTTTGGCTTCTCATAGGGGACACCAACCAACTCGCAAAGTTTCGTATTTTTTGGAGGTGGTTTGAAGTATTTTAAACTCTAACCGCACTTACAAAATTCTAAGTCAAAAAATTCACATGCAGGGAAGTTGAGAAAAACGCGCAAACGGCACCCGAAAATTATAAAACTTTCCGACTAGATCGGATTCACGTAGGGCAAGCCACCCGAACTTGTAGAAGCGAGTTTCGACTCACGGTTTGTGAGATACGGCCGTGTACCGGCTTTAGTTGTTTTTTTCCAACCAAAACCGACACGCGGCCGTATCTCTCGGACCGTGAGTCGAAATTCACTTCTACAACTTCGGGTCACTTCTCATAGGGAACACCAACCAACTCGCAAAGTTTCGTATTTTTTGGAGGTCGTTTGAAGTGTTTTCTAATCGGCCGGTTTTGTAAAAAATTCTCAGTCAAAAACTTCTCATTTGAGCAATTGAAGCAAAACTGCACAAACGGCATCCGAAAATTTTCAAACTTTCCGACTTGGTCGGATTCACGTAGGGCAAGCCACCCGAACTTGTAGAAGTGAGTTTCGACTCCCGGTATGCGAGATACGACCGTATATCGCTTTATAATGATTTTTTCCAACCGTAAGCGATACGCGGCCGTATCTCTCGAACCGTGAGTCGAAACTCACTTCTACAAGTTGGTTTGGCTTCTCGTAGGTGACACCAACCAACTCGCACGGTTTCGTATTTTTTGGAGGTCGTTTGAAGGGTTTTCTAATTTAATCTAACCGCACTTACAAAATTCTAAGTCGAAAAACTATCATGCGAAGAAGTTGAGCAAAACCGCACAAACGGCATCCGAAAATTATAAAACTTTCCGACTTGGTCGAATTCACGTAGGGCAAGCCACCCGAACTTGTAGAAGCGAGTTTTGATTCACGGTTTGCGATATACGGCCGTGCACCGCTATACTTGGTTTTTTTCAACCGAAAGCGATACGCGGCCGTATCTCTCGAACCATGGGTCGAAACTCGCTTCTACAAGTTGGTGTGGCTTGTACTACGTGGGACGAACCTACTCGGAAAGTTTCGTATTTTTTTACGGTCGTTTGCAGGGTTTTCAACCATAACCGCACTGAAAAGTTTCTAACTAATTTCGTATATACAATTCTAATTCTACAAGTTACTAATGCAAGCAACATAATTCGGCAATTGAATATACTTGAGGTCAACCCGATTCTACATTTAAAATCTACTAACGCATATAAAATTTTTTCCAATTTCTAAATAAATTACTACACACAAATTCAAAAAAATAATACAAATGTAGATTATTGGGGTAAAGAAATAGTGTACCTTACAAGATAGGTCCAAATCAAGCCAAGCAATCGATTTGGAAGAGAACTAGGGTTTCGATTTCGTATCGAAGAGGGGAAGAGAAGCTAGGGTTTCGATCGTCGGAGTTCGACTTCCACAAAGAGTAGGTTTCGATCTTCGGAGTTGGGAGAGAAGAGGGAGAGCGGACGGAGATGTCGGAGCTAGGGTATTTTTTCCCGTTGGGTTTGGGTTCGTCGAAGATAGAAGAAGAGCGCGGAAGAAGACGAACTGTATGTCAACAAAAATAAAAAAAAGATAGCCTTAACCCGTTCTTGGGAAGAACGGGTTAAGGCTATTTTTTTAATAAAATTTTGCCTTAACCCGTCCTTCCCAACGACGGGTTAAGGCAAGATTTGATCAAAAAAAATCTGATTTGATCCAACGGTCCAGATCGAAGTTCGTACGGGTCTGTGCGAACAGACCCATTCCGGCCCGTTTGCAACGGAAGAAGGCTCGTATATATATATAATATGAGCAACTTGCTCATTTAGTAAATGAGCAATTGATTATGTGGCATGCATGTGATACATTGGACAACTAACCCTTTTAAGGCTTTTTCAATCACATGTATGCCACATCATCAATTGCTTATTCACTAAATGAGCAAGTTACTCATACCCCTTTTTCCCTATATATAATTCACTTGGAATCTCTAAACCCCTATATATAATTCACTTGGAATCTCTAAACCATCTGTTCTAGTGTTCCTAGAGTGCAAGCACAGCAGTTTTAATAGATTCATTGAGAGCCCTTGGGGTAAATGAATTCCCACCATCCTATGAGGATTTGTGGGTTGGCCCAGACTAGCCAACAGAAAAACGAGATGGAGAAAGTGGTATATTGTCATTGCTACAACGACCTGGATTTTATGGTTTGACAAAAATAATTTATACTTTCGTGGGACATGTAATAGTATTTCTGATAACTTTAAGTGTATCGTGCATCTTATTTTCTTTTAGGCTACAGTTGCGGCAGCAGGACCAAGAGGGTGGACAGCCGGGGTCTTCCAGGTGAAAGAGTACGATGACGAAGCGGTGGTGATTGACCCTACTCTCGATTGAGCGGAGGAGCAGATTCAACACCTACCCTCCTGAGTTTTGTTGGAGGGGCTCTTTTATTGTACTCCTATATGTTATGTTGCGCTTCCCTCTCTGATATTGATTTAGATACGTCTCACCCTCTAGAGCAGCCTTGTTGGGGATATTATGCTTTATTTTCTGCTTTTAGTTGTACTTTGCCCAAAACTCGAGTATGTTTTGTTAATCTTTTATTAATGAAACAGGGTGGTCACATTCCACATTTTCGTTCAAAAAAATAAAAAAAACAATAAAACAAAAATCAGAGGTAGGAATATTCAATGTGTTCAACAATCAGGAATTAGATTTTGGAATAGGCCTTCCATACAACTTTGTTAATGTTAATTGTTTAAACTATCATCAAACCAAGTGGCAGGTTAACATCATATTCATTCATAACAAGGAAGATATAGAAATTACCTTCATTTTTATGATAATTCAATAGGTCCAAATATGTAGTTTGGATCAGAATCTTCAGAAGATACTGTTATCAGCTGGATATTTCAAAAGATTTTGCACTTTAGCTTGCTGAAGATCAGAGTCTTGCTGCTGCTAACATTATCTACATCTTTGCCACCCAATATAATCCCAACAACAATTTGTTCACCATATTTTGATCAAACCTGAACATTGAACAATAATGAAGTAAGCCTCTAAAGCAATATTATGGCTTATTCGGGAGAAGAGACATTCAGTATGATCAAGGCAATCTGCATCGATATTTCCGTCATGAGTCTTAGTGTGCTTATGGTAGCAATACAATTTGTTTTAAGCATATCAAAATCAGAGTAACTTGATAAATTCTCACCACAGACATGCTATCGACTCAATAAAACTAACTATAAATCAAGAACGAAGGGCTTGATGTCACCCAAAAATACCTCAATTCAATCTATAACCATTATATAAATAAGAAAAAAGACCCTATAGGTCCAACGAAATTCCACTTACCCATTAATTAAAAACAAAAATCAAATTCTCTTTACACGTCAATTTAAACTTCATTTGATGTCTCCATATTTAATAACAATTTCCTACAAAATACACATGAATAACTAAAATCCCAATGAAAATGATATTTTTACAACCCTAAATGTTCAATCAGTTTAAACTTTAAACGAACCAACATTCAATAATTTCAATTAAACGGCATTGTATATATCTACGAACCAAACATTCAATAATTTCAATAAAACAGCATTGTATATAGATATATTGAAGATCATCCAAAAATTGAAGCATTCCCCAGAACCAACTCATATCCTAATTAGAGATTCCTTGTGAAAAACCATTACAAAGGGTTGATTGAGCCTACATTGGACATATTCTCAACTGTGAGACCTAAATATGATGCATTCTGTGCGTACACCACTCAGTAAGAAATAGTTCCTCAAAAAAATTTAACTTGCCAACTTTTTCCAACTTAAGCAAAGCCAGATCATGAACCCAATAATAACTGACCGAATAGCACACTATCAGCCATAAGCTTATACCAATATCCAATAATTAAAAGATACTTACCATAATTCAATATAGAATTTCTTACCTTACCTCAACCTTTTCAAGTAAATATATCTAATAACAAAATACAAAAGACTTCTCGTTCAGTAATTACCCAAGTAGCAGATCATCACCCATATCACACATAGATATACCCGATAATTAAAATATGCTTACCATGTCCATAATACAATACAACTTCTCGTAAACATATACTCAAAATGTGTAGCTTAGTCTAAGCAACCATAGAGAAATTCTCAAATTTTCCTAATAATAATATTCATCACATAAGCACACTTTTTGAGATCCACAATGAATTTGATCAGATCCGATCCAACTTTGCATATATGGAAAAATATTGAGAACAATCATTGGGTACTTTCATACAGAAAGTGTAAACCGTAAAGATCCTTGTAAAAATGAGTATGTAAATTTAATTAAGAAAATCCAAAAGAGGAAAGAACTTGCTCACCCAAATTAGACATGGATTCATAGACCCTTCTTCATCGTATCCAGCTATCTCTTCTCAATCTCCTCTTTCGGCAGAACTTCATAAAAATAAAATACAAAAAGTTCATACACTTCAAACCACAAGCCTAAATGAAACACGTTAAAGAAAATAAATATGAAAGACACTCACTTTCAACCCCAACTCAGATCGCCTACAGTAAAGACCCAAACCTGAAAGAGAAATAAATGTCACCATACAAGCACTAAGACCCAAAAAACAAAGAAATGCCACACCCAAAGAGCAGCAAAAAAGGAAAAAGTAACTCACCATCAACCCCAAATCTGATTGCCTAAAGGCTAAAACATAGACCCAAAGTTGGCAAAAGAAAAGGAAAAAGAAAAAAAAAACCCGATCGGACTAAAATTAGGATCCAAAATGCAGCAGTTGTACATACAACCCTACAAATATCTTTTGAACATAAAATGATCTAAAACCCTACAAGCACAAATTGGTCCAAAGCATGCGACCATAAAAACTCCCAAAATGCGAGCAACCGCTAATGAAAACACCAATAAACTTCAACCATAGAAAAATTCAAATCCCAAAAGAAAGAAAGTTTAAAAAAATAGATAAAACGCAGATAATTGCTCATCTCAATCCCCAAATCCCATCACCAACCCCTAATCGCAGATCCGAAAGAGAAAAATGAAGTTATGCGGAAAGAGATCCAAGATAAAGGAGATTGAAGAACCGGTTATCAAGGAACAGAAGTTCTCCGGCCAAACTGTAGACCCAAAATCAGAAGATGCGAGAAGAAATAAGAAATTCCAGGAAGCGTGTTTTGAAAATTTTCAATAAATAAGCTCCATTTTTAAACTAAATCCAAGAGGGCGCCCTTCTCCAAAATAATTCTACGACTGTTTTTTTTTTTTTTTTTGCCTCGTCAGACTACATCGCAGATCGCAACTGCGGCCGTAACCTATATTACATCGTAGATACACTCTACAGCTATTACTCATGTTTCAATTCTGTTGCTTCTATTGGTATCATATGCCATAAGTCATTTAGATCAAAACCGATGTCGCAGTTCGGATTTATGGCTTTGTCTATATGTATGCCGCAGTTTAGAGTTGTACCTATTTTGCCAACGAATAAAGACAGAGAGAATAGACTCTAGGTGGAAAATTATAAAATGAGGTCGTTGTTCGTAATTGCGGCTCTGATTCCATAGGAGCCGCATTTACGAACTGCGGCTCTGTCTATATGTATGTCGCAGTTTGGAGTTGTGACTGTTTATCTCGGGTGGAAAATTATAAAGAGAGGCCATTGTTCTTAATTGTGGCTTTGATTCCATAGGAGCCGCAATTCCTAACTTCGTTATTATGAGCCCCACAACTTAAACACAATTATAAACTCTTGAGCTCACCCAAAATCTTCTCCTTCAACAAAATTACCCCAAATTCCATCATCTCCTCCCAGCCAACACCCATCCCCAAATTCCCCTCCCTCTCCCTCTCCCTCTCCTTCATCTGCCATCACCCAATCTCTCCAACATGTAATGTTGTTGACATCCTCCAACCCTTCGCCATTCTCATCTCCGGTTAGCATCAAAGTTCTGGATTTTTCTTAAGGTATTTCTAAAACTATAAATTGAGACTTGCACTTCTCTCTATTAAAATTCGTTTATTTATTTAATACTAGTATTTTTCACGTGCGATGCACGTTTTGATAAGAGTTTGAGAATTTTTACGTGTGATATATGTGTTAAGAAATAGTTTTGGAGTTGGACGTGCGTGGCAACTAATTGGGAAAAATATTTTGAAGAAAAAGCTACAATTTATACGTGCAATGCATGTGTTTATAAGTAGAATTTCAGTTGTACGCACAACATATGTGTATGTTTGGTGTTAAAAATAATGAAAATTTATTTTGCAAGTGCGTTGCACGTTTTAAATGGGTGAAATTTTGCTTCTTTATTTGTTTTTGTTGTAATTAATGGGAAAATTTGAGTTGCACGTATAATGCATGGATTTGTATGTTTACAACATTACAACTCTAACTCTCCCATTATAATATTAGAGATGACGAAATGCCTACTTGTTATGCTGGTTTGAACATCAATTTTTTACTCTCCCATTATAATATTAGAGATGACGAAATGCCTACTTGTTGTGCTGGTTTGAACATCAATTTTTTTTAATGTATTTATATATCAATATCATCCATCTAGAGCAATAACCCTAATTTTTGGTATAACTGAATTCAATTTCAGATTGATGTTTGGAGTTAAAAGGTGCCTTGAGGGTGGTGATGTCAGTTCATATACTTTTATTAATTCATATAGACTAATGAAATTTAATTAAGGTGTATTAAGGATTTCAAATTTAAGTTACGTTCAAACCATTCTTATGAAGTTTGTTGAATTATTAAAATTTCATTAGTCTGTATTAATAAAACTATATAACTTGACATCACCACCTTGAAGGCACATTTTAACTCCAAACATCTTACTGAAATTGAATCCAGTTATACCAAAAATTAGGGTTGTTGCTTTAGATGGATGATATTGATATACAAATACATTAAAAAAATAAATTTTGAAGTTCAAACCAGCACAACAAGTACACATTACATCATATTAATAAATAAACGAATTTTAATAAAGCGAAGTACAAGTCTCAATTTAGGGTTTTCGGAATACCTTAAGAAAATTCGGGAACTTTGATGCTAACTGGAGGTGAGAATGGCAACGGGTGGAGGATGCCAACAGCATTACATGTCAGAGAAAATGGGTGATGGCAGATGACGGAGACGGAGACGGAGAGGGAGGGGACTTTGCGGACGGGTGTTGACGGGGTGGAGATGATGGAATTTGGGGTAATTTTGTTGAAGGAGAAGATTGTGGGAGCCCAAGAATTTTTAATTGGGTTTAAGTTGTGGTGCTAATAACTCAGTTAGGAACTGCAGATCCTATGGAATCAAAGCCGCAATTAAGAACAACAGCCTCTTTTTATAATTTTCCACCCGAGAGTCTATTCTCTCTGTCTCTATGCTTTAGATAAACAGTCGCAACTCCAAACTGCTGCATACATATAGATAGAGCTGCAATTCGTAACTACAACTGCTATGCAATCAAAGCAGCAATTACAAACAACAACCTCTCTTTATAATTTTCAACCCAAGAGTCTACTCTCGTTGTCTCTATGCTTTGGCAGAACATGTACAACTCTAAATTGTGGCATACATATAGACAGAACTGCTATTCCTAACCGCGACATCGATTATGAACTAAATAAATAATGGCCACTGATACCAATAGCTGATACCAATGGCGGCAACGAAATTAAAATATGAGTAACAGCCACAGAGTGTATCTGTGATGTAATATAGGCTACAGCCGCAGTTGCGATCTGCGATGTAGTCCACTAAGCAGCTAAAATCAGAATTAATCATTGATTAATCGGTGACTAACCGATAATTGGTCTAGGTCCGATTAGTTCCTAAGACGTTATTCGAAAAAATCCCAGATTAATCAGTGATTAATCGAAAAAACCACCGATTAATCGGTAATTCGACCTAGACCGATTAGTTCCGAAAACCGTTTATAACTGCTTAGGTAATTGATGTGGCAACAAACAAACAAAAACAATATATATATATATACACATACATACATACATACACGCGTGAAATTATTTTGGTGAAGGACACCCTCTTAGATTTATTTTGAAAACGGGGCTTATTTTGGGGGAAATTTGTGTAGGGAGAAAGGAAAGGGTAGCTTGGCACAATCCCAACCATCCAAAGCATTTGAAGTTGGATCCAAAGGCTAGATCGAGAGAAAAAAAGTGTGCAGCGCACAGGGCCAGTGAGGGGCAATTTTGGCTAAGAGAAAAATGACCGTCCTCAACTGGTATAGGGAAGAAGTTGTAAGCTTTATATTATTTAGAAATGGCAATTTGAAAATTGAAATAGATTTGTTAATGGTGACAAGAGTTTTTTGCTTGGAAAGAATCAAAAGTCTACCGGATACTTAAGTATATTGTAATGTAACTTTACCTCTGGTTATCAATCTCACTACAGCTTACTTTACAGGAGAGCTGCGTTCGCACTTTAATTTGTGTTCGTCCTCCCCCAACGTTTTCAGAAACTCATCCTCGCACATAACCTTTAGTGTTTGAGTTTTTTCCAAAACTAGAATTCCTTCAGCTTTAGAATCTAAAGTGGAAGAAGATAAACTTAAACTATATGTTGCTCCCTTTGAACTAGAACAACTCTGAATAAACTTCTTAGTTGCTTCAACTTTAACAGTCTGCTTTGTAGGAATTATCACTTTCTCATTGTTCGCTGGATATTGGCATGGAATCCCGAGTTCAGTTTGAATTCTCTCTTTTAGAATTGCCATCTTAGGCTTCTCTCCATGCACAAGCACAACATTTTCAGGCGAGAGAAACCCAACAAGATCCATGATCCCTTTAGCATCTGTATGGGGGCTAAAGGACAGTTGATGAATCTGGCACCGTACATCAATGTGGGTATCTTTGTCCAGATCAATTGTTGTGGGTTTACCTGACATCAACCTATGACCAATAGTTCCAGCAATGCAGTAACCAGGGAGCATCACAAGGTTCGATTCTGACGGGGCCCACTGTTTGAAGACCTCAAGCGAAAACCCACCACTGATCATTCCAGGTGTCGCGAAGAGAACACATGGGCCACTTTCATTTGTCATGGATCGATCAAAGGGGCACACGTGCTTGAAATCAAAGCTGCTATCTTTGATCTTCTGGCTTGTCCAGTTGATAAGCATTTTATAATACATGTTAGCTTGAATTGTTAAACCAGCTGAGAAATAAATTGGAACCTTCAAATTCATGCGTTCCCAATAATCATCCAGTAGCAAACAGAGTTCTTGAGCTCTTCCCAAAGCAAAAGTTGGGATTAGAACTTTGCCACCTTTGGCAACACATTTGTGAACAGCCAATAAAAACTCTCTTTCTCGGGCATATTTGGAATCTCGTGTGGTTGTAGCATATGTGGATTCTGTTATCAGAAGGTCCAACTGTAAGCGATCAATCTGAGCTGCTCCAAGGTGCCTATCAGGTGTCATATTATAATCCCCAGTATAAACCATACTTTCTGATCCAACCTTCACATAGATCATTGCAGCACCAAGAACATGGCCTGCATAATAAGCACGAACCTGGAGGTCTTTATCGACTTGTATTGTTTGCTTCAAGTTCAAAGGTGTAACTTTCTTCATACATTCAACTATATGGTCGGAACTGAACTGTTCTTCCTCCCCTCTCCGGTCTACCATTACTTTCCGATAATCTTCGAGCATCAATGGGGAGAGAGCCTTGGTAGGGTAAGTCATATATATGGGACCATTATATCCGCATACCTCTGTGAAGTAGGGAAGGGCTCCAACATGATCGAGATGGAAGTGAGTGATGACCATGCATGTGATAGAGTTGAAGTCTCCAGTGGGTGAGATGAGGGAGAAATCAGGGTACCGGCGGTGATCAAGGTAGCCCATGTGCATGCCACAGTCGAACATAATCCTCTTCCCTCCAATGGAAACTACGACACAGCTCTTCCCTACTTCTTGGCCTGCGCCTAGAACAAGGCATTCAATCGCCATGGATGGATTAGATATCTCTTCCCTAAGAGCAAAGGAGAAGTGAAAAAGGGAGAGTTAGAACACATCAGAATGATAGATGGATAGTAGGATAATATAGATTATTTTCTGTCTACAAGTAGAAAAATTAACCAACTGTTAACAGCATTTGCAGGGTCAATGTCATCATTCTAGAACAGCCTGAATGGTTTCACAATTCAATGTAAATTGAACTGAGAAACCTTGAACTAATAATTAGCTTAATAAAATACGTAAATTAATTGACAATCATGAACATGTATGGTTTAAGTTAACAAACGTACGTCATACCCAAAAAAAGAAAAAGATAAGAAAAATAAAAGAAAGAAAGAAAGAACCAACTGCAACAACAAAATGATCCTGATTCAAATGATAATGCGGAAACAACAAACATGTGTTCATTAATAGGTATTACAAAGAAAAACAACTAAGCTACTACTCTTAACAAAGGTACTCAATAACTGGGATGTATAAGATCTACGTACAAAATTTTCTTCATGGAATTCATCATCCATCAAAAAATGTTTCAAAGACGTATCTTTACTGCATGCATGTCTTTTACCCATGATCGAGTTCCAACTCCGCCCATACAAATGTAATGTACACATTTTAGCATCGTAGTAGGAAATGAATCTGGGTGGTTAGTGGTTATTGGAAATTCTAAGGGAACACATAGGAAACAGGATTGAGAGCAAAGAGATTTATATATGGGTGGGGAATGGAACTGGTTAAACGTATGATCTAATACATTCGACCGGAATTTTCATGTTCGGGTCCTTACAGAACTACTCGATTTTGTAGGTTTCTCAAAAAGCCACATTTATGCATGCTTAGTTGGTTATAAATCCTACACAATCTCATTAGGGTCATGCACTAATTAGACCAAAAACATGAGTAATTTAGTATACTATTGGCTCTTCCTTGGCCAGCACGTGTGGCACATCCCAGGAGCAGCTCGGTACAAAATAAAATGTACTCCCTCATGACGTAGCCTAGACACGACATAACAGGGTTTTTGTTGCTAAGATTGCAAGAAAATAAAGTACTGAATTGTCGAATTTTAAGTAATTTTCTTGCTTTTGATTCTGGTTGTTGGCCTCCTTTCAATACTAGTTTCGTTGTTAGTATCTTTCAGTACTAGTTAACGATACTTAGCTAGCCAGTGGCGGAGGACTGTGAGGGCCCGGGGGGGCCCAGGCCCCCCCGAATTTTTAAAAACCCCCCTACTATATTTAATTTTTCTAGTTTGGCCCCCCCAAAAAATTTTAGAAAACCCCATGTATATATGTACATATACTGTTGACTGTTCATATCCCAATCAGAACTCAGAAGCCTGTTCCATTTTCCCAATTTCCCCCAAATCTGAAATCCATCCCCGATCGTTTGACCTAGATTTTTCTAGCGTGATTATTCTCTTGATTTGGGTGATCTAGGGCTGATTGGGAGGAAGGGGGTGGACCCACGCCGCAGAACGTGACCATAGCTGGATTCTCGAGTGTGAAGCTGGAAGAGAATCCTGAGCAAAGGTTTGCCCTAAATTCGATTGTTTGACCTAGATTTTATGGATCATTAACCTAATGTTCCTTCTCATTTGCTTTGCTTGTAAGATTTAGAGAATTTTTTTTTTAAAAAAAATTCAAATTTTTGTTGGAGAAGTTTATTACATCGGCTCCATATTCTTCTGTTTGGAAGCGTGGAAGTAGTATACGTAGTATTTTCTTTTTGGGCAAAAGCAATCTTGAGTGAGGAAATTGGGAAAGCCAGGTTTGGGTAAAATGTTGTGTTTAGCACACTTTTACGCATTTTTAGTATGACGACTATTTTGAGACTTAAAAGTGCATTGAGGGTGTCTAAAAGTAACACCAAACAGAGGTGTTGGTCTACTTGTATTGTTTAAGAATTAAGATAGTGTTGGATCAATCTTGTATGAGAAATGTTGTTCCAAAAAATGAGAAAACCTTGTATGGGAATTTGAAGCAGTGAAGCTCTCCTGTTCTTACTTTGGTTAAATTTCTGTATTTTCTCCTCTTCAAGTTGACAAGTTACTTGCTTTCATTTGTGTCGGCCTATTATCATTGTCCTAAATGATATCATTATGTCTTTGAGTTTATATAGCATTTAGTGCCATGATATGAAGCTTCAGTAACATTTATAAATTGTAACCATTTGGCTATTTATTCCACATTTTAAATGCTTCACTGTTTATGCTTTAGTCATTACATTTCCAGCTTAACAATCTAATTCATGTAATTAGTTGTTCTTTTAACTGAATATAAACTCTCGAATATAAACTCTCTATCAGCCTTTCAGTGTAACTGACAGAGACCACTTACTTAAGACTGCTACAATATCTTTTGCAAATACAAAGGTTATATAAATCAATTGAAGTATTATACTTCATGAATTAACATAGTCTAATTCATCTTACCTAGTATATGTGAGGTTGTCCAGTGTGCATAGATAATTCATGGGCAATTGGTGGACCGGTAGTTATATTTTTTTGCTGCACAGTGTGAGCTTGTTGAAACCGGGATCATCCTTCAAAATTCCTTTCAATGAAGACATGATGTTTTCCAGTTGTAGGATATTTGTTTGTTTGAAGGTTTTTTTCTCTGTTGAAGATTATTGGTTTTTTTTAACATAATGAAATAATATTATTTTGTTAATATATATAATGAGTCTTATATTTCTTTTAATTTATTAACGTACAGGAACGGTTCGTTTTTTAAAATATCAATGGGGAAAAAAACCACCATTGATTCTTTTTTTAAAAGACAAAATACTCAAACTTTAGGAGTTGATACACAAACATCTACTCCTTTAGTTGAAGAACCTCCTCTTAAATCTCCACGAGTTGATTCTACAAGACATGAAATTGAATCCGAAAGAGATTTGATTGGTTCTTTAGAGCGTGATCCAGGATTGCGTCGACAAATTTGTGATTATCCTTCTAACAAACAAGATGAAGTTCGTCGTGCTTATATCGAATTGGGGGCATACCATGGAAGTGGTGATTTTCCATATTCAAAGAAAGGAAATGATCACAACCGACGGTTTCAACCTTCTTGGTTTGAAAAGTTTCCTTGGTTGGAGTATTCTCCTCATAGGGATGTGGCATTTTGCTTTCCATGTTATCTTTTTGGTAGTCCAAATGATCGAGATGAATTTACTTCCAAAGGATTTGATAAATGGAAAAAAGTCATGAGCGGACCACGATGTTCACTTCGCAAGCATGAAGGGAGTACTCCTACATCACCACATAAAAATGCTCTTCAAAATTATTTTGCTCTAATAGACCAACGCCAACATATTGAAATAGCTCTTTCTCAACAAAGTGCTCAACAAATTGCAAATAATCGTCTACGATTATATGTTTCTATATATAGTGTTCGTATGTTGACACTTCAAGGATGTGCTTTGCGTGGTCATGATGAAAGTGTTGATTCACTTAATCGTGGTAATTTTCTTCGAGCCATAAAGGGGTTTGCACACTTTTCTAAGGAAGTCAAAGAAGTTGTTTTGGACAAAGCTCCACTTAATGCTTCATATACATCCCCCGATACTCAAAAAGAAATTCTTCAATGTCTCGCTCTTCAAGTAAAAAGAACAATTCGAGAAGAAATTGGAGATGCAAAGTATTGTGTTCTTGTTGACGAGGCTCGAGATATTTCAAAGAAGGAGCAAATGGCACTTGTTTTGAGATTTGTTGATAAGGATGGATTCGTTCGAGAACGGTTTTTTGGACTTCTTCATGTTTCCAACACTACGGCATTGACCCTAAAGGATGGTATTCATAAACTCCTTGTCTCTCAAAACCTCAGCATAAAGAATATAAGAGGTCAAGGGTATGATGGAGCAAGCAACATGCGAGGTGCATTGAATGGAGTACAAGCCTTGATTTCCAATGATTCTCCGAGTGCATATTATGTACATTGTATGGCTCATCGGCTTCAATTAGCATTAGTTGCATCATGTAGAGACGTGGGTCAAATTCACCACTTCTTTAATGATTTGACTTACATTATTAACATTCCTAGTGCTTCTTGTAAAAGAAATGATCAGTTGAAAGCAGCTAAAGCTTCTGAACTTGAGTTCTTAATTGCAAATGGAGAAATAGAAACGGGTACAGGGCTAAATCAAATTGGCACTTTGCAGCGAGCTGGAGATACTCGTTGGGGTTCTCATTTAAAATCAATCACAAGCTTATTGAATATGTTTAGCCCGACATGTGAAGTTCTTATTAGTCTCATTAATGATGGTGACTCTGCTCAACGTGCAGATGCAGAGAAGGCTTATGAGCTTTTAACCTCTTTCCAATTTGTTTTTATATTGTACCTCATGAAAGAAGTTTTTGAAATCACTGATCTTCTTTGTCAAGCTTTACAGCGCAAGTCTCAAGATATTGTAAATGCAATGCATCTTGTATCTTCTACAAAGAAACTTCTTCAAAATCTTAGGGAGACTGGTTGGGAAGCCTTACTTGATAAGACAAGATTATTTTGTGAGAAACGTCAGATGGATATACCGGATATGTCTGATCAATATAGAAGAAAATTTCCATCTCGACATCCATAACCGCCTCTTACAATTGAACATCATTATCGGGTTGACATATTCATTGCCACAATTGATTCTCAATTGCAAGAATTAAATATCCGATTTAATGAACATACGGTTGGTTTACTTGTGCTAAGTGGTACTTTGGATCCGAGAGATGCATATACATCTTTTAATGTCGAGAAAATTTGCAAGCTTGCAAGCCAATTCTATCCTGAAGATTTTTCTGAGCAAGATCAAACACATCTAAAGTATCAACTAGAACATTATATACTTGATATTCCTCTTCATAGTGAACTCAAGAATTTGTCATTCTTTCCGAGTTATGTCAAGCATTAGCGAGATCTAGAAAGTCAATTATCTATCCTCTTGTTGATCGGCTAATTAGGCTTGTGCTCACATTACCGGTTTCTACAGCAACTACTGAGAGGGCATTTTCGGCAATGAGTTTTGTGAAAAATAGGCTTCGCAACAAGATGGAGGATGATTATCTCTCGAACTACTTGATGATTTTTATTGAAAGAGAAATAGCAGAAGATTTGTGCATAGATACAATTATCAAAGAGTTTGCTTCTATGAAAGAACGCAGATCACAGTTCTTTTAAGCTACACTTGTTTTGTTTGGGGCAAATATACTTTTTGGAATTTTGTAAGAAATCAAGACAATTTGACTGTTTTGTTTATTTTTGTTTAAAAGTATGATATATGAACTATCTTTTGAAGACTAGATTTCTATGTCAAAAAAATAAATTTACTTTATAAATTGTTTTTTGTTCTTAATTTTATTTATTACTTGGCCCCCCCGACAAAATTGTCCTGGCTTCGCCCCTGTAGCTAGCAATACTCTTACCAAAACAAGAGGCCAGCATGATACCATCAATAAGTGGGATCAGGATATCAGTCACTCTTATATGTACAGTCCCATGTGGTAGCAATTGTAAGCTAGGTATCAATACCCTTTTTTTGTTGTAAGTGTCCAACACATATATTATAATTGAAGAAATTCGCGAAGTTTTTCTGCTTATCAAGTTGAGGAACCCTTAAACAAAATGTAGTACGCACAATTTCACCCTATCAGAGTATGTAGTTTGTACTATTACTTACCTTCATCATATATCTCTGCTTCCCAACTTTTACTACCAAACCAACTAATCAAACAAAGAATTAGAAGTTAAAGTGAAACATCTCGAAAAACAGATTGGTGCAAAATAACCCAACTTCTTCCTCCAATATAGTAGACATCCGAGGATAATGTGGACGATTTACCCAATGGAACAACAACAATACAACAGAAAAAATGCAAAACATTAAAGTGTATATTTTTGGTTTGCTGTGCGAGGGTTCTTCGTGATATGTTCCTCTTGTGATACTGAGAGCATTGGTATTGCTGTGTGTGTGTGTGTGTTGGGGGGGGGGTGTTCATGTGCATGGCGAGGTGGTTGTAGTAGGGCTTTGAGTGGTATTTCAGAGTTTGCGGCTATTGTGAAAGTATTGTTCATGGAGGCTACAAATATAGAGAGTGCTTTAGCCTTAAGGAGTTTGTAGAATATCCAGTGTTGGCGCAAAGTTTGTAAGTTGGGGAGTCTACCAACATGGTATCCCACACTGTGAAAAGAGGAGCGAGTTCTCCATTATGCATGTTCTATGTGATAGATTGTAGAGTCTGTCCTTCAATAGTTGGTGAGGGGTGTTTGTGTCCTCCATGTGGTAGAGGGGTGTGGCGTGCTTTTCATGTGAGTGAGGGGTACTTGGTCTGTCACGAGGAGTGGGAGGCTAGCAGAGGGAATGCCTAAGGTTTAAGAAAATGTATAATTTTCTTAAGCTTTGTGTATTGTCTCCAAGTAGATGATTGCTGGAATTTTTGAACCTATACAAAGTGGGGGCCTAAATAACAATTTGTCAAACCAGGCTGCAAAAGAAAAGGGTAGTTGTGTCATGTTTTACTTGAGGTGGAAAATATCAAAATTCAAGGTATTATCAATTTTGGAGTATATCCAAACATTTAGTGCACCAGATACTTAGTGTTTTCAATGCATGTGAGAGGTTAAGTGTGATGAAATTCAACTATTAAGTGATCGACTTAAAGCGAATGGTTAATATAACCCCAACTTAATATCATGTGGTTGAGATTACTTTAAGTTGGTTGTCTACCAATTACACAACTCCAAACTCTCTAATTACAATAATATAAATCAATTTGGACTACTGAATTTTAAGTTGAAGTTGGATATTCTTTGAAATACTGTTAAGAATTTACTTAGGGTATATAAATATATGCAAATTCTAACGTCTTTTACTATGAGAAAGAAAATGGAAGAAAGCAGCCATCATTATAGAGAGAGAATTCTGTATTTATTTGGAAATATTTTGGAGCAGAATGTCGTGAGGGAAAAGCTTGTGCCTTTATACTTTTTGAGTAAGAAATGTTGGTTATCTTTTCATATCGTCTTACTCTTGTGCTTTTGTGAAATCTTGTTCTTTGCGCATCCGGTCTTTATTTATTTTTTATTTTTTGGTAAAAAGGTGTAGCCACTTTGCATCTGCTTTTGTTGGTGATATCTGCATCACACTTAATCGATGCATCTTGTCGTCTATTCCCAAATGGTCCAAAATCTCAGAACCTTTACAGTTTCAATGTGCTTCTTCCGCACAACTAAGGAGAGTACCTCAATGTTTACCTTGAAACTCATATTTGCTTTTCGTCCTCTGAAAAAAATTCAATAGTCTACCCCTAAGTTTGGTATCGCGAAAACACATGCATATTGTTCTAATCCATAATTTAGTATATGATAGAAATGTGGAATGAATGGTGAATTTCAAATTCAAATGAATCACACAAAATTAAGATTTGCATAATCTAAAGTGTGAATCCACAAATGACAAGTTCAAAAAAAGAAAATATCAAGACTTAATTATCAAGATTCAAGAATAGAGTCTCAAATATCAATATTGAAGAAAGTATCAAGCGAAGATATCAAATTGATGCATGCAAGATCTCTCAAAGAAGAATTCTTTTTATTTATTTCTATGTCAGAAAATTATGTAAAAGAGGTAAGAAGATGACGGTTTTGGAAGGTACAATTTAATTTTCTTAAACATCTAAAAAAATTAATTTTCTTAATTTAATATTTGGAAAGAATTATTGGAAATCTATAAAAGGAGAGGAATTAAATTTGCATTCTCTTTTGATACATCTCTTTTGACATATCTTTTGAACTATCAGTTGCTGAGATCAAGCGAGATATTAAGCGAATTTTTATTGTTTTCTTATCAAGACAACGGTCTTGTTCTGTAGTTTTTTGCTTCGGATTTGAAATGTGTTTCGGGGCTGATTAATGAGTCATGTGGATGACTGGGTGTAATAGGTACCTGGCATGAATCCAAGATCATTGTACCAAGTTTAAATATAGTGAAAATTTTGTGGCGGAGAATTGAAGCAGAAAGGGGAAGTGGAAGTGGATTAAGCCTGGGAGCCCAACCACTATAAGTTGTTGTGTCTTGCCTCTTTGGTGTGTTTGCTTTCTCTAAACTTTATCTCCTTTTAATTTCCACATTTTATTTATTAACTTATTTATTTGGCACAATCACTCTATTCACCCACTGGGACATAGTGGTCGTATCACGTATCATTTTCTTGTATAATGTATTGTATCGTTTTGTATTGTGTATCGTAAGCTTTTTGTCACATACTCGAAAAGTTCATTTTAGTGAATCTTAAGACTATATAGTCTCATGAAACTATATTTTAGATTTAATAGGTAGCCAATATCACTTGGTGCACTAACTTGGTTAACATAGATATATATATATATATATAGAGAGAGAGAGAGAGAGTCCCCTTCTGTTGTGCACTAGGTCTCTGTGTGCACTCGGCCTTTCCGCCTTCGTATTGACGATCCGAACCGTTCACATTGATCTACACATCTAAATTAGTCAAAATATGTAAAATCAAACCATTTGAAATTCATTTTCCCATCCATCATGTGACTATAAAAAACAACGATTTTCAGCCATACAATTTTGTAACACTTCAATGGATGGGCAAATGATTTCAAATGATTTGATTTACATATTTAGACTAATTTAGATGTGTAGATCAATGTGAATGGTTCGGATCGTCAATACGAAGACGGGAAGGCCGAGTGCACAACGGAAGGGGACTATATATATATATTTATTCTTTGGTGCTCAAATAATTTCACAAGGGTGGTTACGGGTTATAGTCTCCTGAAACTATATTTTAGATTTAATAGGTAGCCAATATCACTTGGTGCACTAACTTGGTTAACATAAATTTTTCTATTATAGTCTCATTTTCCTTGATTTTCATCTTCAAATTTTCAACGGACTGTAACACTATAATAACAAAGTGCTTTACAATAAATTGAATATAATTGAAATTTGCTACAAATTAGATAAATTAATAGAAAATATTAACATATAAACAATATAGAGTTGTGACATAAACATTTTTTACTCATATAACATTTATGATAATATTCTAATTTCTAAACCAAAAAAATGATAATCTCACAAACAAATAATAATCAAATACAAATAGAAACAAATTAAGCATATTCTTGAAAGACATTAAGAAAGTACCTTATAGGATGAAAAGGATCTCGAATTGATGTTTTACCCAACAGAAAGAAAGAATGTGAGAGGAGGAGAGCTTACGATTTCGACTGTGAAGCGACTGAGCAAAGAAGCAAACAATTATGATAATATCACAAACATCTTACAATCAAATATAAAAATAAAACAAATTAAATGCATCAATTTCTTACAATTCAAAATTTAGATGTTGTAATATACTTTTTTTAGAAACTCATTTCAGTTAAATAAGAAAGAATTAATCAAGATAGCTTGCCAATGAATCTAATAATCAATTAAACACGAAAGAAAAGTTGCGAACCTATTCATCACTAAACCGTAAGAACTTGTGAACGTATTTTTCATTATAGTGAGAACCTATTGTATAGCATCATAATATATATTTACTAATTTACATTATTCGACACAAGAAAATTTTCTTCTAATAAGAATTTTATCAAACACCTCATGTGCAAATAAATTTTAGTATGATTTGAATCGTGGGTTAAGTTTTCACCTTCAACTCATTTGCTCTTGCATAACCAAAGGTATAAAAATAGAACTATAAGAAAAAGATTGCCATTTTTATTATACCTTGGGCTTAAAAAAATTACTAAGAACAAAAGGAGGAAATTACTGATAAACTATCAATTACACACACCAAATCCAATCCAACCAATTTCTTATGCTCAAATCACGGATTTCACTCACTGCCCATGACTAAAAGAATATTCATCTTTTGATAAAATAAAATTTCAGAGTAGAAAAAAAAAAGATTAAATAATAAAATCTTTGAAGATTCAAAGAAATCATTGAATTTTCTTTCCAATTTGGCCTATACAAAATTCCATGAGAAAGAATAGAAATATAGAAGGTACAAGGAAAAATACATTACCGGAGACGATCCGTCAGGTAAAGAGGGGGAGGAGGCAGCCTCGCCGTCGATGGCGGTGGATTGGAGGGCGGCGACGCGACGCGACGCGACGCGATGAGACGGGATTGGAGGAGAGAGAAAGAGAGCGGGGGAGGGCGGGCGGGCGGGCACTGTACTGGTAGGGAGAGAACTCAGAGATTGGAGGGTTATTATTTAAGGGATTTTGTTCAGAAAAATATTTAAGGGATTTAATTGTATGGCCCAGATTAGATCATATAATAAGAGAAGAAAGATGTACGGTCCAAATCCGTTTTTGCTAATAAAAAGAAACAAAAATAAACAACTACTCATGAACCCTACACACAGTTCGAGCGTCCTCCTTAATTACACTAATTACCTCTATATCAGAAATGGAAGCCCAAAGAAAATCAACCGAGGAATGCTTTCCTCGTTTAGAGTCGTATTTGCACTCATATTTGCCTCTCGAAAAACATGTTGCACTGTTGTAATTGAGAGGTCTGCCATGATGCTTCGGATATTGATCACAACCTGAACTAACACCAACTTGATCAATAACCAGATTGGAGTCCCCTTCAATAATTAAAGGTCCATCATGAATGAATAATAATATGAAAAGCTTTGAGTGTTGCCCATACCCCACGACTTTTAGGAATTTTTTTTGCAGTACTAGGCTACTTTTTGAAACTTTTTGTGATTTTAGGCCGCATCCCAAACTATTAGCAATTTTGGCTATTAAGTGTCACGCCAGCAGCAGCAGCTGCTATTGGGAATAGCGGCCTCTTCATAGCGACCAACACATTGGACTTCCACACTTGACAGATTTGTATAATTGCAAACCACTTGGAGTAACGGATGTCGCTATTGTCAATAGCGACCTTGTATAACTAAGGTCGCTATTCCCAATAGCGACCACAGGTTGACCCAATCGCTTTTAGGCACACCTGGGTCGCTATTGGGAATAGCGATCTTAGTTAGACGAGGTCGCTATTGACAGTAGCGGCCTCAGTTACACCAAGTGGTTTGCAATTATACAAATCTGTCAAGTGTGGGAGTTCGATCTGTTGGTCGCTATGAAGAAGCCGCTATTCCCAATAGCGGCCGCTGCTGACGTAGCACTTACTAACCAAAAGTGCTAATAGTTTGTCAATTGGCCTAAAATCGCAAAAAGTTTCAAAAAGTAGCCCAGTAATGCAAAAAATTCCGACTTTTAGCCACATCAATTGAATTAATCGACACCGGACCTCCTCCAACTAGTAAGGGTGGACCCATCCAGTCACGGAAGATGAAGCCATATCCCGCCGAGACATCGTCTAATGAACCATCAAAGTTGAGTTTGAATCGGAGATCAAGAGATCCCTCGGTGACCGAGAAGCAAAGTTCATACTGAGACCCTTCTCCACATCGTTAAGACATCAAACACACACCTTCAAAGCAAACTGGACATCTTGCCTTCCAAACTTGCCACATAACTGAGACCACAAGGTCTTGCACAACCTTCCTTTTATTTCCAACTCCTAAAACCTGACTATAAATGAGCTGCCATAAGTCCCCCACATTCTGTAAATTGAGAGATAGGCCAGTATGTATCTCCATTAAACCCCATACCCAACAAGCCAGCGAGCACGTGAAGAGCATGTGATATGTAGTCGCATCCCCATTTAAGCAAACTGAGCAACACACATCAATTTGGAGTCCATGTCGATCGAATTCAACACGTGTATCCCTTTCACTGCAACCCTCCATAACCATACTTTAACCGGTGCAACCTGTAGTTTCTGCATCAACTGGGCCGGCAAATTTAATTATAAGACAGCTACAACAAGCTTTTCTATATAATAATTGCAATGGACTCTCATCTAACGAGACATCAAAACAAAGCAAGTTATCTTATACAAGGTTAATAGGAATGAGAATATTTCGAACCTTTTCCCAAACCCATCGGGTTTGCCCCCCGGGGGGTGTGGTAGGCCAAACCCCGGTTCGGGTCAGGCCGGGTTAGCATTTCAAAAACTCAACCCAACCCGACCAGCCAACCCCTTCGGGTTGAACCTAACCCGGGCTAGGCCGGATCGCGGGTTGGGTTGGGTTTAGTTTTTTTTTTTTTTGTGTTAACTCCAAAAATGTATTTTTAAAAAAATGTATATATATAAGATTGAAACAAAATTGTATATATTATTCATTTCAACTTATAATAAATTTTTACAACATTTTTATATACAAATATATGTAATAAAAACCCAAAAAATCATACAAATTTATTGAATTATTTGTTTAAGAGGATAATCTAGAGTTCGAGATAGCCTAGAGTTAGATTGAAGAGATGACATTGGACTACTGCCGTGCACCTCTACTTAACCTAAACCTAGGATCTCATCAACCTAAATTCCTTACTCAGCTTGTTGATCTTCAGGTGAGTTGCTTCCACTTGTTGAATCTTCTACTGATTTTCCTTGAGTCCAGTTGCAGTTTTCATCCAATATTTGGTGCACACGAGCATCTCCAACGAATCCAGCTTCAAACAATTTTTATAATCTGTTAAAATCCTGCTACTTGTAGAAAAAGTACTTTCTGAAGCAACTGTAGATACTTGAGGGGTTAGTAGATCTCTAGCCATATGTGAAAGAAATGAAAAAAGATTTCATGCTCTTTCCACCATTATAACACTTCAATCTTATAACTAGCTCTCACTGTTGTTGCCGCTGGATTCTGGTGTGGAGGCAATAGATGAGATTTGTAGGTTCGTAAGGAACTCGAACCGGCGGAACCCTTCTTCTTCCTTGTTGATTAATTGACTCCTTGGTGCTCCCTTGAACCTACACAAACGTTCGAGACACCGGGATGGATCCCGGCGACGAACCCTCCAACGCTCAAGTCAATACACAGAAAAAGTGAAGAGAAAGAGCTTTTGTGTGCAAAGAGTGATCATCTTCAACAGTAGGAGGTAGGGGGTTCACTACAAGAAAAACCCTTTTCCGCAACGCCAAATGTCGTTGTTAAAACTCGTTTGTCGTTGCGAAAAATATTTTTGGCAACGACATTTGTCGTTGCAAGGTCGTTGCGCGTCCGGACGTCGCTAAAGATTTTGACTACGACTTGCTGTCGTTGCCAAACATAGATTGTTTCGCAACGACATTGCCGTTGCAATATATGTTGTCGTTGCCATACCTAATTCCACTCATGCTATGGTATAAACTCAATCGCAACAACCTTTGTCGTTGCCAAACATACTTCATATATTTGGCAACGACTCATGTCGTTGCTAAAGATACTTCATATAACATCAATCGCAACAACCTTTGTCGTTGCCAAACATACTTCATATATTTGGCAACGACATTAGTCGTTGCCAAAGATACTTCATATAACATCAATCGCAACAACATTTGTCGTTGCCAAAGATACTTCATATAAAATCAATCGCAACAACATTTGTCGTTACCAAACATACTTCATATATTTGGCAACGACTCATGTCGTTGCTAAAGATATATTTTTCGCAATGAATGATTGTCGTTGCCTTACATTTTCTATATTGTCGTTGCATCAGCCCTATCCAAACTAGCATACACTTCAAAAACATTAAAAACCAACATCATTCCAAAAACTATAATATTAACCTTGTCCAACATATTACATTTATGTCACATATAAGAAGCAATGCCCAAAATATTACAACCATCAACTTCTCAAAAAGATATCTAAGTATCTCATAATCATTTCCATTGTGCATAATAAGCTTAACCATGTTTTCTAATATTCTCTTGACATCTAAACATTGCAACAAAATTGGATGCAAGATTGAAAGAACTGAATCAACTTAGAACAAAAGAATATTTTGGGATGAATATTCTCAGAAAATACAAGTAGCAAAAAAGTGGGGTTGATGTTGGAGAGTTAATAACCTAAACCAACAGCTAACTCATATAAGATATAACTAAATCATACACTGTCAAAATATGATACAAAAATATATGCTTCCGGACCAATGGCTTCATTTTCTAATTCACCAAATGCAGTTCCTTCTCGTGGTACCTACATATTTGAAATAATGATTAGTCCAGCAGTATACAATGAAACTATGAAAGATTGCCAAAACTATTGGAACATGTATGCACAAAACAATACAACATAATAGTGCCACTAAAATTAATAGTACCTTGATCATTCGAGGAATTTCATGCACCTCTATTTGTAAGTTGTGCCAACAATTCTTGTTTCATTGCATCCATTGCACGCTGCATATCTTCCTTTTGTTGTTCAATTTGTCTTGTTGTTCTTTCTTGAGTTTCTTGCAACTCCTTTATCATTTTCTGCTGCTCTTCAATCTTCTTTTGTTGCTCATTGATCACGTTTTGTTGCTCAAGTTGCTGTCTTCCTTTACAATAACCTTTTAATGCAGTTCCCTTGCCACGAAAATACCCTGATCTAGGCTTCAAAACATCTAGAAGGATCTCCTCTTGAGTCATTGAATCACCATGTGCAGCAACTGCTACTTTAAGTTGCTCCTAATTAAATAACAATAACAAAAAATAAAATGTACCATGAAGCATCTTACAAAAATATCTTACAAAAATATCATCTGCACTTGGTTGTTGTCACCTTCATATTTAAATTAAAGAAACTGATTAAACAAATTAAATTTAATTTTCAAATTTTTTTTTTGATTGGATGTAAGTTGATCTTTGCCGTCCAACATAGTTTTTTAAAAATTTCGAGAGAACTAGTAAATTTTTAATTAATTTTTTTAAAAAATTAAACGGACACAAGATGATCTAGCGTCCGAAATTTTTTTATTTTTTTTATAAAAATAATCGGATCATTTTTTTAAAAAAATAATTTGATCCGACATAAGATGATCTTACATCCGAGAATTTATTTTATTTTCAAAAAATTGATTGGATGCAAGATCATCTTACGTCCGACAATTTTTTAAAAATAAAATAATATTGATCGGACACAAGATCATTTTGTGTCCATGAAAAAAATAAAAAAATTAGACAGATGCAAGATCATTTTTCGATTGCTATAATTTGAAAAATCTTATATTTCTTCTCAAATATAGAACAGTACTATTGTTCCCCTGAAACCAAAATTATGGGTATTTAGAGAACAACTGCAGCAATTTTTTGCCAAAATTTTCAATATTTGGAAATTTAACGACTACAAATGCTCTAAAGACTCTCCAGTTTGCAAGACAAGCAGAAAGCTACTTACAATTAGAACTGTTTATAACAGTATCAACAACAAAAATCTCTTGCAAATAGGATAGCAGGTTTTCAACATCTAATCAATCACTAAAACTGTTCAACAGATAGATATCATCTTTAAACTATAGTTTGTAAGAAAAGCAAAAAAAAAAACACTTACAATCATAATCATAACTGTCCATAACAATATATCAACAGTTAGTAATAGTAAAAAAAAGAGTACCTTCGTTTTCCACCAATATTAGCATGTGTAGTATCAGATGCAAGAACAGCTCCATTACTGAACGAAGCAGAGAAAGAATTGGCAGTATGAAGCGAGTGAAACCCTCTCAAAATCTCGTCTGGATTCTTAGGAATCTTCCTCCTGCCTCCAAGTAATGAAGAGGAATCTACCACTTAAGTAAAACTTATCCAGACTATTTTGTTTCTTTGGTGGTGTGCTTTGTTAGCTCTATTCGTAGACGGAACTCCTTCTGCAAGTTGATGAAGATACTGTATCTTTGAACCCTTTTTTTTCTCTGTAAGACCCTTGCCCTGCCCTTACCCTACCCATGTCATTCCTAAGTAAGCCCTTCAAGATTCTCATACAACAATACTCCAAGACAACATAAGAATCCAATTTTTAAGCCAACCGAGAATATATTCTCAATCAATTTTGATGAAGAGATAAATCATAGTTCAGTTTCCCGAGAAGAATGATAAAAAAACATATTTCAATATATTTTGCAGTTGTATGAATTACAATTTCAAACAAAGTACTATATTTTAAAATATTTCAATTATGAAATTTCTGTCTTGTCATACCATAGTTAAAGGTAGTAAATATTAGTAGTGATTTTATTTCAATCCTTATAGTGAGTTAAATATGGTAAGAAATATTAATTCTTCTTGGAACTTAAATAGTATCTTTTATAAGAGCATCTCCAACCACGCTAGCTATTTTGGCTTGCTAGAATAGCCAAAATAAATAACAAATGGATAATTTGGCTAGCAAAAAAAGCTCACACTCCAAGCATGCTATCTATTTTGGCTAGCCAAAAATGTTTTAATTTTTATTTACTATTAAATAGTTACAATAATTTTTTTTTTAAATGACAACATTTCTATTCTTCAAGAATTTTGGAATCAAATGAAATATTAGTTTCCAAATAGCACTAAACAATTACATGACATTGCAATACTATGAACTCAATCTACTAATTACTGGCAATATATCACTGACATACTAAGTAATGAAAGGACAGAACTAAAATCATCTATGTAACAAATATGTAAACGTTGAAAAGAAAAAGATTTTTCGTCATGGCACCTCTATCTAATGCAACAAAGTAAAATGAGAAGATTTTAAACAGATAGGAGCTCACCTGGGGAAGCCAAGCTTGAATGAAGTTGTGTTGCCACATTCTTGTAAAATTGCACAGAAATAAATCCACTCCTAGCAGTTGCTGATGATGATGGAGAACCCTGAAAACTAACATTTGAACTGAGTCCTTTCTGAAATCCTGCATTGTAGAACAGAATTGGGGTAAGATGAGATACCTTGCAAGGTAAGCATGAATGAAGCACATGTTCTAAAGTAACACAGTTGGATGGGGGTTATAGAATCTAGTGATAATATCAAGAAGAACGATAAACTAGAACCTTGCATTCAATTTGCCCAGCAAAATACAGTAGAACAAAACAATAACAGCACTGAAGAAAGGAATGTTGATCCGAAAAATTAAGAATACTTAGAAAAGGCAACAGAAACTTGAAGTCTTATCAACTACTACAACCACAATAAAATTTGATGTGCACAGTAACATACACAACCATTATTCCTTAATTTGCAAACATGCAAAACTAAAACAGACAAATGACTAAATTATATGAGAAGCCAAGAAAAAGCTGATACTGTAGAAATTACATAGCCAAATCTCTCTCAACAGCTCCTCCAAAATCTCTAATATCTGCTGAAGCACAGCACCTCAGTTGAACAAACTCAAGGCCATGTCCTGCAACAAAACAATGCATGAAAGTGAATTAGATAGCAAAATCCAAATTTAAAATATAATCAAAAGCAACAAGTTGCAAAGATCTGAAATTGAATATAATTAGCTTATCAATAATAGCAAAACTTACATCATCAGATTCTTCCTCCTCTTCAACCTTCTCTTCCTTCATTAGGAACTCAATTCTTTCATCATCAGCTCGGTGATGTCTTTGCCCTTCATTTCCGACATTAGGAACTCAATTCTTTCATCATCAGCATCAGCTCCAACTATCAAACAGAAACAAACAGAGATCAACTCACCTGATGGAACTGAGCCTCGATAAAAAAAACTTGCAGCCTTTCTTTTTGAATTACATATCATTCATCAAATACTCAATGCAAGCCTCATAGTCAAAATGCCTTTCGAAGGTTGCAGGATAAGGACTACTATTAGGGATCTATTAAGGATTTATGTAGCATAAGACCTACCCCTAATTGCACATAACCTAAAGCCTAGAAAATTTTCTAATCCACTGACTCAGATGAAATACTCAATAACTTACCCCTTCTTCATCAACAGTACCCCCTTGGCTGAAAACCAAATCATCAACCAAATTGCAATTTCTGAATCTGACTTAACCATGATTCATTCAACAAATCAGAATATCAGAACAAACTATACTATGAAGAAATCTACTACATATATGATCGTGATCTGAAATCTTGATCGCGATCGCGCTCTGATTTGGTGGCGGGATGTGGTTGGGCTAGGGCGGGTTGTGGTGGCGGCGGGATGTGGTTGCGGCTAGGGCGGGATGTGGTGGCGGCGGGATGTGGTGGCGGCTAGGGCGGGATGTGGCGGCGGGATGTGGTGGCTAGGGCGGGAATTAGGGAAGATACAACGACAGTAGTCACAGTACGTATTTGGTGTGGGGTGGGTTTGGGGAATTAGGAACGTTTGGGGAATTTGATGTGGTGTGGGAGATATTAAGTTAATTTTTTTTTATATATTTATTTTTGGCAACAATACTGTCGTTGCAGTAGATATAAGGAAATATACGCAACGAAATTTGTCGTTTTCAATTTACACACAATCTGGCGCAACGACATTTATCGTTTCCAATTTACACACAATCTGGCGGGGATGTGTGAAGGCCTGGGAAAATTTTGTTTTATTTTTAGCAACGACTTTCGCGTTGCCGTAACTAATTTTCACAACGACTAAAACGTCGTTGCCAAAACCTCGTTGCGAAAAAAGGCTTTTCTTGTAGTGGTTTTTATAGTCTCCATGGAGATCTTTTTCAGAATAAGGGTGAATCCCTACTTCCCGGTGTGTCTGGTTGGGGTTGGTTACAACCATCCCCTCAAGATAGGGACAAGCTAGGATATGCTCCTATCCTGTTGATCTGGTGCCTAACGGGTTGAGACCCATTCTCTGTTTATCAAATCCGTTCATGGGCCAGCGGGTCTAAGAGGGGAGACCTGGTACCCAAGTCGGACCCGTCTATAGATGAAATTACCATCCTGCCCTTACGACTTCAAGATTCGTTCTCACTTTGAATGGTTCTGATTTAACCCCATTTTTAGCCATATCACGAGTCCTCCACTCCAAAAGACTATGTGTTACAGCCTTGTAGGAGTTGTTTTGGTGTTTTAATGGCGTATAGGGTTTTATCGGAGTTCTCAAAGGGTGTTTGAATCCCGTCGGTGGGGTGACGATACCTTCCTGAGCTGGTAGCATGCCCAAAGTTGCTTCTAAGTTACTCTGGATCTTTGGTGATTTTTCCCGATTTTATATTATTTTTCCGAACTATTTATTCAATTTTGCAAAGCGGTGATTTGCTCTCCAGGAGCACTAATTAATCGTTCTAAACAATAACTATTTATCCCGGGACTCAAAAATATTTCCCCGAATTAATAATTATTCTTCAGAATTTTTAATTAATTTTCCAGAATTTTTAATCATTTTTTGCAATTTTTAAATAAATAATCCGAATTAATAAAATAGAAAAAGGAATTAATCACCCTATTTACGATGTGGCCAAATCTGAGGCCTTGATCATGCGCTGACGAGGAATTCTGGGTGATCGGATGGCCAGGAGAATAGGGGCTTCTCACATCTTCGGTTCGGAACCACGTCTGTACGGCGATTTGGGCGTACGGTAAGGCGAACACGCCGAACAGAGCGTCGAGCTTGGTGGACGGTGCGTCGAGCACGACGAACGTTATGAGGAGTTTGGCGAACGGTGGGAAGGTGTTGACTAGTCAATGCATTTTCGGGTATTTTCAGCTCAGAAACACGTCTGCTCGTCAACGGTGGCGAGCTTGGCGAACGGTGTGTCGAGCGCGGCAAACGGAACGGCGAGCTCGAAGACCATTGACTGGTCAATGCATTTTTTGGCACAGCTCGGAAACACGTCTGCTCGTCAGCAGCGGCGAGCTTGGCACACGGTGTGTCAAGCATGGCGAACGGATCTGTGAGCTCGAAGACCGTTGACTAGTCAACGCATTTTTTGGCATTTTCAACTCGGAAACACGTCTGCTCATCAACGGCGGTGAGCTTGGCGAACAGTGTGTCGAGCACAGTGAACGGAACGGCGAGCTCAAAGGCTGTTGACTGGTCAACGCATTTTTTGGTGTTTTTAGCTCGAAAACATGTCTGCTCGTCAGCGGCGACAAGCATGGCGAACAGTGTGTCGAGCAATTCGAACGAAATGACGAGCTTGAAGGGCGTTGACTGGTCAACGCATTTTTTGATGTTTTTAGCTCGGAAACACGTCTGCTCGTCAGCGGCGGCGAGCTTGGCGAACGGTGTGTCGAGCAATTCCAACGAAACGGCGAGCTGGAAGGGCATTGACTGGTCAACGCATTTTTTGGTGTTTTCAGCTCAGAAATATGTCTGCTCATCAGCTGCGGCGAGCTTGGCGAACGATGCGTCAAGCGATTCTAACAAAATGGCAAGCTTGAAGGGTGTTGACTAGTCAACGCATTTTTTGGTGTTTTCAGCTCGGAAACACGTCTGCTCATCAGCGGCGGCGAGCTTGGCAAATGGTGTGTCGAGCGATTCCAACGAAACGGCGAGCTTGAAGGGGGTTGACTGGTCAACGCATTTTGGTGTTTTCAGCTCGGAAACATGTCTGCTCGTCAGCGGCGGCGAGCTTAGCGAACGGTGTGTCGAGCGATTCCAACGAAATGGCGAGCTTGAAGGGCGTTGACTGGTCAACGCATTTTTTGGTGTTTTCAGCTCGGAAACACTTCTGCTCGTCAGCGGCGGCGAGCTTGGCGAACGGTGTGTCGAGTCATTCTAACAAAACGTTGAGCTTAAAGGGCGTTGACTGGTCAACACATTTTTTAGTGTTTTCAGCTCGGAAACACGTCTGCTCGTCAGCGATGGCGAGCTTGGCAAACGGTGTGTTGAGCATGGCGAGCGGAACGGCGAGCTCGAAGGCCGTTTGACTAGTCAACGCATTTGAGCTGCTTCTGGTTGCTTCTTTTTTGTCGTTTCGTATTCTGACCGCCTAGACTTCCGCGCTTGTTGGCCCCCCTAAGCTGCGCGGCCCAAGCCCATTAAATTTTACCATAAATCCCCACCCCTTCTATTTTTCACCTCACTTTCTCACTTTCACTTCACCTGAGATTTCTTCTCTTCAAAGCCTTGAGCGGAGCTTCCGGTGACCTTTTCCGTTCTCCGACGAGCATTCCAACCATGGTTGTCACTTCTCAGGTAATTTATTTTAATTTTAAGAGATGTCTAGGGTGTCTTCCGGCGAAGAGGCCTCCTCCTCGGGTCAGCCCGAAGTAGCCCCCCGGTTGACTCCTTCTAGGGTCGATAAGGGGAAAGGCCCTATTGTCCTGTCCTCTCCGCAAGTAGGAGAAGATCTCGCTGTCAAAGGTGAAGGCGGAGAAGCGGCTCTCTCTTCGTCGGTGGTGGAATCAATAGTGGTGAAAGATCGGAGGATGGGCACGTTTGGGAGGCATTCGATCGCAGTGTCTACCCTTGGAGGGACCCGGCAATATGGTGCGGAGGAGTTGAGGCGGGCGGAACAAGGGTTGGCATGGTTTTATGAGGAGAACGATCTGAGGGAGCGCACAGAGACGAACGAAATTGTCAGAATCCTGAAAGAGTCGGACCTGCGAATCATCCGAATGTGCTTCATGATCCCTCCAGAGTTAGAACTCGTCGTCCCTGGGCCAGGGATCAGGTCTTGCTCTTCGCTCCCCTCCGATACGTGTGTTTTTCCCTTCGACACTTTCCATGCAGGGCTACGCCTCCCTCTACACCCTTTCGAAAGGGCACTGCTGCAATGGTATGGGGTATGCCTTATTCAGCTGATGCCGAACATTTGGAGGCATGTCACGGGGTTCGTTCTCCATTGCCAGGCCATCGGGATCGAACCTAGGATCAGCGTACTTCGTCGTCTGTACAAGATCAATCAAAAGACAAGGACGGAGTACTGTTTCTACCTTACTGCTCGGAAGGGCGTTAAGTTGGTCGACAACCCTGACTCCGTGAAGTGTTGGCGAGATAAATACTTCCTTGTTTGGGGTAAAAAGTCGTGGGACATTCCCACGGTGTGCAGGGAGGATGTGCCGAAGAGGGTGAAGATGGAGCCGACCTTGAGTCCCGAGGAGGACAAAATGGTTGACATCCTCTTGGATTGGCCTACTCTGCATTGGAAGGAGATCTCCGAGGAGAGCCTCTTTGGGGGAGGCCTTAGCCTGATGGACCCTAGTACGAGTTCTCTTTCATCGATCGCACTTCCAAGTATTTTAGTAGTAACAAAATTCTAATCTTGTTTTTTTTTCTCTCTCTTTTCGCAGGATCTACTGCCATGGACTTTGAGGATACCATGAACAGGCGATCGGCGCTGAGTGGCAAGCAAGTTGAGGAGAAAAGGAGAAAGCGCGTCGTTGCTCGGCCAACTCCGTCAAAGGCAGCCCGAATTGAGAGTGCCACCACCCCCGTTGTGGACTTGGAGGTCGTTCCTACTCCTGTTGCTCCATCAGCGAAAGAACTAGACTTTTTGGCTACGCTCGCCCTGAAGTCTCTGCCTCGCACAATGGCAGCCGAAGTCATACTGACGGACGAGCTGAAGAGAATCTTCGTGCCGGATTGGCAGGTTCTTAGGCATGACGGTTCCCTCGGAGACTCGACGAGTTGCATGGATGCTGTCCGCAACCTCGCCACGCCCAAGGATAAGATGGCGATGGAGCACGGGACATTGGGCGACCCGGCCTTGGAGATTGCCAAGGCACAGATGACGGTAAGCCTCAATCTTCCTCTCGACCTTTGCCTTCTTTTTTTGCCCCACTCTTAAACCACTGCTTTTCTCCCAGGCGATCTGCCATTTCAGCCACTTGATGAAGCGAGTGGTGGAGCAGGAGTTAAAGCTGAAGGCTCTGCAGGATCGGGAGAGGTTGGAGCGCTCGAAGGCCAAAAGAGAGCTAGAGGCAGTCGCGCTCAAGGCAGAAACACAAGCCACCTAGATTAGGCTTCTGGAGGAGGGGCTGACGGAGGCGAAGGACTACACCGCTGCGGAGAAGAAGGAGGTGGCTCGGGAGAGGGCTGCTAAATGGGAGAAGGCCGCATTCGAGATGGACATGGCGGTGAAGGAGGCCAAGGCCGCGGCGGAGAAGGAGGCGATCGGCTATTTGGAGCAGAACATGTGAAAGGCTTACGCCAAGGCGTTGTAGGATGTCAGCGAACATTTCCCCGGCTTCGATTGTTCGAGGTATTTCTTATTCCCCGACGAGGAGAAGGCAGAGGCTAAAGGAGAAGAGGAAGCTTTTGGCGAGGAGGACATAGTGACCGAGACTCCGTTGGCAATGGCGCCGGCGTCAGAGACAGCTGAGGGTGGCGAAGGCGACTTAGCGCTCGTGGATCCATCCGCTGAGGTGGACACACAACTCCTTAGTATTTCTTCTGTGTTTCAGCCGTAGTTTTTCATCTAGGGTCATTTTGTATCGATGCCTAATAGCGGACTGGCCACCGCTTTTTTTGTACTCTTTTGAACTTCAATGAAATGAAGAACTTTTGAGATTTTGGCCTAAGTGTTTACAAAGACTTGCTTTGAAATTTCGGCTAAGTGTTCACAATAACTTGCTTTGAAATTTTGGCTAAGTGTTCACTAAGGTTTCCCTTGAAAATTTGGCTAAGTGTTCACTACGGTTTGCTTTGGACTTTTCAAATTTTCGAAGTGACGCTACTCGCCGAAGCTGGTCTAGGGGTGACGAAGTTGTGCCTTGCTAGGAGCTGAGAGCGGCTTCGCGAGGTTGAGTGGGAGCTCCGCAACGCGAAATGCAAGCGGAATCATCTGCGACTAGTCTTAGGCTGTCGAGACCTCGAGATCAGGTGGCTAGAAGAGAGGCTCAAGGAGACGACCCCCGAAGGCGATGATTATGGTTCGTCGACGGCGATTAGCCTCGGCTTGAGGCTTAGGCAACTTTGTCACTCCTTGACTAAGATGACAGCGGAGAGAGACGAACTGACGGCAAAGAGAGACAAGTTGAAGAAGGTGACTGTCGACAAGAGCATGGAAGTTGCTCATCTTCGGTGAACAGTTGCCGACAGTGTTCGAGGTTCAGGCTCGGCGCGGCTGCCTCGCCTAAATATAACTATGAAGGACGACTCGTTAAGAGAGTGAATTGTCGAACTAGAGACATAGTTCGCTCGTCTTCAGCCGCAACCCGAGCGAAGTAACGTCAGATCAACTTCTTGTACTCGGGAGGAGCGTGATAGGGGGATAACTTTTCATGAGCTCTCTCGTCGCTCACCCCTTACATATCGGAGCCCGGGCGCTGCACAAAGTGGGGTAGCTGCCTCGTCGAGCGGAGAGTCCGTTGGGGCCACCGTTAGAACTAGTGCGGGCGATGCCTCTCTGCTTGCCGGCTTAGAGACGAGCGCCGAGGCGAGACGTCGGCAGTATAGCCTTCGTCACCCGCGGGTGTCTCTAAACCGAAGTATCCTTGCCCCTAGGAGGCATTGAAGTAGTCTTGTACTTTTGGCTTCTCAAGTTTTGTATCTCGTCGTAAAGATGAGTATTTGGTCTTGTAATTTGACTTGTTCCTCAGACTTTACAGAAATGATACTTGTTTTTTGCAATTGTGTGTTTTGTTAGCATTTGTAGTTGTTAACCGTAGTGGGAGCAATTCTGAATGGCGAACCACTTCTTACTCACTTGTAAGCAAGAAGTAAAAGCGGAGTCGAGCCAAGTGTTGGACTCCGAACTCGTCGTTTAAAGAGAGAGTCACCAGTTGTGGAAGCAATTCCGAATGGCGAACCACTTCTTACTCGTTTATAAGAAAGTAGTTGAAGCGGAATTGAGCCAAGTGTTGGACTCCGAACTCATTGTTTAAAGAGAGAGTCAGTGGTTGTGGGAGCAATTCCGAATGGCAAACCACTTCTTACTCGCTTATAAGCAAGTAGTTGAAGCAGAGTCGAGCCAAGTGTTGGACTCCGAACTCGTCGATTAAAGAGAAAGTCAACGGTTGTGGGAGCAATTCCGAATGGCGAACCACTTCTTACTCGCTTATAAGCAAGTAGTTGAAGCGGAGTCGAGCCAAGTGTTGGACTCCGAACTCGTTGTTTAAATACGAAATTTTTTTTGTAAGCAGAGTTAGACTACTTTAAAAGAGATAAGAATATTTTGGGGAAAGATTTCTTTTTATTGAAAACAACTGGATGGCCGCTTCTAAGTTGCAGACTGCCTTTACACTTTGATAAAAAGAAAATACAAGTAAGGATTTCAAGACATGTCTTCTGGAGCGATTCTGGGGAAGTTGCTTGGAGTGGTGTTTAGACACCCTCTTGATACTTCATCAAGTGCTCTGCGTTCCATGTCCTTGGTATCTTCCTGCCCTCTGGGTCTTCGAGTTGATACGCACCCAGGCGTTTAACTCTGGAGACCTTATATGGTCCTTCCCAATTGGGTGCCAGTTTGCCTCTCTTGCTTGGATCGGAAATTGACAACTTTTTCAGCACTAAGTCCCCCTCTTTTAGCTTGGTGGGTCGTATCCTCATGTTGTAAGCTTGAGTAATCCTACGGCGGTAGGTCTCTTGGTGGATTGCGGCTCTCTCACAGACCTCGTCTATGAGGTCTAGGCAGTTGCAAAGCTGGTTCGCGTTCTGCGCCTCATTGTAAGCTATGAGTCGAGGCGAAGGCAGGCCCATCTCCAAAAGGATGAGAGCTTCAGATCAGTATGTGAGGTTGAAAGGGGACTCTCCCGTTGGAGTTCTTTTTGTGGTGCGATAGTTTCAAAACACATTGGGGAGTTGTTCGACCCATAGCCCTTTGGTGGACTTGTCTGGCCTCTTCTTCAAGCCTGAGAGGATTTGTCAGTTCGCCTTTTCTGCTTGGTCATTGGACTGGGGGTGCGCTATAGAAGAGAACCTTTGCTGAATCCCGAGGTCGGTGCAAAAGCCGCGAAAGGCCGCCCCCGTGAATTGGGTCCCGTTATCAGTTATAAGGATACGAGGCACCCCGAACCGACAGACGATGTTCTTCCAAAAGAACTTCTGCACCTTGTGCTCGGTTATTGTTGACAGATGTTCAGCCTCTATCCATTTTGAGAAGTAGTCTATTGCTACCACGAGGAACTTTAGCTAGCCTGGTGCCGGAGGGAAGGGTCCGAGCAAATCCATCCCCCACACTGCGAAGGGGTTTGAACTCGCCAAGGAAGTAAGCTGTGTTTGGGGCAGGTGACGGATTAGGGCGAACTTCTGGCAGGAGTCGCACTGGCAGACGTACTTCTCAGAGTCACTTCCAGGCTAGGGATCTCGCTCCCAAGTGCGCGCCACATAGACCATCATGAGCCTCATTCAGGGCGTAGAGCGCTTCCTCCGAGGAGAGGCACCTCAAATAGGGCCGACCATCAATCTGGGTGTAGGAGCATTTGTACATGACCCCATCCAGGAGTGTGTACCGCTCTGCTCGTATCCTGATTCTCCTTGCTTCCTTTGGATCTTCGGGGAGGACTCCGTCTCGGAGATACTCAAGGAGGGACTTCATCCAGTTTTTCCCAAGGATTAGGCTTCCATTGGCTCCGAGCCATCTTCGTCAATGCTTAGTTTGAGAAGGACCTCTATCAAGACGGTCCGTTCTAGACCTTGGAGAGACGAGGAGGCGAGCTTAGAGAGGGCATCCGCTTGTGCGTTTTCCTCTTGGGGAACCCACTGGAGTCGAACATCTTTGAATAGAGCTAGAAACTCCCTCACCTTTGCCAAGTATCTAGCCATGCGGTCGTCTCTCGCCTCGTACTCCCAGGACACTTGATTGACCACTAGCTGGGAGTCACTGAAGACCCTTACTTGCTCGGCACCTGCCTTGCGAGCCAAGCAGAGCCCCGCTATTAGGGCTTCATATTCTGCCTCATTGTTTGATGCCAGGAAGTTGAGGCGGAGGGAGTATTAGAGGACGAAAGCATCGGGGCCAGTTAGGATGACGTCGGCCCCGCTTCCATCGGCGCAGGAGGACCCGTCCACATAGATGGTCCAGACAGAAGGGTCGGCAGGTGACTCGCATGAGTCGGGGATGGTGTTCTCCACGATGAACTTGGTCAGAACTTGGGCCTTTATCGCCGTTCTGGGCTGGTAGCTGATGTCGTGCTGACTCAGCTCGATTGACCACTTCATGAGCTGCCTGAAAGTTTCAGGCTTGTGGAGAACTTGCTTCAGCGATTGGTCGGTAAGGATAACCACCGAGTGGGATTGGAAGTATGGGCAGAGCTTTCAGGCCGCCATGACCAGGGTGAGAGCCATCTTCTCTAGCTTCAGATAACGAAGTTCGGCATCGCGGAGCACCTTACTCACGTAGTAGATAGGCTTCTGCATCTTATCCTCTTACCTTACGAGGACCGCGTAGAGCGTCTGCTCCGAAGCTGCGAGATAGAGGTAGAGGACCTCCCCAGGTGCTGGCTTGCTCAGGAGCGGGGGGTTAGCCAAATATTCCTTGAGCTTGTCAAAGGACTCCTGCCGCTACTATCCCCACTCGAAGCCTTTAGCCCCCCTGAGGGCCTTGAAGAAGGGGAGGCACTTCTCCCCAGACTTGGAGAAGAATCGCCCAATTGCGGCGAGGCGCCCCGTAAGCCTCTGCACCTCTTTGACGTTGGAGGGGGGAACCATTTTGAGAATGGCCTGGATCTTTTCGGGTTTGGCCTTTATGCCCCTCTGGCTGACCATAAACCCTAGAAATTTGCCCGATAAGACACCGAACGCACACTTGTTCGGGTTTAGTTTCATATTGTGCTTCCTGAGCACCCCGAAGGCTTCTTGAAGGTCGAGAGTGTGCTCCTGCCCCTAGGTACTCTTGACTAACATGTCATCTACATAGACTTCCATGTTTCGGCCAGTTTGGTCTTGGAAGACCCTATTCACAAGGTGTTGATAGGTAGCTCCAGCGTTTTTCAAGCTGAAGGGCATAACACGGTAACAATACAGGCCTTGGTCCATCACGAACGAGGTCTTCGGGATGTCAGAAGGAAACATCCTGATTTGGTTGTACCCTGAGAAGGCATCCATAAAGCTAAGGAGCTCGTGCTTGGAGGTGGCATCGATCAGGGCGTCGATGCTGGAAAGAGGAAAAGGGTCCTTCGGGCATGCCTTGTTGAGATCGGTAAGTCAATGCATATTCTCCAACTCCCATTAGCCTTCTTGACCATCACCACGTTGGAGAGCCACTCAGGGTAGTTTACCTCCTGAATAAAATGGGCGTTGAGGAGTTTCTCAACCTCCACCTTGATCGCCTGTTGCCTCTCGGGGGAAAACTTTTGCCTCTTCTGTTGGACAGGCTTGACCCTGGGGGCGACACTCAGACGGGGCATTGAGAGCTCCTCTGAGATCCCGGGCATGTCTACTGCAGTCTAGGCGAAGAGGTCGCGATTATCCCGTATGCACCGGGAGATGTCTTGCTTAATGGAGGGGGAGAGAGCCTTGCTGATGTGGAACATCTTAGTGGTGTCTTCTTCGGAGAAGGCCACTTCCTCCAACTCGTCCACGGGCTCGAAAATAGTCTGACCGCCTTCCTGAGGCAATTCGAGCGCTTCCAAGGAGAGAACAGGACCCCCCATCGAGGTCATATAGCACTTCCGAGTTGCTTCTTGGCTTCCCCTAACTCCTTTTACTCCTGAGGGCGTGGGGAACTTCATCTTCATGTGGTAGGCTAAAGGGATGGCCTGAAGCGCGACCAAACCTGGTCTACCCAGGATAACATTATAGGCGACCTTGACGTCGACCGCCATGAAGTCCATTGGCTCCGTACGAGTTGCCGGGGCCTTTCTAGCCGTTACGTCGAGGGTTATAATTCCCTCGACCATAACTGGGACCCCAGTGAACCTGTGGAGTGTGTAGCCTGTGGGCTTGAGCCGATCCTTCGACAGCGGGAGGCCTTTGAAGGCCTCCAAGAAAATGATGTTGACGGAGCTGCCGTTGTCTACCAAGACACGATGAACTTCGAAGTTCGCCATTCGGAGATTGATGACGACGGCGTCGCAGTGGGGCGTATGGATGCCCTCCAAGTCCCTGTCGGAGAACGTTACTGGGACTCTGAGGCCCTTTGGGGGAGGATGGCTTTGCACGGATTCTTACGAAGGCTTTTCAGGAGGAGTTGGAATCTCCCCCTATTGGGCCTCCATGTATCAGGTGCAAGATGCCCTCCACTTCGGCCTTCGGAGTCTCTGTGCGCTGCTCAATTCGCCGGTTAGCCCCCCTAGGCGGTGGGGGCGAATCGGCTCGGTCCCTCCTTACGAACCGGGTGAGCTGCCCTCTCTGGATGAGAGTCTCAATCTCGTCTTTGAGGGTCCGACATTCATCTGTGTCATGCCCATGATCCTGATGGAAACGGCACCACTTACTCCGGTCCCTCTTCTTTCCCGGAGTATTCATCTTTGGGGGAGGCGGTAGGAGGCCATCGTTCCCGATCTCCATGAGGATGGCAGATATGCCCACGTTAAGCGGAGTGAATTTCTCGAACCGAGGAGGAGGACGCCGCTAACCCCAATTGTCTTTTTGGAGCTTCTTAGCTCCTTCTTCTGTACCCTTCCGCTTGTTCGCAGAAGACGAGGCCTCGAAGGTGGGGCGGCGAACAGCTTCTTCCGTTAGGATGTACTTCTCGCATCGAAGCAGAAGCTCTGAGAAGTCCTGAGGGGGCTTCTTAGCGAGGGACGCCCTGAGATCAGTATTGAGGATGTTGGACTGGAAGGCGATGGTGGCGACTGAGGGTTCCAAGAAAGCAATGGACCTGGCTTTAGCAGTGAAGCGCTTGACATAGTCTCTCATTCGTTCGCCCTTCTTTTGACTGAGGAACAGTAGGCTGTCGCTTGTCTTCTCGGTGCTGCGACTGTTCACGAAATGCATGAGGAAAAGACCCTCGAACTGGTCGAAGGAGAAGATAGATGTTGGTGCAAGCCGAAAGTACCATTCCTGAGCTGGCCCCTTAAGTGTGGCCGAGAAGGTCTTGCAAAGGAGGGAATCGGATGCATGGTGGATCATCATGAGAGTTTTGAAACTCTCAATGTGATCTGCGGGGTCCGACTCCTCGGTGTAGGTCTAGAAATGTGGAGGCTTGAAGTTTTCGGGAGCTGGAGCCTCCATGATGGCGCGGGAGAATGGGGGCCTGCTTGGATGAAGGTCCTTGCTCGTCGCTCTTCGTCTTGGTCGAGCTGGCCGAGGTGCCTCTCCATCTCGTGGAGATGGCGGTAGACCGAGTCCTCCCCTCGATCTTGTCTGGCTGAGACCCGGGACTCGTCCCCATGCCGAGGAGGGCTGGGGCTGCACCGGTGATGGCTCAGAGTAGGCGGTGGACTGACTGAGCGACGGGGCGACTCGGAGTAGGACGCGGACTTCGGGAGCGGCGATGGTGATTGGAAGAAGGGCGGCGATGGCTCGCAGTCGGCTTAGGACTTCAGGAGCGGTGGCGATGTTCGGGAGAAGGGCGGCGATGGCTCGCAACAGGCCTAGGGCTTTGGGAGCGACGAGGATGGTAAGGAGCCGGTCGAGGACTGGAAGCCCTACGGCCATTGTTGGGGGCAGCGTTGAGAGCCCGGAGGACTGCCTCCTAGAATTGCTGGAATTCCGCTCTTGTGATGGGGACCTCCTGCTCATGATGGGCCTGAGGTGCAGGGCGGCCTACCGGGGAGCGGCTCCGTCTTGGGTGACGTTGGGGCTACTCTCTTCGCCTGCAGGGAGAGTTGGACCCTCCTTGGTTGGATTGGCACGACGATCGATCCCTGGTATGCTCGCGGCGAGGGTTCGCCTCCTGGTCCTGCTTTCATCCAGATGGTTACGGAGATCGGGTCCGTGCTCGGTTTGCCGATTGTTGATCACGTTCCGCAGATCCTTTGGAGTGGGGGGAGTATAGGAAGCCATGGAATTAGTGTCAGCATTGTGGATGGAGACTCGAACCTGATGGACAGGTTACTTGTGGTGGCTTCGCCGAGAGTGTTCCCCCATTGTGGCTTGGGGTCCCACAGGCTGCTAGATGGACTGCGGAGCCAGAGGATCGAGCTGCATGGTTTGTTGGTTGGGATGAGGGAGATCCCCCTGTGGAGGAGGATGAGGAGGATGAGAAGAGGTTGTCCTTCGGTTCGAGTTTGCGGGTCTCTTCTTGGGAGGCATGGCTGGGAGTAACGTGGGCTGAAGGAGGAAGACGAGATTGCTTGTTGAGTGAGTTCCCACAAACGGCACCAATCTGTTACCGCTGGATTCTGGTGTGGGGGTAATAGATGAGATTTGTAGGTTCGTGAGGAACTCGAACAGGCGGAACCCTTCTTCTTCCTTGTTAACCAGCTGACTCTTTGGTGCTCCTTGAACCTGCACAAATGTTCAAGACACCGGGATGGATCCCAGCGACGAACCCCCTGATGCTCAAGTCAATATATAGAAAAAGTGAAGAGAAAGAGCTCAAGTATGCAAAAAGTGATCACCTATGACAGTAGGAGGTATGGGGGGGTTTTATAGTCGCCAAGGGGGTCTCTTTCAGGATAAGAGTGAATCATTACTTCCCGGTGTGGCAGGATAAGGGTGGTTATAACCACCTCCTCTAGATCAGGGGGAGCCAGGATTTCCTCCAATCTTATTGAACTGGCCCCTAAGGGGGTTGACCCATTCTCAACTGGCCAGATCCGTTCATGGGTTAGCGGATCCAAGAGGAGGGACCCGATTCCCAATTCGGACCCGTCTGTAGGCGAAATTGCCGCCTTGCCCCTGAGATTTTGAGATTCGTGCCCACTTTGAATGGCTCCGATTTAACCCCATTTTTAGCCATATCACCTAGGGTTTGAGACATAGAGAGAAGGGGAGAAAGATGGCGGGCAAGGATGATAAAGATACCAGAGAGAACGACGGCAGGGAGCATGCCGGAGGAGACGAGGGTGGGGATCAATGGATGTGGGTTGCGGAGATGGAGCTAGGGTTTCGCGCAAAATTGGAGAGAGACTGGAGAGCGAGAGAGAGAGAGAGAAAGAGAGAGAGAGAGAGAGAAACGAAAGGCAGTAAAAAGTAAAAACTAATCGAACGGGAGTTAATTAAAATCTATAACCCGGCGTTTCTGATAAAACGCCGGGGTACATATGGACACCCCGGCGTTTCATTGAAAACACTTGAAAATGTCGGGGTAAATAAAACCTTTTTAATAAATATTCTTCCTACCCCCACATTTCTGGAAAGCGTTGGGGTTAAAACGCCACTGTAGGCTTATTTAGTTGTAGTGTGTACAAAATTATTTTCATCAGTTCTCAATTTATAATTATTTACTTATAATTATTTACTTTTTTAACTTTTGATTAACTACTTTTTTGGAAAGGCATGTATTTCCACTTCTTAAATTTTATAACAAAGAGACTATAATTTTATTATTTAAAATTTGAATATATTACTATTGAAATGTTTTAAGGCATGTATGTAACCATAGTCTCTTAAGCATGATAACTTATACAGTTTTTTTTTTTTTTGTTTTAATTAATGTATTGGTTTAATCTTTCCTTATCTCCTATATATAGGAGACATAATTGTAGTCAGTTTATTCAATCAATAATCAATCAATAAAATATTTCTTCCCATCCCTAACTCTAACAAGAACGTCAAGTGCGTGTGGGTTGGTAGAAGAACACCTTCACTTGTTCTTTTACTAAACATCTATTTGGAATTTAAAAGTTGTTTGGAATTCAAAAAGTAATGCCAAACAGACTTAAATATCAATATTAGAGGTGGTTTCATTTAGTTGCATTGCTTACTCAAGATAATTTTTTCAATACCAGATTTTCGCAACTAAAATAGGTAAGGGTTATGTTTATTCGGAGATGAAGCTGTTTGCTACAATATATTATCATCTTGTTATCTTCCTCTAAATTTTTCTTTCCTAGCTGCTAAGGGTATAGTTTTCATGGCCGATTTCCTAATGTTAATTATTCACTACAAACCGCAATGCTTATCCCGACGTTTCTATACCGGCGTTTGGGTAGGAATGCCGGGATAGAGTATAGTTTTATTTTTCCAGAATAATTGCCTACCTATCCCGACGTTGTACCGAAATGCCGGGATAAATATACACATCCTATCCCCTAAATATCCATACCCCAATCTTGGGCATTTCCCCTTATCTCATTTCTCAAATCCCCAACCCTAGCTCGACTCAAAATGCCAAATCCAAATCGATGCCGACCCTAGCTCCGTCACCGTCTTCGTCTCTAGCCCAACGCCAACCGCCTTCTCTAGCCCAACCACCATCGCCTTCTTTAGCCCTAGCCTCGTCGCCGTCGCCCGTCGACCCTAAGTCAAGTCTCCTATTCTCTCCATTGCAGTTGTTGTCGCCGTTATCGCGTCGTCACTCCGATCACCATCATCTTCCTCCATCTCTCAAATCCTAGGTATGAATTTGAGAATTTTAGAATTTGGGTTTGTGAGAATAATTATTAGGGTTGAGATTGTGAATAGTTGGAGAGGATGGATTTCCAACTAATGACATCATGTATGTTCAGTAAATTAGTGGTGAAGAAAGTTTTGATGCTGAAGTTGTATTGGTGTTTAGATTTGTTATTCGTTTACTGTTTAACATGATAAGGATTGTGATCGACTTGATTTTGTTAGCATAGGACTAATTATCAGGGTAGACTTTTGTCCATTGCGTGTATTTCTGTTGATTCATGCTTTAGTACACTAGAGGAAATTACTGAACATTGTTATCTTAGGAGGAAGTAAAAGAAACATCACTTATAACCTACACATAATGAATGGACTTATGCTGCTACTCATTTCGTTTGCCGTATTAATTTCCTATGTCTAGTAGTTCTAATTACCTTTCCGTGCAAGCGAAGAAAAATCTCGTTTGAAATATATGTTTCTACGGAAGTTGTGTACTTGTGTTGCATAATGAAATTTCACCCTGATATGATCTGTCTTTGTAATTTGTGTCAAATAACTATCATCACTGGAGTAAACATCTTGCAAAATAATGCAGTGGTAATTCTCCTTTTTCATATTTAGCATAGCATTATTTGATAAATTAGTTCAAATACTCAAGTTGTAAAGCTATGTTGGCAGCCTCAACATCAAAGAGGAACTGCAAATGGCATTTCGGTGACAGCCATGTCAATTTTTAAAGCAATTGCTCCAGCAGGTGGAGGAATAATGTAAGAAACTTTTGTTACTCCACAATTATGCAATAAAAATTAATCTGACATTATATATCTATACTGTTGAATAGGGTTGGTCAGTTTTTAATTTATTTCATTCTTCAACATCTGGTTCGTGTTTTAGCATAGCAAACTATTAAGTTTTCACTTTATTTATTTTACCAGTCTTCTTTCCATATTCATATATTTTATTTAACATTTGTTTTTGGATTTGGATCCTTAATTCATGAATATAAATGAATAGGTCCATTTTTCAGAGTTTTGAAAGTGTATTATATATGAACGTAAATATTTTCTGGGCTCTCTCCACTTGATCTAACTGTTGGGAGCTCAACGAAATCAGTTGGTGCAACCTGCAAGCAGTGGAAAGTAGCTAGTATGCATGAAGATTTCTGGAGATGCTTAAATTAAGGATACAGAAATCTTCCAGCAGTAAAGAAGAGTAACCGGTCAGAATTAATGAAGGTGGTGATGAAGAGAGGAGAGAGTTCAGAGACAGAGAGGAGGAAGAAAAACAAGAGTAGCCAGAAGGAGAGGCTGTCATCGTCGAGGGTGTCAAGTTCTTCAAAGGGATACTCTAAGGTTTGTTAACATGAATTCTTAGATTTCAGCACCTTGAATCTAAAGAGTTAAGGCTTGTTATACTTTGCATATATAGTCATGATAACCATACATGGTATTTTTTAGGATTTAGGATTGCTTGATTCAGTGATACATTTTATTTTGTTATAATTCTCTAAGCTAATTATCCTTTAGAGAAAGCTCATTAACATGTTTGTTTTCAAGTGAGGGATCTGACTTAAGACTGTTGATTTTCATCAGTGAAACTTGGTCGAAATTTACACACTTTGGCCAACTTGAAAACAGACCAACTATCTAACTCATATATAGGTAGAAACCCGAATGCACAGTAGACAAGCATTAAAAGCTTTGTCAAATATTCATGTTTTGGTTACTGTCAGACAAGGAAGGAGTGGGTGCTGCTGTATTAATACGTTCATGCACTCCACAGGGTTCTTTTCTTTTATATTTGCTCATTAGAGCATCCACAGTCGTTTGTTTTATTGCCATTTTTTCCATTTTTTTTCTACTGTAGCGCTCGCAGTCGTTTGCTATTTTGCCATTTTTTGGCAAAAGCGCTACAGTAGATACGGGGATATAGCAATCGAAATAGCAAAATGCATATTATAGCGGACGAAACATGATGTTTCGTCTGGATTATTTTATTATATTCTGAATTGATCGGACGAAACATGATGTTTCGTCCGAATTAAAATAAATTAAAAAACCGCATAATACATGTTTAAATAATGGGAATAAACAGCAAAAAGAATAACTTTAAAAAAAAAAAAAGCAAAAAGAATCAAAGAAGAACCAGACGAAGGAGCATGACTCGTCTGGCCCATTCTTTTGATTTTTTTTGTTTTAAAAAAGCAAAAATCGAATCCCCTTAATCCGGACGACACATCATGTGTCGTCCCACCCATAATTTCGTTTTTTTTTTTTTTTTTTTTAATGTCAGAATGAACATTATGCTTCGTCTCGTTTATTTTTTTATATTTTTTTTTGGGGACGAACCATCGTGTTTCGTCCCGTATTTTTTATTAATATTTTCTAACTTGCGGACCGTGGAAATTAATTTTTTAGTATGAAACGAACCATCATGCTTCGTCTGATTATTTTTTAACTAACTTTGCCATTTTAACGACTGCAGCAAAAAATTAAAATGGATCGCTATAAAATGCATTTTGCCATTTTATCTGTTCAACGACTGTGGATGCTCTTAGAGGCAATATTCTGAGATATATTTAGTGGACAAATTTCATATGATTCAAAAATGTTTTTTTTTAAATTTTTTTTTTAAAAAAAAACACCTATCTATCCCGACGTTTTTAGACAAAAACGCCGGGATAGAGTGATTTTAAAAAAAAATTTAATATCCTATCCTGGCGTTTTTGTCTAAAAACATCGGGATAGATTACCTTTTCCTTTTCCCTTCAACAGTCTATCACGGCGTTCAAGACACGCCGTTATAGCTTTATGGCTTATAACAGCGGTCTGTAAAAACACCATTATAGGCCCCTGATTTGTCCCGATGCTTGATATAACGGCGTTGCGCGCGGCGTTGTTAGAATCGCCGCTATTATCTATAGCGGCATTTATAAATGCCGCTATAGAGCAAAAAAAAACGCTGTTAAAGACCTTGCCGTTTGTAGTGATTGACCCAGATTGTATTTTTTTTTAAGTGTGCTCCATTTTCTGAAACGTAATGTCTTCCTCTATATTAACATGTTTTCATTTGTGTTAATCACCCTAGGGGGGTGAATAGGGTGATCGTGCGGAATTAAAAACAATAAAATAAAGTAAAGTAAATGCAAGAGTGATAAGAAAAGCAAACACAGATGACCCAGCGATATAACATGGTTCTATCCCAGGTCTATGTCCACACCACCTACTTGTAGCAATTCTCCGCCACAAGCATTCCACTATACTCAAAACCCTTGTACAGTGATTCTCGGATTCAGGCCGAGAGACCTATTACACCCACAGGACTTCGAATCCAAGTCCCGTCAATCTCACCGAAGTGGAAAAGAAATGAAAAGAAAACTCGAGATCGTTAACGATCTTGACTGAAGAATACAACCAAATAAATGCTCACACTCGAATTGATTAAATGAAAGATTAGTTCAGAAATTTTCTCAGAAGTGATTAGGTGAAGAAGACACAGTGGATTCGTTCAATTAAACAGAAGAGGAAGTGTATTGATCAAAAATAGAAACGATACATTCCAAAATAGTATACAGCTCAGGTTACAGTCGACCGTCAAAAACGTGCGGTCGACCGTTCAGCTCTCTGACGTAAGTAGAGAGATGAAAGGTCGAACGCTATCTTGAGCAACTCAGGTTGTGGTTGACTGTGACGCGGTCGACCGACATTATGTACGGTCGACCGGTCTTGGCTGTATAATTTGAATCCACTTTGTTTTCTTACCATAAACTAATCAATCTTTAATCAATCATTTACAATAAATATCTCACGAAAATATTACTAAAAATCCAGTCTTGATAGATTGCTTGGAGGCCAATTAATTGAGAACTCTTTTTAAATATCTTCCTCTTTGCTTGTATATGCAATCTTCCTTTATTACTTTCCTTGTTTGTATATTTGTGAATCTCTCTTGGATCTCTTTTTGATGTTATTTGATCCTGAAAATCTGACACACTAAATTCAAACTTATTAGTATGAGTGAGCACGTTTTGTGCACACCAAACTAAGAGTCAACAATCTCCCCCTGTTAGTGTGAACAAAACATGCATGGATGTTTGAAAATTTAAAACACAACATATGAATACTCTCCCTGAATTTAGCATATCCTGTAATACAAATTTTCATATAGATAAAGCTTTTAAGGGAGTGAATACTCCTCCTTAATATAATGCCATATAAGAGAGGGGTGAGAGTAATATACATAGTTGTTCATGAAATAAGGAGAAAACATTTTGAAAACATTCTAAAAACAATTCTCCCCCCTTTTGGAACACACCAGGAGGGAATAAATGGAGGATACATAAGTAAAATAAGCTTTGGAAAGTTCGTAGAACAATCATCAATAAAAATACCAAAGAATAAGAGAACATTTTATGATATTACAATGAATACAAACTTGTAATTTTTTAAAAAGTGGAAGAGAATCTTCTTACAAGATACCGTTGATAGCGAGACTCTTTGCTATACAGTAAGACCTCTTCATAATATCATAGATTCGAGATTCTTCCCAATACACATGAAAGCAAAAAAAATCAAGATTTTGAGAAAGGAAGGAGAGTGTATAAAAAGTTTGTAAACGCAAATTTGCAAACTCAAACAAGAAATTAATAAATAATTTATAAGCATAAGGAGAGTTTAAAAGTGTGTAGATACACACCAGCAATTTATGAAGAACTTAGAAACGTAAGAAATTTTAGATTTTCAAAGAAGCTATAAGAGAGGACCAGAAGATGAACCAGTCGACCGGTCGGCCGACGGTAACAGCAATAGTTAAGAAGATGTCCAGAGGACAGACCGGTCGACTGCCCGGTCGACCGCAAAACTGATATATTGATAAAACAGATACGCATGATCAACTAGAGTGAAATTAATTTTGTAAAGGGTCCAGAGAACATACCGATCGACTGCCAGGTCGACCGCAATACTGATACCAACAGATACGCATAAGCAACAATCATTAACTCAATTTGAACAATCAGCGAGCATGAAGATAAGAGCTAAATTGAGCACACATAAAGATATTACATTAGTAAGTTACAATTTATGCATCATCTTCATCTTCTTCTTCTTATTCCTCTTCTCCTCCTTCCTCATCCTATCCCGCTACATTAGGGTGTGGAAGCATTTCCCAATTCTCTTTGTGTAACTAATGTTTTTCGTTTTTCGTATTTTTTGGTGTATTTTTCTCTTCTTGGGTATTTGTACTCTTCTTGTATTTCTTGGACCATATATTGGAGTTGTTTTCAATATATTCATTCATATTTTATTTTTGATCTCCTTGTGTCTGATTGTTTGTCTTTCGTTTCGTTCTTGATCGATTACTATTTTTGCTCATTATTGGGTTCTTGCTCTATTTCATTTTGTTCGTGTTTGTGGGTGCTCGTGGTTCCTTTTTACCAAATCCTGTTTTAATCCAATTGCCTAATTTCCCAAATCAGCTATCGAAACCTAATTAACCAACTCCTAAATCCTATTCTAAACCCTATTGATCAATTCCTATTACTGCTACCCAAAACCCAATCTCCTACTACTCATTAAACCCAGACCGAAACCCTCTCATTCCCTACCCAAAACCATGTCAGCCAAAACCCTAACTCTCTCTCTTCCCCATATATATACTACTATCCCTCTCTCACCTTGTACACCCATCGATCAAAACCCTAGCCCCCAGCGAACCAACTGCATATCCCGCTCCCGACTTCACCCCGCACCATCGTTCCCTACATCCCCGTTCACCCTTGCTCATCCCCAACAGCCCGATCACCCCTAGCACCCGAGCACCATCATCACCATCATCACCATCATCTCCATCTCTCTCTCCTTTCATCGCTCTCCCCGTCTCCCCGCTCTGTCTCTTCGCTCTGTCGCGCGACTAGCGACGCTAGAGCCAGCCGAAGCCAGCGCCGACACCGACAGCGACCCCCTGGTCGTCCCCCTCCAACAGCATCAGTGGCAGCACCTGCCGTTGCGCTAGCCCGTGCGTTGTCGACTTTTCCCCACGGTGCTCTCCCTCCGATCGCTCTCTTTGAGGTTGCACGTGCACGGCTCTTGCATGTGTTATCTCGGGTGGTTATCTCGAGTCTTGGTTCTTGATTCGTGGGTTCCGTTCGTCGTTCGTTGTTGAGTTCTTTGCCCGAAAATCCGTTCCCGTTATTCTTGGTGTTCTTCGTTTTCGTCTTCGGTTAAGGCAAGTAACTTGTACTCAAATTTTTTTGTATGATACAAGTCAAAAATACCGCTTATAGTGTAGTTGGGTTCTAGAGACAAATCGTGTGTGTGTTATGTTTGATGAGTTTTTTCTCTATAGTTCTTTTGACCGTAGTAGGATTACTTAAGCTTACAACAAGAGGATATGACCCACTAACCTAAAGGAGGGGGACTTAGTGCTGAGAAAGTTGTCAATTTCCGATCCAAGCAAGAGAGGCAAGCTGGCACCCAATTGGGAAGGACCATATAAGGTCTCTAGAGTTATACGCTAGGGTACGTATCAACTCGAAGACCCGGGGGGGCAGGAAGATACCAAGGACATGGAACGCAGAGCACTTGATGAAATACCAAGAGGGTGTCTAAACACTGCTCCAAGCAACTTCCCCAGGATCGCTCCAAAAGACTTGTCTCGAAATCCTTACTTGTATTTCCTCTTTATCCAAATGTAAAGGCTCGCAACTTAGAAGCGGCCACATAATTGTTTGCAATAAAAGAAAATCTTTCCCCGCAACTTTTCTATCTCTCGAGTAACCTAACTCTACTTAGCAAATTTTCTATTTTTGGGGTAGTCTAACTCTACTTGCAAAAAGTTTTTGTTTGTTAAACGACGAGTTCGGAGTCCAACACTTGGCTCGATTCTGCTTCAACTACTTGCTTATAAGCGAGTAAGAAGTGGTTCGCCATTTGGAATTGCTCCCACAACCGTTGACTCTCTCTTTAAACGACGAGTTCGGAGTCCAACACTTGGCTTGATTCCGCTTCGACTACTCGCTCATAAGCGAGTAAGAAGTGGTTTGCCATTTGGAATTGCTCCCACAACCGTTGACTCTTTTTTAAACGACAAGCTTGGAGTCCAACACTTGGTTCGACTCCGCTTCCACTACTTTGCTTCTAAGCGAGTTAAAAGCGGGTCACCATTCGAAATTGCTCCTACAGCTGTTTAAATTTTCCTAAACAACAAACTTGGAGTCCAACACTTTGGTTCGACTCCGCTCAAACTACTTACCTCTAAGCGAGTAAAAAGTAGATCACCATTCGAAATTGCTCCTACAACTATCGACAACTACAAATCCTAGCAAAATGCACAAGTTCACAAAACAAGTATTATTCCATTGAAGTTTGAGATTACAAGTCTAACTACGAGGCCAAATACTCATCTTTACATTGAGATATAAGACTTGTACAAAGAAGACAGCAAAATCACAAAGGAGACATCCTAACGCTTCCTAGGGAGTGGGATACTCCTGTTGAGCGACAAGCGAGGACGATGAGCACCTTGCCATTACCACCCCACCTCTGTAGGGGTCTCTAGGCCGGCGAGCCTAGTTGTATCGCTGAGAGTTGCGCCGGCTGAGGTCCCGCTCGATGAGCCAGCCACTCCTCTCTGTGCGTCTCCGGGGCATCCCAAGGTAGGAGGCAAACGTAACGCCAACTAGTGAAACGACCGCCCCTGTGAGTACTCACCTCGCGCACAAGAAGTGGTCCTAACATTGCTCCCCTCCGAAAGACGGCGTGGCCGGTGAACTTCCGCCACTAACTCAACGATTCGCTCCTTCAGCGAGTCATCTGTTACCTTAACCTGTAGCCAAGGCATTCGACTCGTATTGTCTGTGCGAGAAGCTTCGGTGATAGTCTGCCGAAGCTGCGCAGTCTCCAGACACTTTTCGAGCACCACGTTCTTTAGACATCTCTCTCGGCACTAGCCTCGAACAAGGACTGTCGAAGGGATTCTAGCTTCTTACCCTGCTTGCTGGACTTCAAGGGACTCCCCTCCTCCGCTTTCCGAGCTCGCTCCTTCATTCGCTTCAGTTCGGAGGTGCGGCGTGCCAGTGTTAGCTTGTGATGACTTAGTTCTGCCTCGCTCTTGCGGAACTCCTCTCGACTTCGAGAAAGAGCCAACCTAGCAATGCCTAAGTCCGACCGAAGGCGAGACATAGCAACATCTAGGCCGGACCGAAGGCGAGACACCTCGGAACTTCGTGGCACTTCGGCAAGAGATAGCACTTCGACGATCTGAAAAGAACAAGTAAAACTAGTGAGTTCAGACACAACCACCACGAATTTGTAGAGCAACACTGAGCTCCAACACTTGTTCAAAAGTGTTTGAACACTTGTTCAGGAGCAAGTTTGAAAGCATTACCAAGCTCAGGCACTTGTTCAAGAAGTGCTTTAACGTTCGTTCAAGAGTGAGTTCGAAAACACTACCGAGTTCCAACACTGGTAAAAAAAGATATGTAAAGAGAATTCTTCACTCACTGCCAAGCTCCGACACTTGTTTCATTTTCAACCAAAAAGTTTTTTCATTAAAAATTTCAAAAATTACAAGCGGTGGCCAGTTCGCACTTCGGCACTACATAAACAAAAGACGACAAGAAGAAATAAGGTGCAAGGCGGATCAAGGGTCGACCTCGGTTGAAGGACCCTCCCCGGGGGCCACGATGGCCAGAGGCACGGCCTCTGACAGAGCCTCTTCCTCGGCCTCAACCTTGTCGGCTTCGGCCACCTCGGTCTCCTCTTCTTCTTCGCCTTCTTCTTCACCTTCCGAGATGTCTTCGAAGCTAGGGAAGGGATTCGGAAAGAGATGCATCCCGGCGCAATCAACTTCAGGGAACTTCGCCTTCACCTCGTCAATGGCTCGAGCGTACGCCTTCGCCATGTTCAGGATCAGATATCCCTTTGCCTTCTCTAAGGCCTGCTCCTCGGCCTCCATCACTTTCTCTGAGGCCTGCACCTCGGCCTCCTTCTCCGCCTCCAACTTTGCCGCAGCTACTGCATCCTCCTTGTCCTTAGTGGACTCCTCAGCTGCCTTAAGAAGCCGAGCATTGTCCGCCTCCAACTTGGCAACCACAGCTTCGAGGTGCGTCAACCTCGAGTTCTTCGACTCAGCCTCCGCCTTCGCCTTGTCGAGCTCCTTGGCGAGCCGAACCTTCTCGCCTCGAGCCTTCTCCGCCTCGGACAACAGCTCTTTCTCCTTCTCGGCCATCTTCTTCATCAAGTGGCCGAAGTGGCAAGTAATCTGCCGAAGAAAAAGAGTTAGGAATTTTTTTTAAGTGTTTGGAAAAAGATAGTTCGAACTTCAAAGCTTACCGACATCGCCGAGCGTGCGAACTCTAGCGCGTCGTTGCCTACGCTACCTTCTTCCATCGCGGCCTCGTCCTTCCGCGTCGCCAGGTGACGAATCGCCTGCATGCATGCCAACGAGTCGCCAAGGAACCCGTCAAGCTTGCAGACTTGCCAGTCCGGGACGAAGATCTTCTTGTGCTCCTCCATCAAGAAAACCTCGACTTCGGCAGTCAATGGCAGAGCTTCAAGCCCCAAGGCTGCCGATAGTGGAAAGGCCGCTGCGCTCGACGAAGCCGAAGCCAACGCTGCGTTCGGAGGCTTCGGAGCCAAGGGGGGCTGCCTCGCCTGCACCCCTTCCGGGGAAGCCTTCGACGCGACTCGCTTCCTCTTCTTCGGGGCTTTGCTGCTCAGGGACCCCCACTATGACACCAAGTCTTCGAAGTCCATTGACTCTGCCAAAGAAAAAGAGTTAGAAAAAAAGAAACACTTTTTCAACATGTATAAAAGAAAACAAACAGAATAAAACCGTACTGGGGTTAATAGAGCTAAAACCCCCTCAGAATAGTGCCTCCTCGGTCAGGTCCTTCCAATCATACTTCGAACGATCGAGTAGCATCCTAACCATCTCCTCCTCCTCGGTACTGAGGGTGGGGCTTTGCTTGACCTTCTTCGGCACTGAATCAACCCAAGCTGTGGGGATCCCCCATGGCACCGGGCTTCGGATCAAGAAATACTTATCTTTCCAGTGCTTGATGGAGTCCGGACAGCTGACCAACTTCGTCCCGAACCTCGGAGCCAAGTAGAATCGGTATATGTCCTTGTGCTGCTGATGCATCCGGTACACGGTTCGGAGAATGCTCAGCCTCGGCTCGATACTCGCCGCCTGACAGTGCAGGATGAACCCGTTTATCAACCTCCACACGTTCGGCATATACTGAACGGGGCTGACACGGAACCACCCCAGCACCTCAGCGACGAAGGGGTGCAGTGGGAGCCGAACCCCTGCCAAGAACGCGTTGACCGGTCAGAAGCACATGTCGACGAGCATCGTCGAGTTGGCCCTCACCCCCGGCCCGGGGAGCATCAAATCGAACTCCCGTGGGATCTGGAAGCATACCCTAATCTTCGCCAAATCTTCCTCGGTAAGAATGGTGATCGTCTCGTCCACTTCGGACGTCTCTCTAGCCTTGTTCTCCTCGAAGCTCCGAGCCATCCCATACATTATCTGCTCTGCCTGGTCCCCCGAAGGCTCTCGAACCCTCGGCAGTCCTGTCAGGACCCCAGGCAACCTTCCGAACTCACCCATCCATCGATCTTCTTCGATTCTCGTCTTAACAACTGCCAGTCTGCCCAACAACGGCCTTGCCCTTGTCGATTGGGGGGACCTGACTAGAGGAGGCCTCGGGTGCAAGAATAGGGGAGGTCTCCTTCATCGAAGGCTCGATAGTCATTTTCAAAAAGCGAAAGTAAACTAAGTATGGAGTTACCTTGATTTGACAGCAACGGTCGAAAAACTCGCCGAAAGACGGTGAAAACTCGCCGGAAGCTCTAGCAGAGTGAAATTCTCGCCTGAATAAAAAACGAGTGAAATGAGAAAATGACTGAGAGGGTGAAGATTTATAGTGAGTGAGATTGGCGGCACGCCTACCGAGACAAAAGGTCCCCAGGAGCATAAAAGCCCAGCCCATTTAATAAAGAAACGCAAGAAAATGCGTTGATCTGTCAACGGTGGTTGGGACCCACTGGCCACGTGGCGCTCTCCTATTCGTCCCCGAACACGATTGCCACCGACGTCGAAACACAAGAAAATGCGTTGATCAGCCAACGGTGGCTGTGACCCACTGGCCACGTGGCGCTCTCCTATTCGTCCCCGAAGTCGATTGCCACCGACGTCGAAATGCAAGAAAATGCGTTGACCAGTCAATGGGGTTTGGGACCCACTGGCCACGTGGCGCTCTCCTATTCGTCCCCGAAGTCTATTGCCACCGATATCGAAACACAAGAAAATGCGTTGACCAGTCAATGGTGGCTGGGACCCACAGGCCACGTTGTGCTCTCCTATTTGTCCCCGAAGTCGATTGCCACTGACGTCGAAACGCAAGAAAATGCGTTGACTAGTCAATGGGGTATGGGATCCACTGGCCACGTGGCGCTCTCCTATTCATCCCCGAAGTCGATTGCCACCGACGTCGAAACGCAAGAAAATGCATTGACCAGTCAACGTGGGCCAGGACCCACTGGCCACGTGGCGCTCTCCTATTCGTCCCCGAAGTCAATTGCCACCAATGTCGTAATGCAACAAAGTGCGTTGACCAGTCAACAGGGGCTGGGGCCCACTGGCCATGTGGCGCTCTGCTATTTGTCCCCGAAGTCGATTGCCACCGACGTCGAAATGCATGAAAATGCGTTGACTAGTCAACGGGGGCCGGAACCCACTGGCCACGTGGCACTCTCCTATTCGTCCATGAAGTCAATTGCCACCGATGTTGAAACACAACAAAGTGCGTTGACCAGTCAATGGGGGCTGGGGCCCACTGGCCACATAGCGCTCTCCTATTCGTCCCCGAACTCGATTGCCACCATAGTCAAAAACGTGAGAAGTAGTAGGGGCCCACATGCCACGTGTCGTATCCTTGGACTTCGGTAACCTTTCTGAACTCAATGGCCACCGATGACCAGGGAGCCGGAGCGAAAAGGGTCCAGAAGCCACGCATCGCTCACCTAGACCTCGGCGAGAGTTCCGAAGGCAATTGCTGCCGACCCCCCAACAGACAAGGTCCCCCCTCTCGGCAACCGTCCGATCTTCTGGAATTACTCTCCGTAGCGTGATCAAGGGCCCAGATTCGGCCACGTCATAAATGGTAATTAAATCTCTTTTTTAATTATTATTTCGAATTATTTATTTAAAAAATTGCGAAAAAATGATTAAAATTCAGGAAAATTAATTAAAAATTCTGAAAAATAATTATAAATTTGGGGGAATATTTTTGAGTCCCGGAAGAAATAATTACTGTCTAAAATGGTTAATTAGTGCTCCCGAAAAATAAATCATCGCTTTGCAAAATTGAATAAATGATTCGAAAAAATAATATAAAAATTGAAAAAAATCACCAAAAATCCAGAGAGACCTGAGAGTCACGTTACCAGCTCAGAAAAACACCATCACCCCTCAGACGAGATTCGAACACCCGTTGAGAACTCCGATAAAGCCCTATACGCCATCAAAACAACAAAACTACTCCCCAAAGGCCGTAACACACAGTCTTTGGGAGTGGGGGGCTTTTGATATGGCTAAAAATGAGGTTAAATCGAAGCCATTCAAAGTGGGCACGAATCTCAAAGTCCCAGGGGCAAGACGGCAATTTCGCCTACAGACGGGTCCGAATTGGGAACCGGGTCCCTCCTCTTGGACCCGCTAACCAATGAATGGATCTGGCCAGTTGAGAATGGGTCTCAACCCGTTAGGGACCAGTTCAACAGGATTGGAGGAAATTCTGGCTCCCCCCTGATCTAGAGGAGGTGGTTATAACCACCCTTATCCTGCTACACCCGGAAGTAGGGATTCACTCTTATCCTGAAAGAGATCCCCTTGGCGACTATAAAAACCCCCTACCTCCTACTGTCACAGGTGATCACTCTTTGCATACTTGAGCTCTTTCTCTTCACTTTTTCTGTATATTGACTTGAGCATCGGAGGGTTCGTCGCCGGGATCCATCCCGGCGTCTCGAACGTTTGTGCAGGTTCAAGGAGCACCAAAGACTCAGCTGGTCAACAAGGAAGAAGAAGGGTTCCACCTGTTCAAGTTCCTCACGAACCTACAAATCTCATCTATTGCCCCCACACCAGAATCCAGCGGCAACACTAGGTACGATTATTTCCAACTTTTAATAAATTTTTTATTTTGTAATGAAATTGTTTGAGATTGTGTAATGAATAATCAGTTTTTGTGGAGTATTTTGAGATTGAGAATGTGGACTAATTAGGGTTTGTTGAATTTGTTAATTAGGGTTTGTAGTATTTGTGAATTTGTTACTTTTAGTGGGTACCTGGTGCTATTCAAGCTTTAGAAACCAATAGGAGAATAGTAAAAGTCTAAACCGTATTAAATTTAGTGAAAGTATCATCTACAAAGTTTATCTCTATGTAAATCTTGTGGAGCCTTATGAGGTGAGAGGCTTCGTCATTTTCTAAACAAGGAAATTTCGTGTATAAGGTAAACTTTAGAACACCATATCTATATTTCCATTCCTAGTATACTAATTTGGAACTTTGTTTCTAATGTTTGATTGTGAGCTTATCTTTTTTTTTAGTTAAAGAGGTATGTAGGTAGACATAAACCAATTTGGTAAATTTTTTCTTAGATTTTATTTTCCAAATATTAGTGCCTGATTTATAACAAAATTAACCGGATAACTTTCAATTTTATTAAGCATCCCTTAAATAGTCACCTGAAGAGTATAGATGCAAATTCAGGACTAATCTAAAAGAACTTGAATTCGTAGAGCTTTTTAGAGGAATGCAACTTATGTCATATATACTATTTGCACATGTATTTTACTGAAGTCATTAGTTCGAAGTGGTTATGTCAATCTTTGTGACCCTTTTAAACATATAATAACTATTAATGTGCATGAACGAATTTAATTATTATTTAGATTTGTAAGATGATACAATTACAAAACTTCAAATTTCAGAGGTGAAACTTGAGATGCTTCACTCAATGCTTAATTTGCATGATTAAAGTCATGAATAATCAACCCACTGATATCGAACAAAAAAAAAGTCTTGTATAATCATGCAACAAGTGTGAGGCTAAAATATGATAATCTATTTTGAATTGAACAGTCATGCATATTTCAATTTATTCTTCCATGCGCAAATCTTATCAATCACAAAGTTTGATAAATTTAGGCAAAGTAGAATTACCTTTCATGTATTATAATCTTAGAAATACAAACAAGAGTACTGCAGTTCCTAAATTCTTGTATCATATACATAGTCAAACCCATTTTTCCTCGCAGCTATATTTTCCATCAAAAAAAATTAATAGGTGTTACAATAATAATTTCACACTATTCATGGGAAATCAACTTAGTGTGGTGGATGCTATTAAAATTTCAATTTACGAAATTTTATTTTCAGATTGAGTGATATTGTTGAAATGGATAAAAGCTGGATAAGCAAGTCACAATTATCAAAGGAGTACCGGGACGGCGTTAAAGATTTCATTATCTTCGCCAAGAAAAATTTATGTGATCCAAATTTGATTCTTTGTCCATATCGGTGGTATACAAACTGTCATCTGAAGACATGCGACGAAGTTCAAACACATTTGGTGATCAATGGTTTTCTCCAAGGTACACACAATGGTTTTGCCATGGAGAGCATGCCCCGGCGATTCTGGTTGGACCGGGTGTGTTAGAAGATGTAAACGAGCCCATATTAAACGACGAATTAAGTGTGGCCAATGAGATGCAAGAATTAGTGCAGGATGCTTTTGGAATTCATAACAATCTAGCACACACCAACATTCCAACAACACAAGCCCATAATGAGTCAACAGAAACATTAGATACTGGTGGTGGAGTGGAGGAGGAAAGACAAGATCCTGAAGAATAAAGAATACGAAGCCTTTACTAAGTTGATGGGAGATGCTAGTACACCTTTGTACCGTGATTGCTCAAAATTTTCGAAATTTGCATTCATTTTTAAACTATTTCATATCAAAACTTTAAATGGGTGGTCTGCTAAGTCCTTCAACATGCTACTTCAATTGTTGAATGAAGCATTTCCTGAAATTTGTATTCCAGAATCATTCCATGCAACCAAAAAAATTCTCAAGTCTTTCAATTTAGGGTATGAGAAGATTTTAGCTTGCCCATTTGATTGTATGCTCTTCAGGGGGGATAAGGAGAGACTCCATAATTGTGAAATCTGCGGAACTTCGAAATGGAAAGGAAAGTCGAATGAAGGCCAAGAAGTTGATGACCCAGTTAAAACAACTAGGAGAAAGAAGCCTGCAAAAAATTTGCAATACTTTCCTCTAATTCCTAGGGTGCAAAGAATGTTTATGTCATCTAAAACTTCTTCGGATATGAGATGGCATGTAGAATGACGCAAGAATGACAGGATTCTCAGACACCCGGCTGATTCTCAATCATGGAAAAAGTTTAATGAAAGATACCCTGATTTTGCTGAACATCCCCGCAATGTGAGACTTGGATTATCCAATGATGGTTTTAACCCATTTAACAAAATGAGCAATACATATAACATATGGCCTGTTGTGTTAATTCCGTACAATTTTTCCCCTTGGAAATGCATGAAACATTCATTGTTTATGTTGTCCATGATAATTCCTGGATCGAAAAGTTCAGAAAATGATATAGACGTGTACATTCAACCATTAATAGATGAGCTTCAAAAATTATGAGAGGGTGTTCCAACCTACGATGCAACAGCTAAAGAAACTTTTCTTCTCCGGCTTTGTTTTGACTTGGATAATCAATAATTTTCCTGCATATGCAAATTTATCCGGTTATAGCACCAAAGGACGTTATGCATGTCCTTGTTGTAATGATCAAACAGTTTCACAATGGTTGTATAATGGTAGAAAATTTTGCTACATGGGTCATCGAAGATTGTTGCATGACACACATAGATTCAGGTATGAAACATCAACATTTGATGGGTTGCAGGAGTGGGAACATGCTCCTGAAATTTTGACAGGTTCAAATGTGTCTAGACGATTAGAAGGTCATAATTTAAATTATGGTAAAGAACTAAAAGTTGTCAAGAAAGGTAAGAAAATGGTAAGGGATGAGGACACCGACTTATGTGATGCAGATGAATGTGACAACATGGTTGATTTAGGGTCATGGAAGAAGAAGAGCATTTTTTTTTAGTTACCGTATTGGGAATTCAACTCGCTACGTCATAATTTAGATGTGATGCACATTAGGAAAAATATCAGCAAAAATTATATAGAAACATTCATGAGGGATGGTCGGAAGACAAAGGACAATCTTAAGCGTCACCTTGATTTGGTTACGATGGGTATACGACATGAGTTGCACCCAGAGTACTTACCTAATGGCAAAGTTCGTCTCCCTCCTACAATGTATTCAATGTCCAAAAAGGAGTTGGAACTGTTTTGCAAAGTGTTACAGGATATTAAAGTCCCTGATGGCTATTCATCTAACATAGCACGGTGCGTCAACTATAAGGAGAAGAAGCTACGGGATCCAAAGTCACACGACTACCACATATTGATGCAAGATCTTTTTTCCATGGCTGTAAGCTTTTCAATGTGTGAACAAGTCACTGCCTTCATCAAGGATCTTTGTAGTATTTATAAAGGACTTTGTTCATGAGTTCTACGTATTGAAGATTTTGACCAATTGGAGCAACGTACTGCAGTGGTACTTTGTCAAATGGAGAGGATATTTCCCCATCGTTTTTCACTATAATGATTCACTTGATAATCCACATGGGCAGTGAAGCTAGACTCGAGGGACCGGTACATTATCGGTGGATGTATCCCATTGAGAGGTAATATTCATGCCTCAATGAACATCTGGTTTCTCTACTTTGTATGATGTAGTTATTCAACTTTTATGACCAAAATATTTAACTGTATAGGTACCTTTATCGACTTAAGGGATATGTTAAAAATAAAGCATATCCAGAAGGCTCGATAGCTGAAGGGTATCTCTCGGATGAGTGCTCTAATTTTTGTTCAAGATATCTTGAGGGTGTAGAGACATGTCTGACTAATTTAAGTCAGGCCAAGCGAGCATGCTGGAAGCAACAACGATATGAGGAGGGATACCCACTAAGAAAAATCTACTAAATTGTGATAATGTTTTTTTTGACTGTTTTAGTGGTCAAATTATTTTGTTTGGTGGAACTTGTTTGAACTTTTTTGTAACTGAGCTATATGTAGATACTTGTGTGAGAAACGTTGGATTCTGGATTTTAGACTGCATAACTTTAAACTTCTTAGGCAGTGTATGTTAATCAGTAGATAATATAACGAATTTTGCACTTTAAAATTTTTTTTTTTTGTGTTATGTGGATTACGAGAATTTACTACAGATTTTGTTCTTTTGCAAAAATATAAATTATTACAGGTTTTGTATTGAAAAAAATTACCCAAAAAATTAATTATTTTAATAAAAAGATAGAGAAACCCCGACGTTTTGCAACCGCCGGGGTATATTTTTTTTAAAGATAATAATTTTGAATTGTAAAATAGTTATATATATATATATATATATATATATATATATATATATTAAAACATACCCTGGCATTTTCAAAACGTCGCGGTATACTAATTTCATATTTTAAAAAAAAAATTAAAAAAATACCCCAGCGTTTTCAAAACGCCGGGGTATACTAATTTCAAATTTTTTAAAAACTTTTGAAGAACATACCTCGGCGTTTTCAAACACCGGGGTAGACTAATTTCTGATTTTTTTAAAAATTGAAATTTCTATACACTAGCGTTTACGAAGGCGCCGGTGTATAGATAGTGTGTACCGGCATTTTGAAAAACTCCAGTGTAGGGTGCTCAAAAAATTCCGGCACGAGTAACACCAGCGTTTAAGGCGGCATTTTTTCAAATGCCGGTAGGGCAATCACCTGCGTTTATAAATGCCGGTATAGACGGAAAAAAAATGCCGCTGTTGTCGTTCTCCTTTGTTGTGACATTACAAGAGTGTTGAAGAAATCATATAATATATATGCTAGGTGCATTGAGAAGAAGAAATGTAGGTTGCCAGCAGTACAACTATTTAATATTTTTTTAACTTCTACAATATGTAACACTTCTTAAATACCTAATTGTGACACTGCCGATATACTTGAAGGTTCTTACAAAAATTTGGTTGGTATTCTTTCTAAAATTTTGTTAACATCTCCTTGAAATATCTTAAAGTGATGTTAAAAAAATTCTCTTCTAGTAGATACATATATCACTATGTAATTTTATCATCAGTTTTTCATCTTCTTTCTTCTATTATTATTAAAGTAACTTAAAATATTAGATTTGCAACTCTCTGTTAATATGTAGAAGTTTTTATAGAGGGTAATCAACATAGTAGAATTTGGTAAAAATTGATTTTGGTAAAGCACACCTAGTAATTTCTTCATACACGGGTTAAATGCTAGTGGTTTCTTGAAAAAAGAAGCATTAATTAGTTGGTCTTTGGGGCTCCATGTGACTTGAGAAGAACTCTGCAATATGGTTGAAAAGGGATCCATCATTAAATAGCCTTTAGATAATTAGATTACCATTAGATTAATAATAGCTTTGATCTTATATGTTAAAAGTTGAGCAATGTTACCTCCACTACCAATTTAATTATTATTTTCCTCACTATATTAAGTAGCACGCTTTTATTGGAGAGTTTCCTCACTACTCTCTCTTTTCCACCTATTGAAGAGTGTCACCTAAGATAATAAAGAGAAATACTGTAAAATTGATAGTAGATGTAGCATTACTCTTAAAAGTTTAAAACCCTTTCTCTAGTTTATTCTTCTCCCAAATATTCCATAAAAAATCAACAACTTAACCCAATAAGAATTTTGTAGATAATTAGTACCGAGTAATGCTTCGTCCACTGCCAATTTCACTACTATTTTGTTCATTATATTAGGTGCCATACTCTTGTTGGAGAATTCTCCCACATACTCTATCTTTTCTACCTATTAGAGTGTGCCATCTAAGATAGTAAACAAAATGATAATAGAATTGGTAGTGAATATAGCATTGCTCATATTGTGAAACAAAGAAAAGACTGAAATGATTTATATTATATGATGGAGGGAGCATCTTTGATTACATACGCCGAGAAAGATGTGTTTAATGGAGTCAAATATAGGCTTTCATTAAGAGATTTCAAGCAATGAAATAACATCGAAGATATATAGGTGTAATAAGAACAAAATGATATTTATATTTATGATATTTTGTTTTCGATATTTTATTTTTCTGGAAATTTTCCTTTACTTTTTTGTTTTTCTTTTTCGAGTGTAAAGACGGCAAAAGTTTTATTTCACTTTTATTACTTGAATGATTTGTTTATATTTAATAAAATTATTTGTGTGCCTTGTTGGAGACTTGGAGTGCCCAAGCTGAATAATATTTCTGGCTCCACCCTGTGAATTACTAGGGAATTTTCATTTCTCTTGATAGTGAATTAGTGATAGTGACATCAGTTTCAGCTAATCAAGTTAAACTAATTTTTTCAAGGTTACTCATTAACAAACATTTTAATTTTATATAACTAAGTTAGATGTCATTATTTTAATACTACTACCTTGACCAACTTCGAAAATGGTCTGTCATAATCTCAATTTTAGCATCATAAAAATTTCGGTCAATTAATTGATTCAACTTTCGACAAAAAGATTAAACCGGACACAACAACCGCCTGAGCTTTAGCGGCATTTTTACATGGCTATCGCGATGTTTTTAGTGCTGATATGACACATAGCGGCACTTCTAAAACTTTCTCCAAAAGCTCTGTTGTAGCGAGCGTCGGGACAGCTATATGAGCTATCGCGGCTGTTGCCGTTGATTTTTGTGTGGGGACAATTAGATAAATTTGTGGGTTCATGAGGAATCGAATGGGTCAAACCTGGACACTTCCATCACTGTTTGGCTGGCTTCTCGCTGCTACCTTTGACCTGCACAAAGTTCGAAACACCAGGGTTGATCCCGACGACGAACCCTCCAACGCTCTTGTCAGTACTCAGAAAAGAATATGAAAGAGCTTTAGGTTGGCAAAGAGTGATCACCTTGTAAAGATAGGAGGAGGGAGGTATTTGTAGTCGCCGAGAGGATCTGTTTCGAGATAAGAACAAATCTCTACTTCCTGGTGTGGATGGATAGAAGTGGTTAGAACCATCTCCTAAGGATAAGGACGAATTAGGATTTCTCCATATCCTTATGAACTGGTTCGTGACGAGTTGGGACCCGTATCTAGTCGAACAGATCCATTCATGGGTTATTGGGCCCTGGAGAAGAGACCCGGTTTCCATTTCGGACACGTTTGTAGGTGAAACTGCCATTTTGCACCTGTAAGCTTCAAGATTCGTGCCCGATTTGAACGGTCCCGATTTAATCCCATTTTTAGCCATATCACGAGCCCCCACTCCTAAAGACTCTTAGCTACTGTCACGCCACGCTTTCCAAAATACGGGAATACGGGCGCGAGACTAAGGCCCAGCGAATGGTGCGAACACACCATTCATGAGCTGTACAAGTAAACTCAACAACAAGATAAAAGAACAAACCACGCAGGCATGTAAAATCACAATATAATAATGAAAGTTCATGACATAGTCCAAAACATAACCAACAAGTGGGAAAAACAAACAGTTACGGGTCAAACAAGCCCGGATTACAATAAAGAGTTTCATGAAATAAAACACAAACTAAAGATGGCATGATAAACAATAAACCAGAACACTTGGTCGGCGACACCTTTTGGTAACTCTCCATTTAGGCCTGCAAATATATTATAACAAAAAGAAAAGAAAATGGAAACAAGAAGACGCTCGTTAATACAAGTCACGGGCCGCAAGAGGGTACAAGCTAAGGAAAACAGGTACAAAACAAAACAAAGAAAAGCAGAAAAAGAGCAAGAAATCGAGAGTCATGAAATAGGAGAATGCAACATGTAAATATGATATGAACAAGGCATTATGAAACAAGTGGCATGTAAAATAAGTAATCAAGTAAACAAGTATCAAGTCAATATGAACATGTAACAGATAATTGGATCATGTAAGTGCACGTGTTAATCTCATGTCTAATATTGGTTCTATCTAGGTAGCACTTCATGCATTCATATTTTTACTACATGGTTGTTACAGTCAATGTAATTTCGTTTAGGCCTAGTGATGGATTTTATAGGGCGGTGTACTCAGGAAACAATATTCGATAATGACCGATGACCGAATCAATCAAGATACTGTAGTCAGTAATCTACAATTATTCGATAACCGATATGACCGATAGACCGATGGACCGATAACTGATAGACCAATAGACCGATAAATATGGAAACACGGGCACCTCTTCTGAGTATACTTACCTATATTGTCCATTACTATGGTCTTTCCCTTAAACCCCGGCTTGTAACTTTTATTTTAATTTAATCAACAAGAACAAGATGTCATATTCATATTTAACTACTGTCACGGGTGAAACATTCCTGCACATAAACATGTATAATCCTAAAAGTACATGTGTATATTTATTTGTGTTCATGTCATGCATATAATAACAAAGTATTCACGATCACGTGTGAATACAGGATCGACGGATTAGGTATAGAAACGAGTATCAATTCGACTTATAAATGCGAATTGGAGTCAAAAATAATATACTTGCGGTATTTATGCAAAGGGGCTTGTACTAGAACAAATAAATTTGTACAAGAGACACTTGCCTTGATTGAAAACGATTAGATCCGATTGTTGAAGAAAATGGGATCGAAAATTCCCGGTCGAAGTCTCCCAAAAGCACGTGTGAAGCACGTGCAAAAATCCAACAGTAGAGGAAAATCCCCACACCAGATCAGCCCCAAAACAGCGAACAGCAAGTCTTGATCCGGCTCGGCAAAACAGCGAAACACCGAACCAGCGAATCAGACCGCTCCAATGCAGCGGATCTGGGCCAAATACGGAACGGCGTCTTCGGATCTGCTGTGGGTGAACAGGGAACAGCAATCAGATCAGGCTGAGTGGCACGAATCTTGGCGTGATCCAAGGGTTGAGATTCAATCCCGCCAATCGTCTCCTTCTTCTTTGTCGAAACAAAGAGCGAGAGAGAGGGAATGGCGACGACGCTACAGCAATGCGACGTCGGAGGCGACGACGTCTGGCGGCGCGACGTGCAGCGCTGTGGTCGGGAAGCGACGCGACGGTGAGCACAAGTGTTCTCTCTGTTTTCTGGAAGAACAGAGGAGGCGTGGGAGGTCGACGTTGGAGCGACGGCGCAGGGTAGCTGTGACCGCGGCGAGGAGGCTGACGACTGCGGAGCGGCGATTCAAGCGGAAAGCGCTCGAAGGCAGGGATGATGCTGATGGAACTCATCGAGGTGCGGGGGAAGGCGACGATGATTCGATGGAGGAAGGTGAAGGGGGGTCGAGCGGCAATGGCGATGGGTCGAGCGACGATGGCACTGGCGACGGAGGTTGAGGGATGGACGAACGGGGAAGACGACGGGGGAGAAGGCAGAGAGCAGCGGTGAGGAATTGGGCGAAGGAGAGTGGCGGAGTTTCGGGAGTGCTTCGGCTTCGGCAATGGAGGAGAGCGAAGGTGGAGCGTCGAGGTTGGGGATGGCGAGGGGACGGGGTGCGAGGGAGAATGTGGAGTTACGGTTTGGGTTTCGGTGAAGGATGAGCGAGGAAGGGGGAGGATGCTCTGTGGGTTTTGTTTTGTTTGTTTGGTTTTGTTTTTGTTTTTGTTAAAACAGAGAAGGAGAGAGAGAGAGTACGAGGAGAGAGAGTTGCGGAAATCAATGACTATTAGTGGAGGAGAATTAAAGAAGATACAATTTGTTGTAACTGAAAGATTTTATGGCTAATAGATAGGGATTAAATTTTGGGGGTCACAGGAGAGATTCTGGGGATTGATTAGGAGTAGATATGGTCAACACATAATTAAGAGAAATTGGGTTAATGGGTTTGAGTTTAAAAATAGTTGGGCTTTATATTTGGGCTTCACAACTCAAATAAACAATGCAAATCAATGAATATAAATTGGGTTTGAAATAAACAATTGGGTTTGGGCTTTAAATTAAATAATTAACTAATGCAAAATAGATCAAGATCAATTAGGCTTTAAAAATAATAACAATAATAATAAAGATCAAGAAAATAGAAGTAATAACAACATCGCTAATTTTAATGATAACAACAATAATATTACTAATAATAAGAACAGCCAATATTAATAAAAATGATAATAATGATAACACTAAAAATAATAGAAATAACAATGAAAATAATAAAATAATAATAGCAAGATTATATAAAGGAATTGGGTTTAACAAATTATTAAAGAAGTTTTGAATATTTTTAGTTTGGCTAAAACGAAAATAGTCGATCAATTACAAAATAGAAAGTAAGGTAAAATATACTCTTATTCAAAATAAAGTTAATTTCCGATCAGAAATATTTTAAATAGAAAAGTTAATATGAATTTAACACAACTAAATTCATAAATAATTCGAAATACAGAAAATAATTCAGAAATTATATATTTACGGGAACGAGGGTTACAGCTACAGTCTTTGGGGAGTAGTTTTGCTGTTTCGATAGCGTACATGATTTTATCGGAGTTCTTAATGGGAGTACGAATCTTGTTCGAGGAGTAACGGTGTTTTTCTGAGCTGGCAACACGCCCAAGATCGTTCTTCGGTTCTTCTGGACTTTTGGTGATTTTTCCCAATTTTTTAACTATTTTTCGAATCATTTATTCAATTTTGCAAAGCGATGATTTATTTCTCGAGAGCACTAATTAATCATTCTAACCAATAATTATTAACTCGGGAGCTTAAAAAATATTTCTCCGAATTTATAATTATTTTTTTAGAATTTTAATTAATTTTCTTGAATTTTAAATATTTTTTGCAAATTTTAAATAATTAATTCGAATTTTAATTAAAATAAAAAGGATTTAATCAAGGAATTATGACGTAGCGAGATATGGGATGTCCATCGAATACTGGCGCGAATTTCTGAACAATCAGAGGGTGGATCAGCGCTTTGGTAACGTGGTTGAATTGGGGCGTTCATCAGGCTTTGGCGAGAATTTCTGAGTCATCAAACGATTCTTCTAACGCGAAGGTGTTTTCTCCGCAAGAGCAGCTCGGTGCCTCGGTAGCTCAAATTTCAGATCTGAGCTACATGGCACAATCAGGGCCGTCTGATGAAGATCATGTGCGAATCACGAGGAATTAGTGGTTTTTCGCCAATACGCAGCTCGGTGCCTCGGTTACTAAGATTTTAGATCCGAGCTACGTGGCACAATCAGGGCCGTCTGATGAAGATTGGGCGCGAATTGCGAGGAATTAATGGTTTTTCGCCAACACGTAGCTCGGTGCCTCGGTTGCTCGGATTTTGGATTCGAGCTACGTGGCACAATCAGGGTCTTCTGATGAAGATCAGGCGCAAATCATGAGGAATTAGTGATTTTTCCCTAATACGCATCTCGGTGTCTCGGTTGCTCGGATTTTATATCCGAGCTACGTGACGCAATTAGAACCGTCTGATGAAGATCAGGCGCGAATCACGAGGAATTAGTGATTTTTCTCCAATACGTAACTCGGTACCTCGGTTGCTCAGATTTTGGATCTAAGCTATGTGGCACAATCAGGGCTGTTTGATGGAGATCAGGCGCGAATCACGAGGAATTAGTGATTTTTCGCCAATACGCAGCTCGGTGCCTTAGTTTCTCAGATTGTAGATCCGAAGTACGTGGCGAGATCTGAGCCGTCTGATGAAGATCAGGCACGAATCACGAAGAAAGAGTAATTTTTTGCCAATACGCAGCTCAGTACCACGGTTGCTCGGATTGTAGATCCGAGGTACGTGCGAGATCTGAGCTGGCTGATGAAGATCAGGCAGAAATCACGAGGAAAGAGTAATTTTTCGCCAATACGCAACTCGGTACCTCGGTTGCTCAGATTGTTGATCTGAGGTACGTGGCGAGATCTGAGCTGTCTAATGAAGATCAGGCGCGAATCACGAGGAAAGAGTGATTTTTGGCCAATACGCAGCTCGGTACCTCGGTTTCTCGGATTCTAGATCCGAGGTACGTGGGGAGATTTGAGCAGTCGGATGAAGATCATGCGCGAATCACGAGGAAAGAGTGATTTTTCACCAATACGCAGCTCGGTACCTCGGGTGTTCGGATTGTAGATCTGAGGTACGTGGTGAGATCTGAGCTGTCTGATGAAGATCAGGCGCGAATCACGAGAAAAGAGTTATTTTTTGCCAATACGCAGCTCGGTACCTTGGTTGTTCGGATTGTAGATCCAAGGTACGTGGCGAGATCTAAGCCGTCTGATGAAGATCAAGTACGAATCACGAGGAAAGAGTAATTTTTCGCCAATATGCGGCTCGGTACCTAGGTTGCTCGGATTGTAGATCTAATGTACGTGGCGAGATCTGAGCCGTCTGATGAAGATCAGGCACGAATCACAAAAAAAGAGTGATTTTTCGCCAATACGCAGCTCGGTGCCTTAGTTTCTCGGATTGTAGATCCGAAGTACGTGGCGAGATCTGAGCCGTCTGATGAAGATCAGGCACGAATCACGAGGAAAGAGTGAATTTTCGCCAATACACAGCTCGGTACCTTGGTTGCTCGGATTGTATGTCCGAGGTACGTGGCGAGATCTGAACCGTCTGATGAAAATCAGGCGCGAATCACTAGGAAAGAGTGATTTTTTGCCAATACGCAGCTCGGTACCTCGGTTGCTCGGATTGTATATCTGAGGTACGTGGCAAGATCTGAGCCATCTGATGAGGATCAGATGCGAATCACGAGACGGTTACTTGCGCCTACATAGATTCCGTCGTTTAGGCTTCTGATGGGCCTCTGTGGGGGCCCAAAGCATCTAAAAGCCCACCCGAATCCCCTTTTGCGCTATAAGATTCTATCCTTCACACCACTCACCCATTCTTCACTTCTCACTTTCACTTTTCACTCTCTAAGTTGTTTCTTGCTCTTGGGTGGCTCTACTAGCGGTCGTGGTCAAGCGCTCACTATTCCGGCGAACTATTCCGCCCGTAGCTATCCTTTCAAGGTAACTATATACTTTATTTTGTATCTTAAAAGATATCTAGAGTGTCCTCGAGGAGTGAGACCTCCACCTCGGACCAAGACAGCGACCGACCCTTAGTGGTCTCCTCGGTAGCGAGCAAGGGGAAGGAAGTATCAGGGTCGGCAATCGTGGAGACGATCGTGGATAGGGTGAGGGGAGCTAATGCATTAGGTAGGCTACCGTCCACGCTATCGAACCATGGGAAGGTAAGGGAGTACTCCGACGACCTTCTGTCCAAGGTGGTCTACGGGAGGTCGGCCGCCTACGAAGAGAATAGTCCGAGGGAACCCTCTGAGGTCGACGGCATCCCCTCGGTTCTGACTGAGGTGGATCAACAGCGTATCAGGAAAGGGTTCATGTTCCCAAAGGAGTACACCTTGCTCCTCCTCGGCCCAGGGTTCCGAGCGTGCTCGGGGACTTCGTCTGACACGTGCGTCTTCCCCTATGACGCACTCAATGCCGACCTTTGGCTGCCCCTGCCACCGTTTATAACCGAAGTGCTACAATGGTACGGAATGAGCCCGGTCCAGTTCACGCCGAATATGTGGCAGTATGTCATCGACTTCATCCTCTAATGCCAGGCCGTAGGGATCGAGTCTCGGCTCGTCTTGCTCCGTAGTCTCTATCGGATCTATCGTATGAGCAAGATGTAGTACCGGTATTATCTATCTCCGCAGAAGGGGGTCAAGCTGAACGAGAATCTGAACTCCATTAAGCATTGGAAGGAGAAGTACTTTCTAATCCGAGGTCCTCAACCGTGGGGTTTCCCGATGAGGTGGAAGGAAGACGTTCCGAAGTGGGCGAAGGCCGAGCCTGTGCTGACTAAGAAGGAGGAGGAGGTCGTGTCGACGATCCTCGGTCTTCCAATCCTGAGTTGGAAAGTTATCACCGAGGGGGTCCTCTTCGGTGGGGGTCTTAGTCTGATTGACCCTGGTATGCCTCGTCTATTGTTCTTCTTTTATTCTGACTTGTTCTCTTCTCGTGCTTACCTTTTCAGTTTTTTCTTTTTCAGAAGCCCCCGGTATGGATTTCCGAGCTATGTTGTTGAAGCGAGGTGCGGGCGCCGCAAAGGGATCAGACAATAAGAAGAGGAAGAGGACGACAACGGGACCCTCATCCGGCCGGGCTGCCCATGCACCTTCGACGGCGATGCCAGTTGTGGACTTGGTCTCCGCCTTTCCTTCTGCTCCTCAAGCTGCCCTTCCCTCTACTACGACTTCCGACCCTTCTGCCGGGGCGTTCTCCGTCAAAGCTGCCCTGGCAATTGAAGCGTCGCCTCTCACGGCCGAGGCAGAAGCTATCCTGGCCGAGGAGCACAAGAAGCTCTTCATCCCCGATTGGAGGGTGTTGAAGCACTACGGCTTCCTTGACGACGCCGCTATGAGCATGCAGGCTATGCGCCACCTGTCGACCCCGAAGGGCCGAGCGGCATTGAAGGTGTGGATCGTGGGCGAAGACGCGCTAGAGATCGCCAGGGCCACGATGTCGGTAAGTGTCCTTGTTGTGCTCTTCGGAATTTCCAAATTCGTTACGCTCGATACTCACGTCTCTTTACCTTCGGCTTTAAGATCACGTGCCACTTCAGTCACCTGCGAGAGCAGTTTGCCGAGCAGAAGAAGGAGCTCAAGACGTCGAGCGACAGGGACCGGGCCAAGAGAGCTAAGGCCGTGAAGATGTACGAGGCGGAGCAGCGTCTTGCGGAGTCCCGAGCTGCTCAGATCGGCGTTCTTGAGGCGGCCTTGGCCAAGGCGAACGAACACATCGCTCTGGAGGCGGCGAGGGCGGACGAGGAGAAGGCCAAAGTTGAGCAGGAGAGGGAGAAAGCCTTGAAGGCCTCCGAGGAGATGCGAAGGGGGAGGGAGGCAGCGGTGGCTGAGGCGGCGAAGGCGATCCAAGCCTAGGTGGAGGCCCATATGCTCACCAACATGGAGGAGTCTTACGCTCGAGCCCTCAAGCATGTCGCGGCTCGGATCCCCTACTTCGATAGCTCGGGGTATAACCTGTACGCCCCCATTGAAGGCGGGGAGGTGCTGGCCGAAGCAGGAGCCGAAGCCGAAGGAGAAGAAGAAGAAGAGGATGTGGTGGAGGCGAATCCGAAGAGAGCGCTCGTGATGGTGCCGAGGGACAGTACGGAGCTGCCCCCCGAGGTGGCCCCTTGACTTAGTCTCCTTGCTCGTCTTTTGTTTTTTGTTTTGTACTGCCTAATAGCGGACTGGCCACTGCTTTTTGTACTCGTGAACTTTTTAATGAAAAATCAAATTTTGACTAAGTGTTGAACTAGTGTTATACTTTGCATCTGAGTTGTCCCTTAGGAACTTCGTTTAGACTTGCATCTTCATGTTTTTGGCTTTTTCAGATCGTCGAAGTATCTCAGGTTGCAGAGGTATCACGTCTCTGATCTGGTCTAGGGGTCACGAGGTTGGGCCTCGCTCGGACTCGAGAGAGGCTTTACAAAGCCAAGTCGGAGCTGAACCATCTTCAGCTGACGTTGGCTCGTCGCGATTCCAAGCTGAAACACCTAGAGGAGAAGGCCCGCAAAGTGCCTCCTGAAGGGGATGAGACATGTCACTTGATGGCCTTCATCCAAAGCTTGCGACTCAAGTACCTTCGTCAATCTTTGTTCGATGCCAGGGCTGAGAGAAAGGGATTAAAGAACGTAATGCTCGAGAAGAGCTTGGAAGCGGCGCACCTTCGGAGGGCTATCTCTGAGGCTTCTGGTGGGGGCAGCTCTAGCCGAATGCCTCGCCTTAAGATTAGAGTGACGGATGACTCGCTGAAGGAACGGCTCGTGGAGCTAGAGGCAGAGAACCATCGGCTACGACGACTTTCCTAGGGGAGTAACGTCAGGAGCACTTTCTGTCCCCGAGGCGAGTACGCACAAGGAAGGTCGTTCCACGAGTTGGCACTATGCTTGCCCCCTGTCTTGAGGCACCCTGGGGACGCACAGAGCGAAGTGGCTGGCTCGTCGAGCGGAGCATCTGTTGGGGCGACCTTTAGGCTCTCAGGTGCCGAAGACGCAATGCGACTCGCCGGTTTGGAGACCTTCGTGGAAATAAGGCTATAGCAACACGGTGCTCGTCGGCCCCGCTTGTCACTTAACAGAAGCATCCCGCTCCCTAGAAGGGGTTAGGGCAGATCTTTGAAATCTTGTAGTCTTTGCTTTGCAGGAGTCTTGTATCCCGATGTAAAGATGAGTTGTTGGTCTATAGTTAGACTTGTACTTCAAATTGTAATGAAATAGTTGCTCATTCCTCGAACTTGTGAGTGTGTTTTTTGCTAATGTTTGCAAGCATATCAACAGTTGTAGGAGCAATTCCGAATGGTGAACCGCTTCGTACTCGCTTATAAGCAAGCAGTTAAAGCAGAATCGAACCAAGTGTTGGACTCCAAACTTGTCGTATAGAGAATATCAACAGTTGTGGGAGCAATTCCGAATGGTGAACTGCTTCGTACTCGCTTATAAGCAAGTAGTTAAAGCGGAATCGAACCAAGTGTTGGACTCCAAAGCTTGTTGTTTAGAGAATACCAACATTTGTGGGAGCAATTCTGAATGGTGATCCGCTTCATACTCGCTTATAAGCAAGTAGTTAAAGCGGAATCGAACCAAGTGTTGGACTCTAAGCATGTCGTTTAGAGAATAACAACAGCTGTGGGAGCAATTCCGAATGGTGATCCGCTTCGTACTCACTTATAAGCAAGTAGTTAAAGCAGAATCGAACCAGGTGTTGGACTCTGAGCATGTTGTTTTATTGAGTTTTTTTTTGTAAGCGTAAAAGTAGTACAATTAGAATGCTCAGAATAGAGAACTTGCAGGAGTAGATCACTTTTTATTGAAAACACTTGGGCGTCCGCTTCTAAGTTGCGGGCCGCAATTACATTTTGATAAAAAAAAAGAGTACTTTAACATGTTTTATGGAGAACATTCTTGGAGAAGTTGCTTGGAGCGGTGTTCAAACACCATCTTGGTATTTCAACAAGTGCTCTGCGTTTCACGTCCTAGGTATTCTCCTGCCCGCCGGGTCTACGAGTTGATACGCGCCTGGGCAGATAACTCTGGAGACTCTATATAGACCTTCCCAGTTGGGCGCTAGCTTGCCTTTCTTACTTGGAAGAGAGATTGACAGTTTCCGGAGCACTAGGTCCCCCTCTTTAAGATTAGTGGGACAGACTTTCTTATTGTAAGACTGGGTTACCCTACGTCGGTACGCCTCTTATTGGATGGAAGCCCTTTCGCGGATCTCATCAATGAGGTCTAAACTATTGCGAAGCTGGTTTGCATTCTGCTCTTCATTGTAGGCGATCAATCGAGGCGAAGGTAGGCCGACCTTTAGGGGGATGATGGCTTCGGAGCCATAAATGAGATTGAAGGGGGACTCTCCTGTCGGGGTTCTCTTCATGGTGCGATAGCTCCATAGTACGTTCGACAGTAGTTCGACTCGTAATCCCTTGGTGGATTTATCGAGCTTCTTCTTTAGGCCGGAGAGTATTTTTCGATTGGCGTTTTTCGCTTGGCCATTGGATTGAGGATGGGATATTAAGGAGAACTGATGTTGTATACCGAGGTCGGTGCAGAAGTCGCGAAAAGTTTTCCCTGCAAACTAAGTTCCGTTGTCGGTTACTAGGATACGGGGCACACCGAATCGACAAATAATGTTCTTCCAGAAGAACTTCTGAACCTTGTTCTCCATAATCATTGCAAGGGGCTCAGCTTCGATCCACTTGGAGAAATAATCTATTGCTACGACAAGAAACTTCAGTTCGCCTAGCATTGGGGGGAACGGTCTAAGAAAGTCCATCCCCCACATTGCGAAAGGGATCAGACTGGCTAAGGAGGAGAGCTGGGCTTGTGGTAGGCGACGGATCGGAGAAAATCTTTGGCAGGAGCCGCATTGGCAGACGTACCTTTCGGAGTCGCTAAGAAGTGTAGGCCATAAGTAGCCGTAATTTAAGATTTTACGGGCTAGGGATCTTGCTCCCAAGTGCGCTCCACACATTCCTTCGTGAGCCTTTTTTAGGGCATAGTGTGCTTCTTCGGGTGAGAGACATTTTAGGTAGGGTCTGCCGTCTATCTGAGTATAGGAGCATTTGTACATGACTCCTTCAATGAGTGTGTACCGCTCGGCTCTGGTCCTGACTCTTCTAGCCTATCTGGGGACAGCTGGAAGAACTCCATCTCTAAGGTATTCGAGCAGGGGCTTCATCTAGTTTTCCCCTAGTGTTAGGGGTAGGGCTTCCATTGGTTCCGGCTGTCTTCCTCGATACTGGGTTTCAGGAAGACCTCTATCAAGATGGTTCGCTCTAAACCCTAGAGCGAGGAGGAGGCGAGCCTTGAGAGGTCATCCGTTTGTGTGTTTTTCTCTCTGGGGACTCGCTGGAGTTGAGCATCTTCAAATAAGGCCAGCAGCCCCTTAACCTTCGCCAAGTACTTGGCCATGCACCCGTCTCTCGCTTCCTACTCCCCGAACACTTGGTTCACGACTAGCTGTGAATCACTAAAGACCTTGATATGTTTGGTCCCTGCTTTGCGAGCCATACAGAGTCCTGCTATAAGGGTCTCGTATTCAGCCTCGTTGTTCGATGCACGGAAGTTTATACAGAGGGAGTATTGCAGAACGAAATCATATGAGCCTGTCAAGATGACCCCCACCCCACTTCTATTGACCCACGAGGACCTATCAACATACACGGTCCAGACCAGGGGTTCCTCAACCGACTCACAGGGGTCGGGAATGGTGCTCTCCACAATGAACTCCGCTAGAAGAGGCAACTATGGTGCTGAAGAGACAACTATGGTCAAATAGCACTATAGAGACAATAATCATCAAAAGTACATCACACACGAGTTGTCTCTAGAACCCAACTACACTACAAGCGGAATTTATGACTTGTATCATACAAAGAAATTGAGTACAAGTTACTTGCCTTAACCGATGACGAAATAAACACCAAGAATAACGGGAACAGATTCCCGGGCAACGAAAAAATCCACGAACGAAAATCCACGAACCAAAGCAACCCACATGCAAATTACGTGCACATGCAAAACACCAACGAGAGAGAAGGAGATCGGGCAGCGGGGTAGCGGCGGCTGGCCTTTGCTGGTCACTGCTGCTCCTGCAGTTGCTGTTGTTCGGCGCCGGAGGACGGAGACGGAGGGAGAGATGGAGAGCTGGGTGTGGTCGGGTGTGGTGGTTGGCAAGGGTGAACGGGAGCGGGATGAGGGTGGTCGGGATGGGTGCACAGGTCGGGGTCGGGATGTGCAGGTCGGAGGATGGGGGTGTGCGGCTGGGGCGGACGGCGCAACAGGGAAAGGGAGGGAGGTTGGGGTAGATGTAGGTTTAGGGTTAGGATTTAGGGAGAGATAGATATATAGAGAGAGAGTTTTGTTGTGGGTTAATGGGTATTATAGGAGTTATAATAGGAGATGGGTTTAATATGATTTGTATGGGATTTCAAGTAGGATTGTGGTTAATTTGGCTTTGGTAATTAATTAGGGATAAAAAACAATAGGATGAGCAATAGGGTAACCAACCAAACACCACGAGCACCCAAGAACAAAATAAAAAGAACAAGAACCAAATAAAGAGCGAAATAACAATATGATCAAGAACAATTCAAGGGACAGAAGAATCAACCACAAGAAGATCAAAAAAATGAGAAAAATGAATATATATATATTGAAAACAACTCCAATATATGGTCCAAAATACAAAGAAAGTACAAATACTCGAGAAGGACAGAAAAATACAGCAAAAATACGAAAAACGAATAGCAGATGTTACAATATTCTTATGAACTGGTTCGTGACGAGTTGGGACCCGTATCCAGTTGAACGGATCCGTTCATGGGTTATTGGGCCCTAGAGAAGAGACCCGGTTCTCATTTCGGACCCGATTGTAGGTGAAATTACCGTTTTGCCCCTGTAAGCTTTAAGATTCGTGCCCGATTTGAACGGTCCTGATTTAATCCCATTTTTAGCCATATAACTGGTGTTTATCACAATCGCCGCTACAGGGTAAGTCCAATCTCCGGCGTTTTCGAAAACGCCGATATAGGAGCATTTTCTTTTTTAATTTTTGAAAAAATGATAAATAAATTTGTTAAATGAAGACCCTATACCAGTGTTTCGTGAACGCCGAGATAGGTTAAGTAATATTTTTTAAATTATTGTAGCGAATTGATGTTTGAATAGATACATTATAACGCGCTTCCAAAACACCGCAATAGGTTAAAGGATTTTTTAAAAATATTTGGTGGCGATTTAATATGGATATATGTTCCGGCATTTGTTAGGAAACGCCGGGATAGATAACTTCGGTTTTTTGCATTTTATTTCAATATTTCAAATATAAAAAACCTGTAATTAATTGCATATTACAAATAATGTCTTATAGAGTAATATTGTATAGTACTGATAATTATTCTTTAATGTTAATAAATTTATATATATAATCAAAATAGTTTTCATTCTTTAGAATAATATTCGATAACCAAATTTCGTGCAATCAACAAATTAAATATTATTTAAAATATATTAAAATATAAAAATATTTATCAAAAATAAGTAAAATATTTTACTAACTCTCTCCCGACGTTAACACTATAAACACCGGATAGACATTTAATTTATTTTATATCAAAAATTAAATAGTCATCCCGCAATTTAGAAGGGTTATGTCGGCGTGTTCGTGGAAAACTCCGTTACAGTGTAAATTTACCACGGAGTTCACTTCGACAAAGGCCGGGATAAATATTGAATTTATTTATAATTTTTTTTAAAATAGCTATCTCTCTAGATAGAAGGTCTATGCCAGCGTTTATTCTTGAAACGTCGTTATGGTTGTCACCTATACTGGAGTTTATTGCAAACGCTGTTAGAGATAGTAGAATTTTTAATAAAACGTCCCCTCAACTATCCCAGTATTCCTACCAAACACCGTGATGGAAACGTTGAGATAGCCGTCGCGGTTTGAAGTGGGAAGAGCCTCAATTCTCTCAACATAGCTTTTCTATCATTGCTATCTATTATGCTCTGATCTATTCCACTTAATTTTTTTTATCGAAACTTGATCACTTGCTTGATTATGCTTTCTATGATTTTGCAAATGAATCATTTTGGTGGCCAAGATAATAATATGAAATTAAATGATTTATGAGCGAGCTCTATGGAAAGTAAAAAACATTGTTAGCGAGTTACGTGGAAAAGACCCAACTAATAACCAGTGTGGAAAAGACACAGTAGCTCGACTGGATGATTCCCTCTCACAAATTAGTGTTATTCTATGTAAACTGTACATACTAAAATAATTTTAATAAACTCGTAAAATTATATGGAACTTTTAAAAGGTGTGAGAGAATTGAGAGAAATTAACTTTTCAAGTGTATAATTTAGTAAAATTTATTCTAAAAAATACGCTCACAGTCCGATCTTTGTATGCATCCTGACCTGCAACACCTAGACCTTGACCCGCATCATCTCAACCCTCTCCTCCCTCCCCTCCCCTCCCAAATTCACACCCTATCAAATGACTTCTCTCTCATCTCCTGCATCTCCGTTGTCTTCGACCGTAGCGATGTCCCCTTCTCCAACACCCCCCTCCACCTAGCATTGGTATCAGGTCGGGTCGGGTCGGGTCCTTCACTACCCGGACCCGGACCCGGTCCCCTACGGATCTAAAAATTGGACCCGGACCCAGCCCCGTGAGGACTGGGTTCGGGTCCTATTAAAATATTCCTAACCGTTCGGGTAGGAGTGGGAGTGTAAGTGGCGAATGGAAGATTTAGAATAGAGGAGAGAAGAAAAAGGCAGGAGTTTTGAGTTTGGAAGAGCAAGATTTAGAATTGAGGAGGAATGAGGAGAGGGATGAGGATATAATATTTATTTTTATGTTGATTTTTTGGTTTTTTTTTAACGGATCCGGGTCTGGGTCAGGTCTCTTTTGAGCGGATCCGGACCCGAAAGTACAACGGAGTCCATTTTAGGACCCGGACCGGGACCCGGATAGGCCGGGTTGGTTCCGGTCCAATGCCGGGTCCGGGTCAGGTCCGGTTCGGATTCGGGTTTCGGGTATTTATGCCAATGTTACCTCCACCACTCCGTTCGCCTCACCCTACTCTCCGGCACCTACCTCCTTACAAAATCTCCTTCTTGGACCCGATACCACAATCATCCCCATCTTCAACCCGTACTCTTTCCCAAATTCAAATTTCAGGAATTAAAAAAACACAAATTAAAAATTTATTGCCGCTAAATCTGGTGTGGGGGCAAACAGATAGTATTTGTGGATTCTTAGGAAAACTGAATAGCAAGCCTGTATACCTGTTCCGTCGGAGTTTGACGCTGACTCTTGCCGTTCACCTGCAAAAAGTGCGAGACACTGGGAGACGCTCAAGTCAGTAATCAGGGAAGATTATGAAAGAGCGTAAAAACTGGCAACAGATTGATTACCTCTTAATGGAGATGGATGGGGGGTATTTATAGGTGTCTTAGGGATCAAATTAGGAATGTAATCCCCGTGATCTGATAAGGAATATTCTCCTTGTAAACAGATTAGGAATGCAATCCCTAATTCCCAGTGAAAAGATAGATGTGAATCAGGGCCGTTGATTATGATTAAACCAGGAACCCTAATTCTATCCTTCCGGATCGGGCTTTTCGCTTGTTGAAACCCGCACCCGATTGAGGTGGATCCGTTCGTGGGTTATTGGATCTTTGACGAAAAGATCCAGTACCCATCTCAGACCCATTGGTAGGTGAAATTACCATTTTACCCATGGGCTTCAGGATTCGTGCCCTATTTGGACGGTTCCGATTAAACCCCATTTTTAGCCATATCACGAGCCCCTCACTCCCGAAGACTGAGCTTGATCAGCCTTTGAGGAGTAGTCTTACTGTTTTAATGGCTAGTGGAGTTGTATCGGAGCCCAAATGGAAGGTTTTGACTCTCGAAGGAGGTAGTGTGGTGATTTTTCAAGTGGATTGAACTCTGAGTCGCTCCTGAGCTCCCATGGTCGTGTGGTGTTCTCGTAAGAATATCCTTTTAACTTTGCGAAGTGTCAATTCGTCATTCGGGGGTCTTAGAAGATTGTTCTTGGCAATAATCGCTTGTTCGGGGACTAGAAAATGCTTCCCCACCTCTACAATTGCTTTCCAGGAGTTCTTCCTTAATTTCCCGAATTTTTAATTGTTTTTTCGCGATCTCTTGGTGGACGTCTCGGCCATTTTCCTCCGTTGTGTGGCCTACATACTTGTTTTGCACTTTCGACCCCTTCCAGTGCTCGCTACCCAGGAGGCCGAGGTCTGTAGGTGGTTCGGCACCTCTTTCCGAAGAGGAGAGGGACCTCGGCTAGGTTGTGAGTGCTGAGAGGGAGTTCAGCGAAGTCCGAGGTCCAATCTTTCTACGTAATTGGGTCGGTGCCAAGAGCGCTCGGCAGCTGGTGCCGAACCCCAATTTTTCTCCGTAACAGGGTCGGTGTCAAGAGCGCTCGGCAGCTGGTGCCGAACCCCAACTTTTCCCCATAACGGGGTCGGTGTCAAGAGCGCTCGGCAGCTGGTGCCGAACCCTAACTTTTCCCCCATAACGGGGTCGGTGTCAAGAGCGCTCGGTAGCTGGTGCCGAACCCCAACTTTTCCCCCATAACGGGGTCGGTGTCAAGAACGCTCGGCAGCTGGTGCCGAACCCCAATTTTTCTCCCATAACGGGGTCGGTGTCAAGAGCGCTCGGCAGCTGGTGTCGAACTTCTATTTTTTCCCGTAACGGGGTCGGTGTCAAGAGCGCTCGACAGCTGGTGCCGAACCCCAACTTTTTCCCCATAACGGGGTCAGTGTCAAGAACGCTCGGCAGCTGGTGCCGAGGTCCAAGTCTTGGCATTTTTGGCGTAGGATGCACTGCGGAGTTGGTGGCTTCTGCGCAGCTGGCAGACGTGGCAGTCATTAAATGTGATGGCTTCTCAACTTCTGACAGTTCTGACGGATGAGATGCTCATTTAATGCTGTGACCTCTGAGCTTCTATCAGATGGGACAGTAATTAATGCGGCGTACGGCTTGGCACGGTAAACAAGGCGACGATTGAGATCGCTTTTGTCGTTTTGTGTGAATGGGCCGGTAGTACAGGCCCATTAACCTCGTTTGGCACGCCTCTCTCTATAAAACCTCACCCCCCTCTCATTTTTCATTTCTCTTCTCTTTTGCTCAGGCGATCTTTTGTGCTAAGCGAGTGTTTTCGGTGGTCGACGTTCGTTTTCTGGTGAAGTTTCTGGCAGCTAATCTCTTAAGGTAACTTACACTTAGTTTATTTTATAAACTATGTCTCTTGCTTCTGTCTCCGAGTCGACCTCTTGGTCCGAGCCCTCCCTTGAAGTCGTCGAAGATTGTACTCCAAACAAGGGCAAGAAGGTGTTCGGCAAAGATTCGATTGTGGAGGATCCGAAGCGTATGGGGGAGTTCGGAAGATTGCCGGGGCAGCTGACTGGGCTTCACAGAGTTCGGGAGCTTCCGGAGGATCAAGCCGAGCGAATTGTTCACGGGATGGGGAGGTCCTTCGAGGAGAATGCAGCGAGGGAGACGACGGAGGCGGACGAGACGGTGTCGATCCTTCGCGAAGAGGACTTAGGAGTGATCCGGGACTGCTTCCAGATCCCGGAGGAGTACGAGCTAATACTGTCGGGTCCCGGGGTTAGGGCCAACTCGCCGCTGCCAGTGACCATGTGTTGCTGGCCGGTCGACACCTTTATCACCGGGGCTCGGCTACCCCTCCATCCGTTCGCGATCCTCGTCTTGAATTGGTTCGGAGTCAGCCCCATCCAGCTCATGCCGAATGCATGGAGGGTCATAAACGGCTCCGTACTTCACTGCCAAGCCGCGGGGATCGAGCCGGAGCTGAACTTACTTCGGACAATCTATCGGCTACACCAAGTGAACAAGTCGGAGTACCGATACTATTTGGCTCCGAGGCATGGCGGCAGGCTCGTCATATGCCCCGACTCCATCAAGCACTGGCGCGAGAAGTTCTTGATAGTGCGGAGTCCGGAGGCCTGGCCGATCCCCTCCGGTTGGGTGGAAGGGGTGCCGAAGAGGGCGAGGGCGCTGCCCAAGCTTAGTGTCGAGGAAGAAGAGGCAGTCCGGACACTTCTCGATCGGCCGAAGTACGATTGGAAGGAGCTGATTGAGGACATCTTGTTCAAGGGAGGGCTCTGCTGTGTAGATCCCAGTACGCTGCTTCTTTTATGCTTCGTTTTTCATATTTTTACTTCTTATAGCTTGTATTGTGCTGACTAACTTCGTCTTTAATGCAGAAGCGATGGACTATGACGCGGTGCTAGCTTTGAGAGCAGGCCTCGCCAGCAAGGTGCCGAAGAAGCGCAAGAGGGTCGCCACCAAGTTGTCGACCCCAAAGACTCCGAGGGTCACGGAGACGATCGAGGAGACGGAGACCCTCAGTAGCCCGGTCATTGCCGGTGCAGGCGCCTCGGCGTCAAACGCGGTTGGCGAGTTCCCCATCGCCGCAGCTCTGGGGATGACGACTCCCCCGTTGTTCGTCGCAGCCGAGGAACTCCTGACCGAGGAGCACAGGAGGATCCATATTTCGGACTGGCAAGTTCGAAAACATGATGGATTCCCCGGCAACTCCCTAGCGAGTATGCAGGCGGTTAAGCACCTGGCGATGCCGAAGGACCGCGCTGCGATGGAGGCCGGGCAAGAAGGTGACGATGTCATTGAGATCGCTCGCTCGGCCGTCTCGGTAAGTGTTAGGTTTTTGGGGTCGTTGAGTTTCTTTAGCTATAATTTTTTCTAACTCTTTTAGTTCTTCTTTCCTTGTCGCAGATCATCGTCCATTTTGGACACCTCACCGAGAGGTTGGCGGCTCTGGAGAAGGAGCTGAAGCAGGAGTCTGACCAGGCTCGGAAAGAGAAAGCTCGGATGGGGAACGAGCTCGACAAGGTCAGGGTCGAGTTCGAAGGGAAGGCGGCGAGGGTCGAGTCGCTCGAGGCCCAGGTCGCGAAGTTGGAGGGCAATCTTCTCTGCCAGAAGGAGGAGGCGGCCATGCAGTTGGCCGAAGCTGAAGAGGCTAAGGCTAAGGCGGTGAAGGGTGCCGAGGACGCGACCCTGGCAAAGGCGCAAGGTTTCCTCGCGCAAAACATGGCTAAAGCTTACGCCGAAGCCATAGCCCGGGTGGCGAAGACGTACCCTGACGTGGACGTCTCGGGATGGAGACTGTTCCCGGGCCACGTCGAGGGCTTCGACCCCGAATCCGAGGGGGAAGAAGAAGAAGAGGAGGACGAAGCCGAGACAAAAGTCGAAGTCACCGGCGAGGTCCCGGGCTACGCGGTTACCCCGCTTGCGGTGGGGCCCCCTCCGGAGAAGTCGACCCCCACCCACGCTCGCCGCCCTGGGAAAGAGGTCGCGTCCTGACTCCGCTCGTTTTTTTCTTTTGTTTTTGTTTTTCTTTCTTTTTTGAAGTGTAACGCGTAATCGCGAACTGGCCACCGCTGTTTTGAAATGAATGAAAAACTAATCTTTTTGGGTTCGACTCCGTGTCTTTTGGGTTCGACTGTGTCTTTCTGTACTTGGGTTGTTCAAAGTTTGTTCGAAAATTCTTGAAGTGTTGGACATCGGCAGTGTTTGAAATTTTGTTGTTTGTCTCGACTTCTTTTCAGCTCATGGTGGTAGCTCAAGACGTCGAGCCCACTCGCTCGGATGACAATGCTCGAGCCGAGGCTGGCTTAGGGGCGACGAGGCTGTGCTTGGCGAGGTTCCGAGAGCGGCTCTATGAAGTCGAGCTGGGATTGTGCCGAGCCGAAAGCGAGCGGAACCATCTTCAGCTCATCCTAGGTCGGCAAGACATCGAGATCCGGCGTCTGGAGAGCGGGATCGCCGAGATGACCCCCATAGGAGAGGACGAAGGTTCGTCGACCGCCTTTAGCAACGGGCTTCGGATCCAGTGCATTCGGCACAATTTGTCAAAAATAACAGCGGAGAGGGACGAAATGCTTTCTGAGATCCGTCACCTGCAGACTGTAGAGGCGGAGCTTCGGACGGAGGGAGAGGGACTGACGGCCGAGGTTGCCAAACTGACGACCGAACGGGACGAGCTGATGGTCGAGGTCGACGCACTGAAGAGAGCCACGGTAGACAAGAGCATCGAAGTCACTCATCTTCGCCGTCTCATAGCCAGTCGCTCTGGCATGCCGGATTCCGCAATACCTCCTCGCTTTGAGGTCAATGTCAAAGATGACTTTTTGCGAGACCGGATCTCAGAGCTGGAGGCAGAGGTGGCTCGTCTCAAACCGCGTTCGGGGCCGATCAATGTGAGGAGCACTTCGTGTACTCGCGCGGAGAGCGATCGGGGCATCACGTTTTACAAGATGGCGACCTGTCTGCCCCTCGGCCATCCTAGCCCGGGGGATGCACAAAGCTCGGTGGCCATTTCGTCGAGCGGGGCATCCATCGGAGCAGCTGCTAGGAGCAGTGCCGAGGACACGTCCCAATTCGCTGGTTTGGGGTCGGGATCCGGAGGCAAACATCGCCGACCTCGAGTGTCCTTGAAGAGGAACATCCCGGCGCCACGGAGGCATTGATGATCGTTTTTAAAGCCAAGTGTAGTGGGTCGGCATTGTAATTTTTGTACTTTAAGGCCTTGTATCCTTATTGTATGGAAGAGTCGCTTTGTACTATATCCCAATTATTAATAATATTTCTTTCTCGAACTTGCATGTTCTTTGTAGCTCTGTGTAGTCGTTTTGTTTGTGACTGTGTTCGTCGTGCCGAAGTCCCTGAGCTGGTCTTTTGCTTGTGTGGGGGTCGGTGACATGAGTGTTCGGCCAGTGGTGCCGAACTCATGCTTCTCGCGAGCTTCGCGAGATGTGTCGAGTTTGTCTGATAGTAAGCTTATGGAATGGGATTGAGCCAAGTGTTCGCGTCCGAACCATCGTTAGAGTAGTTCAACGGTTGCGGGAGCAATTCCGAATGGCGAACTACTTCTAGCTCGCTTAGAAGCGAACTTGCGAAGCGGAATCGAACCAAGTGTTGGACTCCGAACCATCGTTAGATTAGTTCAACAGTTGTAGGAGCAATTCCGAATAGCGAACTACTTCTAGCTCGCTTAGAAGCGAACTTGCGAAGCAGAATCGAGCCAAGTGTTGGACTCCGAACCATCGTTAGATTAGTTCAACGGTTGTGAAAGCAATTCCGAATGGTGAACTACTTCTAGCTCACTTAGAAGCGAACTTGCGAAGCAGCATCGAGCCAAGTGTTGGACTCCGAACCATCGTTAGATTAGTTCAACAGTTGTGGGACCAATTCCGAATGGCGAACTACTTCTAGCTCGCTTAGGAGCGAACTTGCGAAGCAGAATCGAGCCAAGTGTTGGACTCCGAACCATCGTTAGATTAGTTCAACGGTTGTGGGAGCAATTCCGAATGGCGAACTACTTCTAGCTCGCTTAGAAGCGAACTTGCGAAGCAGCATCAAGCCAAGTGTTGGACTCCGAACCATCGTTAGATTAGTTCAACGGTTGTGGGAGCAATTCCGAATGGCGGACTACTTCTAGCTCGCTTAGGAGCGAACTTGCAAAGCAGAATCGAGCCAAGTGTTGGACTCCGAACCATTGTGAGGGTGAAGAGTGAAAGCAGAGAGATGTAAACAATAGTAAAGTATGAAAAAGCTTTCTTTGTTAATGATTAATAGTTGGCTGCTTCTAAAGTTGCTAGTCGTTATTACAAGGGAAAAATAAAAGAAAATCATTACAAGTAATAGGAGAGGAACGGTTTGACATCTCGAAATACTTAGAGAGGCGTTGGTGCTCTCTCTTGGTATTTTAAGAGATGGTCGGCATTCCAGGTCCTAGGAATCTCCCTGCCTTCGAGGTCTTCTAGTCTGTATGTGCTGGGCCGAACTTCTTTGACGATCTTGTAAGGTCCCTCCCAATTTGGAGCGAGTTTACTCTTTTGACCAGGAAAGGAGATGGCCAACTTTCTGAGGACCAGGTCCCCTTCTTTGAGGTCCGTGGGGCGGACTCTCTTGTTGTATGCCAACTCGATCCTTCTTCGGTAGCTTTGTTGGCGAATGGCGGCTCTTTCTCTGATCTCATCTATCAGGTCTAGATTTGCTCTGAGCTCTTTGGCATTTTGCTCTTCTTCGTAAGCTATTAGGCGAGGAGAGGGTATTCCGATTTCTAGGGGGATGATGGCCTCGGATCCATAGGTGAGATTGAATGGGCTCTCTCCTGTGGGGGTCCGTTTTGTGGTACGGTAGTTCCACAGCACGTTGGGAAGCTGATCGACCCATAAGCCTTTGGAACACTTATCCAACCTCTTCTTAATGCCGGAGAGGATCTGTCGATTAGCATTTTCGGCTTGGCCATTCGACTGGGAATGAGAAACAGAGGAGAACCGGTGTTGGATGGCAAGGTCTTCGCATAGAGCTTGGAAGACAGCTCCGGTGAACTGGGTTCCGTTGTCTGTTATCAGGACCCGAGGGACGCCGAATCGGCAGATCACGCTCTTCCAAAAGAACTGAACAACCTTGTTCTCGGTGATTGTGGCCAAGGACTTGGCCTCTATCCATTTTGAAAAGTAGTCGATCACCACGACTAAGAATTTGAACTGTCCGGGAGCTGGTGGAAATGGCCCTAGTAAATCCATCCCCCACATAGCAAAGGGGACTGGACTTGATAGGGAAGTTAGTGGAGCTTGTGGGAGGTGTCGGATGTCGGAGTACTTCTGGCAGGAGCTGCATTACCGAACGTGTCGTTTGGCGTCTCGTAAGAGAGTGGGCCAGAAATATCCGTAATTCAACACTTTGCGGGCCAAGGATCTGGATGCCGAATGTGCCTCGCTGATGCCCTCGTGAAGTTCTTGCCGGGCGTAGTCGGCCTGCTCGGGGGAGAGGCATCTCAGGTAAGGCCGGCCGTCTACCTGTGTGAAGGAGCATTTATATAGGATACATCCGATTAGTGTGTAACGCTCAGCTCGGGTTCTCACTCTTCGAGCTTCCTTGGGATCCTCGGGGAGGAGTCCATCCCTTAAGAATTCGACGAGGGGTTTCATCCAGTTGTCTTCGATCAGAACAGGCAGCGACTCCATAGAGTCGGGAGTTTCGTCCTCAATACTCGGCTTCAGAAGGACCTCTATCAAGACGGTGTGCTCGAGACCTTGAAGGGAGGAAGAGGCTAGTTTGGAGAGGGCGTCGGCTTGAGAATTTTCTTCCTGGGGTATGCGTTGGATGAAGGCTTCTTCAAACAGTGCCATGAGGCTCTTGACCTTGGCTAAGTATTTAACCATCCTGTCATCACGTGCTTCATACTCGCCGAGGACCTGATTTACGACTAGCTGAGAGTCGCTAAAGATCCGGAGGCGTTGGGCCCCTGCATTTCGAGCCATTCCAAGGCCGGCTATGAGTGCCTCGTATTCTGCTTCGTTGTTGGAGGCCTTGAAGTTTATACGGAGGGAGTATTGGAGGTTGAAGTCATCTGGGCCAGCCAAAATGATCCCTGCTTCGCTTTCCTCGTTACAGGAGGATCCGTCCACATAAACTGACCAGATAGGTGGTCCCTTCACTGCTTGGCTAAACTCGGGGATGGTACTTTCAACTATAAATTCTGCTAGGGCCTGAGCCTTGATCGCGGTCCGAGGCTGATATGTTATATCATGTTGGCTCAGCTCGATAGACCATTTCATCAGGCGACCCGAGGTCTCTGGCTTGTGGAGGACTTGTTTCAGCGACTGGTCGGTAAGGACGACCACCGAATGGGACTGAAAGTACGGGCGAAACTTTCTCGCGGCCATCACCAGGCCATAAGCCATCTTTTCTATCTTCGGGTAGCGGAGTTCGGCATCCCAAAGTACTTTGCTCACATAGTAAATGGGCTTTTGAGCCCGATCTTCTTCCCTTACTAAAACGGCACTGAGAGTCTGTTTGGAGGATGCCAGGTAGAGGTAGAGGGGTTCTCCAGGAATTGGTTTGCTGAGGAGAGGAGGATTGACGAGGTAAGCCATGAGCTGGTCGAATGACTCCTGTTGCTGTTGTCCCCATTCAAAACCTTTAGCCCCCCTGAGGGCCTTGAAGAAGGGGAGGCACTTCTTTCCGGACTTTGAGAGAAAACGCCCTATGGCGGCCAAGCGGCCTGTTAACCTCTGAACTTCTTTAACATTCTTGGGAGGGGCCGTGTCTAATATGGCCTTGATTTTCTTAGGGTTTGCTTCAATTCCTCGTTGGCTAACCATGAAGCCGAGGAACTTTCCTGACGAGACTCTGAACACACATTTGTTCGGATTGAGTCTCATGTTGTGCTTTCTCAGAACATCAAACGCCTCTTGGAGGTCGGCTACACGATCAGGACCTCGGATGCTTTTTACAAGCATGTCGTCAACATATACTTCCATATTGCAGCCGATTTGAGCTTGGAAAACCTTGTTGACGAGGCGTTGGTATGTGGCTCCGGCATTCTTCAAACCGAAGGGCATGACCCTGTAGCAATAGAGGCCCTGGTCGGTCACGAATGAGGTCTTCAGGATATCCGGAGGGAACATCCGAATCTGGTTGTAGCCTGAGAAGACGTCCATGAAGCTGAGGAGCTCATGTCCCGAGGTGGCATCGATCAGAGTGTCAATACTCGGAAGAGGGAAGGGATCCTTGGGGCAAGCCTTGTTGAGATTGGTAAAATCAATACAAATCCTCTAAGTCCCATTGGACTTCTTCATCATTACTACATTCGACAACCACTCGGGATAGTTCACTTCTTGTATGAACCGGGCCTTCAAGAGCTTGTCCACCTCCTCTTTTATGGCTAGCTGGCGCTCGGGGGCGAACTTGCGCCTCTTCTGCTGAACCGGTTTGGACCCCGGAACAACGCTGAGGTGGTGGACTAAGAGCTCTTCGAAAATTTTGGGCATGTCTGCAGCTGACCAAGCGAAGAGGTCTCGGTTCCTTCGGATGCACTGTACAATGTCCGAGCATAGGGCGGACAGGAGGGTTTTGCTAACAAAGAACTTTCGAGTTGGATCCTGCTCAGAGAAGAGCACTTCCTCCAATTTTTCCACCGGCTCGGACGTCGGTCGGGCAGCATCTTGGGGGATTTTCAGAGTTTCTAAGGAGAGGACTGGACCGAGGGTAGAGGTCATGTAGCACTTGCGGGCTGTTTCCTGATTGCCTTTTACCTCCCCTACTCCGGTCCGAGTTGGAAACTTCATTTTGAGTTGATAGGCAGAGGGGACGGCTTTAAGGGCAGCTAGGCCGGGCCGATCCAGAATGACATTGTAGGCTGCGGGGACATCTACGACCATGAAGTCCATCGACTCCGTTCGGGTAGTAGGAGTTTTGCCAGCGGTTACGTCGAGGGTGATCACCCCTTCAATAGTCACTGGCACTCCCGTGAACCCATGGAGTGTGTAGCCGGCGGGTTTGAGTCTGTCTCGGGAGAGCTTTAGGCCTTTAAAAGCGGCGAGGAAGAGGATGTTAACGGAGCTGCCGTTGTCCACTATGATCCTCTCCACTTTGAAGTTCGCCATGTGGAAGCTGATGACGAGTGCGTCACAATGAGGAGTGCGGACACCTTCAAGATCTTCGTCTGAGAATGTGACGGGCACTCCGAGGCCTTTGAGAGGAGGGGTGGCGCGAACCGAATTGACTTCTCTTATAAATGCCTTTCGAGAGGAGTTTGAGGAGCCCCCCATTGGGCCCCCATGAATGAGGTGCAGAACACGCTCCTCCTCGAAGTCGGGCGTTTCATCGCGTTCCGGACGCTTATTAGCCCCCCGAAGCGGGGGAGAAAGTTCAGCTCGGTCCTTTCTTACGAACCTGGTCAGCTGCCCCCTCTGGATGAGGGCTTCTATCTCATTCTTCAGGGCCCGACAATCATTGGTGTCGTGGCCGTGGTCCCGATGATAACGGCACCACTTCTCTTTATCCCTTTTCTTGCAGGGGTGTTCATCCTCAGAGCAGGAGGTATAATCCCTTCCTTCTCAACTTCCATCAGAATGGTAGAGATATTAGTGGTGAGGGGAGTAAACTTCTCGAATCTGGGAGGAGGTCGGTGCTGGCCGGCATTATCCTTCTGGAGCTTCTTGGCTCCTTCCTCTTCTGTTCCTTTTCTCTTAAACCCAGAGGAAGACCCCTCCAAGTTGGGGCGATGCTCGGCTTCTTCGGCCCGAATGTACTTTTCACTTCAGAAGAGGAGGTCAAAGAAGTTCTGTGGGGGCTTCTTGGCGAGGGAGGAGCGGAGGTTGGAATTGAGGACATTGGATTGAAATGCTGCTGCAGCGACCGACTGGTCGAGGGATGCTATGGACCTGGCTTCAGCTGTGAACCTCTTCACATAGTCTTTCAACTTCTCACCCTTTTTCTGGTGGAGGTACAGTAGCGAGATGCTGGTCTTCTCAGTTCTACGGTTGCTTACAAAATGGGTGACGAAGAGGGTCTCGAATTGCTCGAAGGAGAATATTGAGGATGGGGCGAGGCGAGAGTACCATTCTCGAGCCGGATCTGTGAGAGTTGCGGGGAAGGTTTTACAGAGCAGAGCATCGGAAGCTTGATGGATGAGCATTAGGGTCTTGAAGCTCTCGATGTGATCGACGTGGTCAGTCTCTCCGGAGTAGGTCTCAACTTGAGGAGGCTTGAAGCCGATTGGTACAGGTGCATCCATTATGGTTCTGGAAAAAAGAGGTCTGCTAGGACGAAGGGTCCTTCCTTTAAGTTCTTCTTCTCGGTCTAACTGACCCAAGCGCCTTTCCATCTCATGGAGACAGCGGTACACAGCGTCGTCCCTTCGACGGTAATCAGCCGAGCCTCTAGACTCGTCTTCGTACGAGGGAGAGCGGGGGCTACGACGACGGTAGCTCCTGGAGCGGCGAGGACTTTGCACATGCCGGGATTTGCTGGGAGCTGGAGGAGGAGATGGGGACCGTCGGCGAGGACTTCAGACCGGAGGAGGAGAGGGGATCTTGGGTGCATTGGTGTTGGGACGGAGATTGAGAGCTTGCAGGACGGTCGCTTGGAACAACTGGAACTCGGCTCGGGTGATGGGTGCCTCATCGTTCCTAGGCTGTTGCCGACCTGCAGGGGAGTGTGGCCTTCTTCTGTAATGCTTGGGGGACTCTCTCCGCCCCCTTCGGGTAGGGGACCTTCTGTATTCTCGGCGGTGAGGAGACCGCTCATCCGGACGGTGTTGGCGGGAGGTTCCCTCTCGGGCCCGCTTTTCATCCAGATGGCGGCGAAGGTCCTCATCCTTCTGCCGATTGAGGACGGTTTGGTGGTGATTGGAAGCTCGGAGATGGTGAGAGGCCATAGAGTCCGAAGAGGCGTTATAGATGGAGACGTGGTCTGGATGGAGAGGCTGTTTCTGCGGATTGGGACCTTTGGGAGGCTGTTGGTTCTGAGGAGCAGGCGGGCCCTATTGGAGTGGGTCCTCCGCCTGAGGAAGAAGTTGTCCCTACTGTTGAGCGGGTTGAGGGAGAACTTCTTGTTGCTGATCGGGGTTGGGTCCTCGATTGGACCCTCTGAATCTGACTTTCCTAGGAGGCATGGCTGGAGAAGATCTGTCCAACGGGAAGAGGAGAGGTTGCTATTCATTAGTTTCTCACAGACGGCGCCAATCTGTTGCCGCTAAATCTGGTGTGGGGGCAAACAGATAGTATTTGTGGATTCTTAGGAAAACTGAATAGCAAGCCTGTATACCTGTTCCGTCGGAGTTTGACGCTGACTCCTGCCGTTCACCTGCAAAAAGTGCGAGACACCGGGATTGTTCCCGGCGACGCACCCTCCGACGCTCAAGTCAGTAATCAGGGAAGATTATGAAAGAGCGTAAAAACTGGCAAAAGATTGATTACCTCTTAATGGAGATGGATGGGGGGTATTTATAGGCGTCTTAGGGATCAAATTAGGAATGTAATCCTCGTGATCTGATAAAAAATATTCTCCTTGTAAACAGATTAGGAATGCAATCCCTAATTCCCAGTGAAAACATAGATGTGAATCAGGGCCGTTGATTAGGATTAAACCAGGAACCCTAATTCTATCCTTCCGGATCGGGCTTTCCGCTGGTTGAAACCCGCACCCGATTGAGGTGGATCCGTTCGTGGGTTATTGGATCTTTGACGAAAAGATCCAGTACCCATCTCAGACCCATTGGTAGGTGAAATTACCGTTTTACCCCTGGGCTTCAGGATTCGTGCCCGATATGGATGGTTCCGATTAAACCCCATTTTTAACCATATCAAAATTGAAAATAAAATGAGAGTACATTATGGTTTCAGAAATTAATACACACACTATACATAGATACAATTGATTTAGTTAAGCAAATTTTTCTATACATTTTTTACAAACAAATTATGTGCTGCATAGGCATTTTATTGAACACTTAATGAGCAAAGCACAGTTCTAGTAATTAAGTTCCAGATTTATAAGTTTGAGGCTATTGTATTTTTTTTAATGAAAATGTGCGTACTGCACGTGTTAATAAATGTGAATTCCTCATTTTGCTCTCCTTTCTTTATATCAAAATAGAGAAAGGGGAGAGGTTGACGCTCTCTCTCCTATTAGTATAATACTAGTAATTTACACGTTTGCTGCACGTTTTAATAATTTCAAAAAATAAAAATAAAAACTCTGATGTAGGGAGAATTTGAACTGGAAACCTCCATTATATTTGTTATGTACGCGCATTGCATATGTTGGTAGAATGACAAAATAACAAATGACACTAAGGCCTTCTCCCATTATAATATTAGAGATTAGAGATTAGAGATAGAGTTTAGAGATTAGAGGTCAGAGATTAGAAAGTTGAGACTGGAGACTGGAGATGTACTCTTCATTGAATAATTGGGAAATATCCTGATTTCTCATATAAAATAGACACACACCATAATATATGTGCGTTGCACATGTTGGTAGGATGACAAAATGACAAATGACACTAAGGTCTTCTCCCATTATAAATTAGAGATATAGATAAATGGGAATTTATCTATATACTAGATTTGCCTGTGGGCACGTGCTTACGGCACGTCTTCGGAACAATACATTATATGAAAGTCTTGTAAACAGTAGAACAACAATTATGTAACTCAAATTTGAAAAGTAAACAATAATTAGTTGTAAATAAAAGTCCATATTTTCATTAGTATATATTGAAAAATAATTATAAATGGAGGTGTAAAATTCAACCTCTTAGAACTTTGAGTATGAAAAATGATGAAATTTAACCGCTGATGAGATATTTGCTATTTTCAATGTAACATGAGTAATAAAAAAATGCATAAAATCTAAAAATTTACAAACTTGAAATCTGAAAATATAAATTTCTGAGTAAATAGAGAGAGAGAGAAGGAGAGAGAGAGAAATAAATAAATAAAGGAGTTGTTTTGGTGGGATTTGAATTTGGGGGGGGGGGGGGGGGACTTTTGGCAGGAAAATATATTTTGTGAGATTAAATCTGGACCATTGATTTCAACCTTCTTAAATAATTGTCACTTGATAACTTTCTTTGTGTTTTATTATATAGACTAGGTATGCCCGTGGACACATGCCTACGGCACGTCTTCGGAACGATGCGCCTTATTTGATCATATAAAATAATTTTGGAGGTCCAACAAATTAATTGAAGTAGTAAACATATTATATGAGAAACTTTTGGGGGTCCGGCAAAAAACATATTATTTGATTTTTTTTTTTTTTTGAATTATTTTAAAAGTTTTTAAATTTTAAATTTTTTTAGTTTTAAATTTTTTTTATTTTATAAAAATTTTTAAAATTTTTATTTTCTTAATTTTATAAATAGAAAAGGGAGGGTCAGAGAGAAAAAAAAATTAAATAAATATATGAGTTGTTTTGAATGGGGGTTTTGAATTTGAGTTTTGGGGGAAAACTTTTGGGAAAAAAATATGTTTTGTGAGGTTATATCTGGATCTTTGATTTTTGAAGGGATTGAAGAAGAGCCACTTGATAGCTTTCTTTTTTAATATATATATATATATATACTAGGTTTGCCCGTTGACACGTGCCTACGGCACGTCTTCGGAACGGTGCACCTTATTTGATCATATAAAATAGTTTTGGAGGTCCAGTAAATTAATTGAAGTAGCAAATATAGAGCAAAAAACATATTATATAATTTTTTTGATTTTTTTTTGAATTATTTTAAAAGTATTTAAAATTTTAATTTTTTTTTAGTATTTTAATATTTTAAAATTTTTAAAATTTTTATTTTCTTAATTTTTTGAATAGAAGAGGGAGGGAGGGAGAGAGAGAAATAAATAAATAAATAAATAAATATAGGAGTTGTTTTGGGTGGGAGATTTGAATTTGAGTTTTGGGGAGGAACTTTTGGAGGAAAAATATGTTTTGTAAGATTAGATCTGGGCCTTTCATTTTTGGGAGAATTGAAGGAGAGCCACTTGATAGCTTTCTTTGTGTTTTATTATATAGATTATAAGTTTGGGGCTTTTGTATTTTTCTTTTTTATAATAAAAATGTACTCGTACTGTACTGTACTGCACTGCACGTATTAATAAATATAAATTTCTTTTTGTTCCTTCTACTTTCTTTATTTCAAAATAGATAAATGATCAAAGTCGACATTCTCTCTCCTATTATACTAGTATAATGCACGTGCGATGTACTTTTTAAAAATATGTATTATACACGTGCGGTGTACGTGGGGAAAATGGGAAGGGGGAATGAAAAGGACAAAAAAAATAAAAATCTACGTATTATATACGTGCGTTGGATGTGGGGAATATAGAGAGGGGGAATGAAATGGATAAAAAAAATCCTACCAATACGTGCACTGCACGTGTTGACACACACACAGAGAAATAATAAAAAATTATTTATTTATTTACAACCCCATCTCTTCCATTATAATAGTTATTATAGATAATAGTTATAGATAGATAATTACCCCAGCTTCAAATGTTCCCATCTGTGATTGTAATAACTGCAATGCCTTCATGCAAACTCATCACTTGTCCATGAATTTAATGAATCATCATACTGCATGTCTTCACTCTTTACTGCCATGAGTTAAGGTGATTGGTGACAGGTCGGCGTGCATATTAAAGCATGCACCTAGCTATGACATTGTAACATGGAATGCGCATGCATGGGGCCTAGGCATGGGCAAACTACTGCAATTAATCAATCTTCCATGTCAATACTATCAACTCGATCTATATATGCTAATGCATGCATGGATGGACAATATCATTATCATGTGACCGCACTGAAAACTCAAATGGGGATGTTCATTGTACCTCCAGTTTCATTCTATTTCTACCATATCTATTGTTGGACCCTAAATTAAATTTTTGAAGTTTTTTTGACTGATCATGTTTAGGATCCCTACAACTTTTACAATTGTTGTAGGCTCTAAATTACGGAAACTATTTTATACCGTCGCTATTATGTTCTATATGTTAGAGGCCGATGCTCGGGGTGTCAGCCGCTTACATCCTTAGTTTTTTTTTTAATCTTTGTCATCTGTTTATTACTTTGTTTTTTTTAAAAAAAATTAAAAAATAGCAGTTCATGTTTATCTCTAATTTTAAAACTTTTTAAATCGTTCTCCTGCACTTAGCTAATACCTACAAAATACAAAATTATAACTGATGAAGTGGTGATCTATCAACAAATGTAGCGGGTGGTTTTGCAATTTGCACCTACGTAGAGTACTCAATTGAGATAAGACTGTGCAGCCTATTGGTCAAGATCTCGTCAATCTTATGACGTCCCACTTGCAAATTTGCATTGAATTTATTGTCCCTTGTGAGCATTCAAGGCAAGAGATGACAAAAAGTTTGGATACACTGAGGAGAGAGATTAGGATTAGGGGTCCTAATTCTATCTGTTTCAAACAAGAGAGAGGGACTGAATCATTTAAGTCAAGTACTGAACTATTGAACAACCATCGCCTTCATTTCTACTACTTCTTCTTTTTCTTTTTCTTTTTGGGGTAAAAGCATTAAAATTTTAATTGATTTTGATAAATTTGGGTAGCTGTTGTGAACAATTTCACTGAAACCTCAATCCACTATAATAATGTAATTATGGTCCAAAAGTTCAGACAAAGTTAAACTAGGTTTCCTTCTTATTGATGTATGGTGATCACTTTTAACTAACTATTTTTCTCTTTTGGAACAATATTAGCAATATATATATATACTTGTACATTCTTTTATCTCATAATAAGAGGCTAATCCAAGCGGGAAGCTTGAATTATCGATTTTCTCGAGCATTAACACAATTAACTACTAGGACATAATCAACCTAATTATTAGTTTTTTGTCACTTTTCTTCCAAAATATATATATACTGACTCATTAGCTTGACTGAATCATACCTTCTCATTAACAGCTTTGAATGGATACTCTCTCTCTAGCTGGTTGTAATTGCCATTTCTTCATCATCCTCATGCTCAATTGTCCTCGAATAAGCGAATATAAATTAATTAATGGAGTGTGTTCTATTGCTCCATAAGTTAAGGTGTTCTGTGAGGGGCTGGCGTGCATCTTAAAGCATGCATGCAAGGTGGCACACATAAAATGTGGATCCTATTATGGCATGGGTGCATGTCAACTACAATCAATCAATCAATCATCCACGCAAATACCCTGATCTGTGCGTGCGTGCATGCATGCATGAACACAATATCATGTGACCACCCACACAATACAATTGAGAACTCACGTGGGATGCTCGCTACCATATTGTACCTCTACCAGACCCATTGTTGGACCATTTGTTTATCAAACTTAATTTTTTTTGTTTAGAATAATGATGACCGATCACCACTTTATTAATAATAAATTAATAAAATAAAGTAGTACTAATTATAAAGATCTAAATTAGTACTGCATCTGGGACTCCGCGGCTCCCCTTAAAGAGAAGATTAACTTTTGGCTAGCATACCATTGAAAACTTCTCACTGTTGATGTCCTCAATAAAAGGAATTTAGCTTGGGGACAACTTTGTCCGCTCTGTGCTTCTCACTCGGAAGACGTAAATCACCTTTTTGTCCACTGCCCTATCTCTCTCCCTTTGTGGAGGATTTGCACTCTTGCGTGGTCTACCGGTACTACTCTCTCTTTAGCAGATGTTTGGTCATTTAAACCATCGAATCCTCTGCTCATCAGTGCTTGGCTTTTGTCTATCCATATTATCATTTGGATTATTTGGAAGGAAAGGAACCAGCGTTTGTTTGAGCATCGCTGTTCCTCCCCTTCGGCTCTTATTGACAGTTTTTTGTCTTTATTCAATCTTTGGAGCTCTGGCCCTTCTTATAAAGGCAGAGTGCCTTTGGATCGGCAAATTCTAATTGACTCTTTCCACTGTCTTAATAATTTGCATGCTTTAATGCCTTAGCCTTCTTTATGTTTTCTTTTCTAACTATCTATTTCTCCTTTTGATGTTGATGTTTTGCTCTTTTTCTCTGTCTCTCTTGCAGGCTTGATCCGGCTATACCGGTGAACCTGGCTTTCATGCCTTTGGCTCTGAAATGGCATCTCTTATCTTTTGTGTTTACAGGGTTTTTAGTTTTGTTTGTATGCTTTATTTCTGGTCTTACTTTCTATTAGCTTCATTTTGGGGTTGTGGTAACTTTTCTTTACCCTCTAGTCTAATGGACTGGAGGTGTTTTGTGACTGAGCCCTGGCTTGCCGTTATTTTGAGAATATAGCTATACTCAGAGCTTGCATCTTTTTCTGGTTTGCTTTTCTTTAGCATTTCGTAGCGGTTTATATGGTAGCTTTTTCCTGCTCTTTTCTTTTTTTCTGTGATGCATATTTTGGTTTGCTTCCTTGCTGTTGGTTTACGGTTCTGCTTTCCTGCTTTTGTTCCGGTTATTGGAGAGTGATTCTTCTCTTAGGCTGCTGCGGGTTAGTGTGGAATGTTGCTCTCTTCTTTGTCTGGCTTTAGCGTTGGGTGCTTGTGTCCGTTGGGCTTGCTCAGCATCCATGTCGCTTTGTTTGGTTGTATGAGGCCGTCTCGCTTTGGCTTTTTTCTCTCCCTGTCAGCTTCAGTCTTCGGTGCCTTTGTTTGCTTCTTTTGTGGTGTCATCGTAGGTCGAGGCCTGTTCAGGCGTCTCCCTCCTCGAGCGGTTTCCTTGGCGGAGCCTCGTTCGGGCGTCTCCCTCCTCGAGCGGCTCAGTTTATTATGTTGCCTGCGGCTTTTGTTCAGTGCTTGGTGGCCTGTTTTCTACTCCTCTCCGGTCCGGCTCTTGGAGTTTTGCTCCAGTCTTCTCTTTTTTTTTTCTGATTTCGGTTGTTTTGTTATATATCTGTCATGTTTTGGGTCTTTCCTCTTGTAATTTAGCGTTTTTATTTCGGGTTTTACCTCTTGTAAAATCATAGCCTGTACATTACTTTATATTGTTAATATATGATCTCTGATGTGGCTGGAGTCGAGAGACTCTATCCGTTCTCATCAAAAAAAAAAAAGTACTACATCTGCTACTTAAATGACAGTACATATACAACTACAACTCTAACTCCCCCCTCCCCCGCGGGCCCCGCCACACACACACACTACTCCTACTCTGCCTACACCCCCGCCTCTGTACGTACTCTACTCTTCATATTTGATTGGCTTGCCCAAGTATAAATGGACGCAAAAATTGTGTGCACCGTGACCGAAAATCTGCTGTTATGAATACGAAAACACAACTCGTTACGATTTAGCTATAAACCTTATAACGTAGCAGCTGCAGAGATACTCCCAGCTTTTTTAAGTATACTTCGAATATATCAAACTTAATGTTGGCAACACTTCAAGTATACTTCACGATAAGAGCTTGAGCTTAACCATGATGCTTGCTTGACTTATCACTTGATTATTTTATACTCCAAATTTGAGCAGATCTAAAGAAACTGACATTAAATGATACAAAATACATATCGACATCGTTAATGGAGCTTATAACTTATTCAGTAAGTGATTAATTAGACGTGCAAAGTACAATGTACATATATCTTTAATATTATAATGGAGAAGGGCTCAGTGTCATTTATAAATCTACCAACGCGTACATTGCATGTGTATAACTAATATGAAGCAGGTCTCAGGCTCGAGTCCTCACTATATCATATTTATTATTTTATTTTTTTTTAATATATTAAATGTGCATCACACGTGTAAATTATTATCTTTCTATCTATCTGTCTATCTATCTATTTATCTATAATATAATATAATATATAATCTCTAAATCTCTCAAATATAATAATGGGAGAAGGCCTTAGTATCATTTGTAAATCTACCAATGCGTTCAACACGTACATAACTATTATAAATGATGTCTTAGTTTCAAATCCAGACTATATCAAAATTTTTACTTTCAAAAATACTATATTTATTAAGACGATAAGATAAGAGCAGCATGTCGGTGGTGGGGCTTTGACTGGGGATCACGTAGAAAGCGATAAATCAGCCATTTCCTACGCCTTAATTAAAGGCCTCCGCATCTAGAAAAACTCAGGTACAGTCAACATTTCGTACACTTTTGGACCATACATTGTAGCCATTAATTAACAAATGTTTGAGAGAAAAAAAAACATGAAGAAAAGTTGAGTGGAGTGGGAGCCGACGGCCGAGGAATAAGATTTTTAAATGTTAGTTTCAATCAGTTGACGGCGATAAACTAATGTGGTGTTAGATTAAGATGAGTAATTAGGGTTAGGCTTTATATCTTATAGCTGCTTAAAATATTATATCATCCTTATGAGTATTGGTATATCACAGAGCACTATCTTTAGACCAACTTTTATATGAGATGAACTTGGTTCAGGGTACTGGGCTTTATGCCCACTCAACTTGGTCCAACAATTAAACAGATAACACGTGCAAAACACATGTTGCCACATAGAACATTATACATAATAATATTCTATTATATTGAGAATATACCTATATTTTCAATAATCTGCTCCTATATTCTCAATATATTAGGCAATGTCCCGTTAAATCATTGGCTCACAAAAATAATATAGTTCACAGACTAAATCAATTATAACTCGAATAGTTCGAATGAGACTAAACCAAAATAATCAAATAGTTCAAAGACCATATCAAAACAGAGTTCACAATGACTAAACCAACTAGAGAAACATGTCATAGTTTCAAAATCAACCAAAGCAAATAAACTTCAAGAACAAAAAATGAATTTTAAGCTCATGAATACAAGAGTCTTAAACTCAACAGAAGTTTTATCAAGCAAGTGACAAATTTATTCTTTAGAGAAATAAATCAAAACTATATCCTTGCAAACTGCTTTATGTTTAATCCTCCATTTTGAGCAAATCATTATTTTGAAATCTATATTGACAGATTCAACTCCTCCATCTTTGCTAACTTATGAAAAACAAAAATATCAAGAGACATCTCTAAAAATTCAAGTAAATTTCATATAGTATCTAGTTCCACTAAAGAACTTAGTACAATTCAATAATAGTTTAGCAAAATGCAACGCAAGCATCACAATCAAGTCTCTTTAACAAAATAAAGAACATGAACTATTATAGTTTTCACACACGAACTATACTATCTTTCATTTTGGAATGATAAAACAGTCAAATCATTTATGGTTAATTCTGAATCATCAAAATTGCAATGAAACATGAATTCATAAAAGAGTTATGTCATCAAAATTGGAATGATGTAACAACCATTCTAAACATCAGAAACACATCAACATATTTTCATGCTTTCTTTTGGAATAATGAGATGATTCTAGGTAAATTCTGAAAATATATAGCATCATCAAAATTGGAATAAATTTATATATTAACAGAATTTATGTAGAACTTTTCAAATTATCTAAAGCATGCCAACTGCCTAAAATTGATGCTTCGGTTTGAACTTCTCTATGGCTCCAATTGGATTCTAAATCTCAAAATAACTTGGAGTTTAAACCTTTTGACTCAATAGCTTTTAACACCATTTTCCCCACAGTTTTGATAATTAGATCATTTTCAAGTCTCTTAGAAAGAGCATTAACCATAGTCGCAAATTGCACTTTATCTATGAGAAAGTTCAACTAGGCTTCTTTCAGCCTTAATATACTCTTCTTACTATTATACAGTGAGTTATGAGATACAGTGCATTATAGCTTGGTAGTCGCATAACAGAATTAGAGAATTTACTTTAAACTTCTCAATGAATAATTAGCAATAAGTCATTCAATCCACTCAGCCTCTTCCCCTGCAGAGGATAACACATAGAGGTCTGATTTCTTGGATGAGAATGCACTGCTTGTTTGCCTTTTAATCTCCATAATTTTTTTCTGCTCCTCCTAGTGTGAACACATATTTACTAGTTATCGACTCTCACTAAACTTTGAGTAGCACAAACCAAACTCTTGAGTACACTCAGGTATCTCATTAGCCTCTTAAGGGCACTCAAATGTGTATGGGATTATTAGTGAATCTGCGGATCATACCTACCTCAAAGGCTATGTCTAATCTAGTACAGATCTTTGTATACACGAGACTTTCAATTCTTTTAGAATGATCTACCTGTCTCATAGTTGCACCATCATAAGGTATCAACCTTTTATCATAATCATAAGGTATTTCAAAATACACTTTCAATCACTATATCCCCACTTTTGAAACACATTATTGATTTATAGAGTTTGACTAACGGTTATCCCTTGCCAACCAAAACTCACCCTTATACATAATATGGTGTCCAGGACACTTAGGTATTTCATGCTAAATTTATTTGGATAGCACAATTTTAACACTATTTATAATAGAGATGTCACTTCGAATCAACCAGCATGTCAATAAAATCAAGTAAATAATAGCCATTATATTTGACACACCACAAAGTTAAAGACACTGATCTGAATTACTTGATTCATATACTAGGCTGTTTGAGAAATTTGTCAAATTATTTATATGTTGGCTATATTACATGTTTTAAAACATACGATGATTTTACTAAATTGTAAATCTTGTTTATTAAACATATTAGTACAAAACTCTTAGTACAAAAACTATTCAGTACAAAACTTTTCAATATAAAATGTTCAGTACAGAACTTTTCAGTACAAAACTGCTTAAAATCTTTTATGAATAACAAAATTTTCAAATGATGTAAGGACAAGAAGAATCCTTCTTATAGCAATATGACAAACATGTGAGTAGACAACAAATCAGTCTACCCCATTTATCTCAGTCAATTCTTAGCTACTAGAAGTACATTGAAATTGCTACTGAACAATCAAAATTAAGTTTCTTCTACAAAACCTCACTTACTTACTATAGTTTTAGCCCATTTCGGCAGATCAACTAATTTAAAGTATTATTGTATAACACAAAATCATCTCATTGTCTACTAAAGATTCATCTTAGCTCATTTGTCATTCAAGTTTAAGTGTCAGTAGGACTGGTTCTTGATTCAAGCTGTGAATCATTGACCGTGATAGTAGGACTGATAATTTCATAGATTTATCTTTGATGAACACATCGTCAAAGAACTTTGCAAGTCCAGATTCTACTAAACCAAATTAGATAGATCTAAAACTGTCCATAGAACCACATTCTGCACTTTCTAAGTATACACAAATATTTGTTATAGGTCCTACTTTAGGCCTTCTGGGATCTTGGACTTTAACAAATGTATCATACCACATTTTCCATTTTGACAAAATTATTTGTGTTTTTATATCGTTAATCTACAAGGTGTAAGTAACTTAGTGTGGTAACAAATTAGAAATATGATTGATAATGTAACATCACTCATAATTACTCAAAGTCAAACTAACAGTCATAGAATTTAACATTTCACCGAGTGTTTGATTCTAACTTTATCAATACTATTTGACAATTGTAAATATAGTACACTAGAGATTATGCCAAATACAAGTTACTCTAAAATCATTAAACATATTCACCACCTCCATCAACACTGAACCCTTGATCTTAGCACTTAACTAAAATTTTATTTCATTAAGAATAACAAGTGCTTCATTCTTTATATATATGACAGACTTATACTAATCAATTACAAAAGCAATTGAATACTTCTTACCAACAATTATCTCATTGTCACAAAGCTACTGAGATCACAAATATCAGAATGTACTTCTAGAGACCATATATAATGATTTTCTAGTGATCATAGTCTGAGCACAACTTTTATATTTGTCATATTCAATGGAGTATCATTTAGTAGAGTTGTAAGTTTTAACAAGAACAAACAATTTAATATATAGTTCTCAAATCCTAACCAATTATGCTATGTTCAAGAACTAAACACAATTAGAACTATTATTATAATTGTCTCATTTGTTAAACTCAACTTATACATGCGATTGACAACATATGCACATTATAAGAGTTAAAACAAAATTACTCTACCACTTTTGACAAATTTGTTTGCTTTCCCTAGTGATTCTAACAATGTCCACTTGCTCAAACACATTGAGCTATATTTTTCTTTATTCTTTCTTCATCATCTTTGAGATGCTAAACGAGATAATGACCAATATTTTATAGTTCAATTTTGCACACATAGTGCAACGAACGAGAAAGAACAAAACACAACTAATGGAGTCATATTCTGCATTACAGGAGGCTCTTATCTAAGTTATGGACATTTGTTACAGATTTTATGCATCATTTATTTAATTTTAATTAGAGAAGCAAATATATAATCTCACACAAACTGCAGACACTGGATTTATCAAAATATCTATATACATAGTATGATAAAGCACTTAACAATCCTAAACATGCTAGTTTTCAAGGTGAGAATAACTATGATCTAAAACTTCCAATCATGTGATCAAACGCACAAAACGTTGATCCATTCATCACATGAAAGTACTAAAAAAAGATTAGAGTAGATCATACCGACACTCCAAGTTAAAAGTGGTTTTCAAATTCGATGGAGAAACCTGCATAGTGCAGACTTATTCAACCGTGATGCATATCCTTCATCTCCAACACACACAATTTGTAGGTAACTTTGAAGTTCCTACATCATCAAATTGTTAAAATTAGCCAATTAAACGAATTATTATCACTATTTATTCTAACAATAATTTAATTGGAGATACAAATTTACAGTCAAAATATATAATTTAACTTATCAAAAAGGGATATTCGATCCTTAGCGCAAAGCTAAAATAATTATTCAAACTTGTGTTTAATTAAACAATGATTAACACGGTTTTTGTACTTTAGCACATAGCGACAACAAATAATTAAAATATATATGCAGGTAAAGAACTTATCTTTAATTTTAGATCTGATCCAGTCTAATCATACTTGGATCTAGTCCAAACAACATCCTCATTGCTCGCACTGTCTCCAGCAATTACATCCACATCTCTTATTGAGTTTTTCGCTTTCCAACTGTTAAATTTAGCACTTCTGAATTCCTTTCATTTAGGAACCTCGTACAGACAATTATGTTTTTCCATCACAAAGGAATAAACAATAGATTTCCAACAATATAGAGTTCTTTTGAATAATTACTACTTATGTGATTTGGTAAAGAAAAAAATAACTAAGTTTAGAATGGACCAAATCTAAAGAGCACACAGCAGTGAATCAAGAGGAGAACCAGATCTGATCCGATCAATGCCTCCAAACAGCAATAGAAAGTCCAACCAATGAGAGAGCTCCACACACAGCGAGCTACCAGTGGATCAAGAGAACCAGATCTGATCTCGATCCCCCAAATACCAACAACAAATAATCAAGGAGAGATCCACCAGATTTGCACTATAGTGGATCTTGCAATCACCCCCAAAAGCCAATAGCAACACAATCCTAATAGAGAACTTCGCACACAGCGATTTCCCTCTGGACCTTCGAGTGCTCGGGAATGAAACCAAGGAGGGAGCACTTGCTGCCGACGACGACGAGCGAGATCTGCGAGCGCTTGAGAACGGAGACAAGGCTAGTGCGCTCGTAGGCAACGACGATTGCAATCTGGATCTGAGATGACACCACCGACGACAACGACAGTAGATCTGGTCGGTGATAGCGTCGAGGATGCTGACGTTGTCGATGGTCGAAGACGTGCTCGGTGATGGTGGCAACTCTGGTCGGAGACAGCGGTGGCCAATCTCGTCAGAGGTGGTGTGCGGCATCGAGCGACGGCGAACGACGGGTGTGAGATTCTGACGAACCCTCCTCCTTAATCTCAGTATTTTTACTTGAATAATATCTTAAGATTGTTAGATCAAGATGAGTAATTAGGGTTAGGGTTTATATCTCATAGCTGCTTAAGATATTATACCTTGCTTATCAGTATTGGAATATCACAGAGCACTACCTCTAGACCAGCTTTTATATGAGATGAACTGGGTTTAGGGTATTGGTCTTTATGCCCACTCAACCCGGTCCAATAATTAAACAGATAACATGTTCAAAACACAAGTTGCCCCATAAAACATTATACACAATAATATTCTATTATATTGAGAATATACCTATAATCCAACATGTGGGTGGTCTATGCTCTTAACAAGTATGTATATTAAATAAGACGAGTTTTAATCGTTTATTAAGGGATGGAAAAATCAATGACTTACAAAGGTCTAATTACTTCATTCGGTTGTACGATTAGTAGTTATAATTACTTGTCAAATTTTCTTTAAAAAAAGTTACGAATCTAGATTTGGTGGTATATCAAATTGTTCACCTACTAAGTGAGCTAGTACATAACTTTTTTAATATATATATATATACTAGGTTTGCCCGTTGACACGTTCCTATGGCACGTCTTCAGAACGGTACACCGTATTTGATTATATAAAATAGTTTTGGAGGTCCAGAAAATTAATTGAAGTAGCAAACATAGAGCAAAAAAACATATTATATAATTTTTTTGATTTTTTTTGAATTATTTTTAAAGTTTTTAAACTTTTCAATTTTTTTAGTTTTTTAATTTTTTAAAAATTTTAAAATTTTTATTTTCTTGATTTTTTGAATAGAAGACGGAGGGAGGGAGAGAAAAAATAAATAAATATAGGAGTTTTTTTTGGGTGGGAGATTTGAATTTGAATTTTGGGGGAAAATTTTGGGGGAAAAATATGTTTTGTAAGATTAGATCTAGGCCTTTGATTTTTGGGAGGATCGAAGGAGAACCACTTAATAGCTTTCTTTGTGTTTTATTATATAGATATATATGTGTGTGTGTGTGTGTGTTTTGTGAATTTTCCTTTTGAGAGTTTTTTAAAACCCAAAAGAAGGTAGTGTAAATTCCTACCCCCCCCCCCCCCCCCCCCCCCCCCCCCCCCCTCTCTCTCTCTCTCTCTCTCTCTCTCTCTCTATATATATATATATATATATATATATATATATATATATATATATGCAGTAAAATTTAGATAACCCTATTGAGTTTTTTATATATACCCAACTGAGTTTTTTTATCTTTGGCAGAAAACTATACCCAGTTTTTTTTTGGCATATAACCCTACTCAAGTTTGTTGCGTTAGGCAGTAAGGCCTACTCCGTTAATTTTTGACTATTATCTGAAAAAAGTGCTGACGTGTCAATGTTTCAGTGATGACCCTTAAGCAGTTTTAAAAAATATCCGTTTGCCATTTTTAGAGGGGGGGGGGGGGGGGGGGGGGGGGGGCTGAGAAATTGGGAGATTAGGCAGGGTGTTTTTTGAAAAGTTTAGAGATTAAGCGGGAAATTTAGGCAAATTTCATCAGTTGTTTTTTTTAAAAAAATCCTTAATAATTTCTTAAATATTCCCTTAAAAAATTCTTCAATTCCTTCAAAAAATTGAACCAAAAATCCTTCAAAATTCTTCAATATTGTGAAATTACTTTATAAACAACGCTCATGAAGTTCATCAACATATTAAACAGAGCTCAAGATGCTTGGAAATAACATAAACAGAGATTATAATGCTCATAAACAACATAAACAAAGCTCAAGATGTCTGAAAACAATATAAACAAAGCTCATAATGCTCACAAACAACATAAATAGAGCTCACGATGCGTGAAAATAAGATAAACAAAGCTTCTAATGCTCATAAACAACATAAACAGAGCACAAGATGCTGAGAAATAAGATAAACAAAGCTTATAATTCTTACAAACAATATAAATAGAGCTCAAAATGCCTAGAACTAACATAAACAAAGCTTATTGTGATCATAAACAACATAAACAGAGCTCAAGATGCCTGGAATTAATATAAACAAAGCTCATAATTCTCACAAACAACATAAACAGAGCTCAAGATGCTTGGAAATAACATAAACAAAGCTCATGGTGATCACAAACAACATAAAAAAGCTCAAGATACTTGGAAACAACATAAACAAAGCTCATAATTTTCACAAACAACATAAATAGACCTCAAGATGCCTGGAAATAACATAAACAAAGCCCATAATTCTCAACAATGACATAAACAGAGCTCAAGATGCCCGGAAATAACATAAACAAAGCTCATTGTTATGATCACAAAATCCCAAATTCCACTCTCACTCAAACCCAAAATCCCAACGCCTCTTCTTCTTCTTCCAGTAGCAGCTGCTGCTTCTTCCATCCTAGTCTTTATGTGCATTGACTACAAATGCATAAATAAGAACTCTACAGTCTAAAGACTACTAAAGTTCTGCTGTGATTGCTCAACAAATCCAGGGAAGAAAACTGTTCTTCAAGATGCAACCATATATCAGAACCAAAACGATACAGAGACTTGCTCAACAAACATGAAAAGGAAAGTAAATTCTTGCAATATTTTTGTAGGCACAATATACATTATATATGTTTCTGTTCAGAAAATTTATCTATACATTTGTTGTTTACATATTGACACTTTAGAAATAACTGGAAATTCTAGTTTCATATAAGTTACTTTGTTTGAGTAAAATTATAAGCAGTCATTGTGAACATAAATAATTAGGAAGAAGTATAAGTGTACCATTTTGAAGCAAGTAGTGATGGAAAATATATATGTGATTTGCACAAAAAGAAGAGCTTCAGACAAGATATTTATAAGTTCCAAAGAATAGTCTAGAAATTTACAAATATATTTAGTAGTAATACCCCAAAAGTTCATCGAAGATTGTGCTTTACTGGCAAAAAAATATGAGGTATTTCTATTTCAGTCATCATTAATAATTTCCGATACATGTACATTACAACAGAATCATATATACAATAACTTATGTCTGATCATGCAGATCATATAAAATAAAGTTTGTCTGAGCCAAGGAGCTTGAACTTGAGGGATTGAAAAATCCCTCGTAGGTGTCCAAAGCCCATGCTGAGCGGCAAGAACGTTAGTAGCCAAAATCTGAGCCGAGGGGCTTGGACTTGAGGGCTTGAAAATTCCCTTAAAGGTGGTCGGAGCCCATCCGAGCGGCAAGAACGTTAGTAGCCGAAGTCCGAGCCGAGGGGCATGGACGAGGGATTGAGAAATCCCCTATGGGTGGTCGAAGTTCAAGCCAAGCGGCGAGGACGTGAGGGATTGAGAAATCCCTCGTAGGTGGTTGACGTCCATGCCGAGTGATAAGGACGTTAGTACCAGAAGTCCAAGCCGATGGGCATGGACTAGAGGGATTGGGAAATCCCTCATGAGTGGTCGAAGTCCATGCTGAGTGGCGAGGACGTTAGTACCCGAGATCCGAGCCGAGGGGCACGGGCTAGAGGGATTAAGAAATTCCTCATCGTTGGTCGAAGTCCAAGTCGAGCGGCGAGAACGTTAGTACCCGAGGTCAGAGCTGAGGAGCATGGACTAGAGGGATTGAGAAATCCCTCATGGGTGGTCGAAGTCCATGCCGAGTGGCGAGGAAGTTAGTACCCGAGGTCCGAGCCGAGGGGCATGGATTGAGAAAATCCCTCATGGGTGGTCGAAGTCCAAGCCGAGTAGCAAGAACGTGAGGGATTGAGAAATCCCTCGTAGGTGGTCGAAGTCCATGTCGAGTGCGAGGTCGTTAGTAACAGAGGTTCGAGCCGAGGGGCATGGACTAGAGGGATTGAGAAATCCCTTATGGGTGGTCGAAGTCCATGCCGAGTAGCGAGGACGTAAGGGATTGAGAAGTTCCTTGTAGGTAGTCGAAATCCAAGCCAAGGGGCGAGGACGTTAGTACCCGAGGTCCGAGCCGAAGGGCAAGGACTTGAAGGATTGAGAAATCCCCCCCCCCTCCCCCCCCCCCCCCCCCCCCCCCCCCCCCAAAAAAAAAAAAAAAAAAAAAAAACTCATTTATATATTTTTACACTCTCTCTCTCTCTCTCTCTCTCTCTCTCTCTATATATATATATATATATATATATATATATATATATATATATATGAAGACATGGACTTTTATACCCAATTTATAATTATATTTCACCATATACTAATGGAAACATGGAATTTTATTTACAACTAATTATTGTCATACTATTCAAACTTCAGCTACATAATTATTGATTAAGGCTTTTCATATGCTGTATCATTCTGAAAACGTGCCGTAAGCACGTGACCACGGGCAAATCTAGAATATATATATATATATATATATGGAAACGTGGACTTTTATACCTCAATTTATAATTATTTTTCACCATATACTAATGGAAACATGGACTTTTTTTACAACTAATTATTGTCATACTATTCAAACTTTAGCTACATAATTATTGATTTACTGTTTACAAGACTTTTCATATGTTGTATCGTTCTGAAAACGTGCCGTAAGCACGTGACTACGGGCAAATCTAGTATATATATATATGACTTAATCTTGAGCTTATTGGTCTTAGGCTTAACCATAAGTATTATTGTTTTTGTAATGTAGTAGATCATATCCTAAAGAGCAAATTTCACTAAACTATATCTGTGTTTCACCTATTGGTATGAGTATAGTTATCTATAGATTGGCGGAACAGAAATATAGGTTGGTGAAATTTATCCTATCTTAAATATATTGTGTTTTTTTTATTTTAGCAAAGTGATGTAGGAAATTTGATGTGCAAATAATTATTTGTGAGTGGTTTATCTGGCTTCCCTTCATGCGACTTCAAATTGAAGGGGCGCCTGATTGAAAGTTTGAAACCAAACAGAACATGATGTATGGTTGATCAGTGCAGCAGCAACCGACAAGCCACTGATCAGTGATGATACCAACGTGATTCCTGCAGCTTTTTATTCCTCTAACTCACAGAGAGACTCCTCCGAAAAAACGACTCAATACTCAAACTCAAAAAGAAAAAAATAATAAAAATAATAAAAATAGTAATGCTTCGTCCACTAATAAAAATGATTCAACTCTCAAAAATCTGTTGTTTAGTAAGTTATTCCTGAGGTACATGTGAACTCAGAACTCCGCAATAAATTGGAACAAGTCTCAAGCTTCTCAGTGGCCTCACTCTTATTCTACTGTTCTTGTTCGTTATTCTACTGTTCTTGTTGGTTCAAAACTATGGGTGCCGTTGCTCTGTTGCTCCTATGCATCCCCTTCTTGTTATCTTGCTCCATCAATGGTGTTCCTGTTCAAGATCTTGATTGTATTTTCTCATTTCATTCTCTCATATTTAATGCTTACTTTGCCTTTTCTTTTTTGTTACCATTCTTCTTTGAAATATGATGTCAACATGAAGTACTTGAGGAAACTTGTTCTGGGTTTAGAGGGTTTTGGGTTTAATCTGTCGGTTAACTAGTACTAATTGAGTTCTAACCTCAAAACTTGACCCTTTATTGGATTTGGCATACTAAGCACAAACCTGGTCTCCCCTTTTTACACAAGAACCTGCCTTTGCAGTATATGTCATGTATGTGTCATGTGTGTTCATTCACAATTTTTCTTTGATTTGGGTTCATTTGTTTGGATTCTTAAAAGGATGATGTGATATAAATTTGAATGTGACTAGATCTTACTATTGTATTTTGTAGATAACTTGTTGTGGGCTTACAAGGGTTTTCTGGGTTTGGGGTTTAACCTATACTTTGCCCTCTGATTTTGTGTTTTGCTTTACATATTAGTTACAATTATTGAATTAATGTGACATTTCTATGGACCTGTTGCAGATTTGAGCGTCCTCACAGTAGTTATTTTGTTGATATTAACCTAAAACAATTGCTACTTCAACAAACTAGTTATTTTACAAAATTTCTTGTGCGATTACTACAGTTAATGGAAATTTTTCTCCATGAACATACCCATATATGAACATTTCCCTGTGTTTTCCCATTTCCTAAGGAGAAATGTTATGAGTACTCCTAGCTGTACCTAATAATGTAGTTGATGTGTAGGATTCTTACATAAAATCCAGTTGGCAAACTGCTATGGTATGTATAATTAAGGAAAATAATTAATTGTACCAATTTTTGATTAAGTGATGATATATACCATAAGTGCTCGTACCAATTGGATTCCATATTGGAATCAAACACATGAACTAAAATATTACACTATGTTACTCGTTACATTTAAAAAGAGAATATTTGTTTGACTGCGTCTTTGTTAAAATTTTTCACATGGTTTTCACTTTTCATATTGTTCTTTCGTGTTTACCATTTGAATCACAAAGTTTCATATTGTTCTTCTATGTTTGACATAATTTGTGAATCCACCAGCGCTACTCCCCAATGGCAACTTTGAAATAAGCCCTCACAAGCTCAACAAAACAGTCATCATAGGCAGGCACTCCCTCCCCAACTGGACCATCCATGGCCTCGTCGAGTACATCTCCGGTGGCCCCCAACCTGGTGGCATGTTCTTTGCAGTCCCTCACGGTGTCCACGCCATCCGATTGGGCAATGATGCCACAATCTCCCAAAATGTCAGCAACCTCAAAGTAGGCTACCTTTACTCCCTCACATTCAGCGCTTCGCGCACGTGCGCACAGGATGAGGTACTGAGGGTGTCGGTCCCACCACTCACTGGAGATCTGCCACTTCAGACTCTGTATAGTAGCTATGGGGCTGATACTTATGCTTTGGGGTTCAAAGCTCGTACTAGTACAGTGCAGGTGATTTTTCATAACACTGGGGTTCAAGAGGATCCGGCTTGTGGTCCTCTGTTGGATGCTGTGGCTATCAAGGAGCTTTTCCCTCCACTCCCAACGAAGGGTAATCTTTCAGAAATTTCCTGAGCTTTAGCTAAAATGTTACAATTGGCATGCAATTTAATGACTATATATGCAAAGAGTTTCGTTATTCTGCTAAGAGGCACATATACTGATATGGACTAAATGTGGCACTAAACATGTCAACCACATCGACACACCAAACATTTGGGAAAAAATACACTGTAGCAAGGTAGTATCGTGTTATATACATGAGTATACGAGTCTGACACATGTTAACCTTGACATGGCCCAAATAGAAGTGTTTGTTCTTCATTGTTATCTATCCTTGCAAGCAAATCTTTTTCGGTTTGTCTTGAAAATTTTAACTACTTGGCTTGAATTGGTACCCTTTGTAGATGTCTTCAGTTACCATGTTAAAAGGTTATTGCAATCCTTTTGCTACTTTTTCTCTTAGCAATCCTTTTTTCTAAATAAAAGACCACATTTGTTCTCCAAAATTCCCAAGCTAAGTTAAAAAAAGCTTAAAAGATCATCCATACATGTAAAGATCTTTGATCAAATTTGTTTCATCTTATAATGTCTAATTCAAATTAATTCCACTACTCTCACTTTTATTCTGTTTATCAGCTACCTGAGCTTAAAAGATTATCCATACCGATCTCTGTTTCTTTTTCACTATTCACCTAAAGGACATGATCTTGTAAATGCATATTTACCTAAGCTTCTATTGCAATTTTTTCAGTGTTTACTATGAATTACTCTTGAAAGGGTACTAATTCTCACAAACTTCCATGCCCTGCATCAGGTAACTTGGTAAAGAACGGAGGCTTCGAAGAGGGCCCCCATGTCTTCAAGAACTCGACCTCTGGCATCCTCCTCCCGCCAAAGCAAGAAGATGCCACATCGCCACTCCCGGGCTGGATCATCGAGTCCCTTAAAGCTGTAAAATTCATAGACAAGCCCCATTTCTCCGTTCCTTTTGGCCGATACGCAGTTGAGCTAGTAGCAGGAAGAGAGAGTGCAATCGCCCAAGTCATCCGAACAGTCCCCAACAAATCCTACAATCTCACATTTGTGATCGGGGATGCAAAGAACGACTGCCATGGGGCTATGTTGGTCGAAGCATTTGCGAGCAATGCGACAGCCAAAGTACATTTTGTTTCAGAAGGGAAGGGTAGATTCAAAGCTGCGAGTTTGAAGTTCAAGGCAACCGGTTTTAGGACAAGGCTGACGTTCTTCAGTTCCTACTATCATATGAAGGCTGCTGATTATGGATCTCTTTGTGGTCCTGTGTTGGATCAAGTTAGGGTTTATCCGGTCGCTCAGTAATCGGATTGATCGACATGGATGAAACATCGCAGTAGTGACTTGATCGGTAATGGTTGGTTGGTTTGAATGTCAAAATGTGAATTTTAGGAAGATCCTGAGTGATCTGTTTGTTACCGAGAATGGTTGTGTGTTATCTCGTCTGTGTTGATGGTTACAAATTTACCCATCTGTGCTCGACTATGAATATGAATAGCCTTGTCTTTGGTTGGTCATGTCTTTCTTCTTGCACAACTTTGCCACTTCCAATTGAATTAAAATTAATCAACATTAATGTGAACTCAAATTGTCCTAGTTTTGTAAAGGGTTAACAGTAGCCTTGCCCTAGATCAACAGGGCAAACAAACTGCATGAATAGGAATCTTGGTACTAAGCGTTTATTGAATCAGACAAGATATTATTATAAAGGCATTAGATAATAATAATAATAAAAATAAAAAAATAAAAAATAAAAAAACAGATACAAAGAACAGAACATCTTCATTATTAATATAAAAACAATTAAATTCACAACAAATCATATACTAAGATACAAGAAGCCTAATCCAATAGAAATTGGATCCACATGAAGAGCACGGAGAATGGGCCTGCTTGTCAGAAACAGCAGGCATCCAGTTAACAGAAGCAAAAGATGTAGGCTGAGATGGTGATGATGGTATGAACTCTGCCCTCCGACGTTTCCTTGACGTTCTCTTATACTCTGGAGTATACATGGGTGTATAGGAAGGAACATGCACCGGCGTCGCCCGACGTTTTCGTGATGATCGCTTATACTCTGGAGTATACATGGGTGTGTAGGAAGGAACATGCACAGGCGTTGGTGCCGATGGCATGTACTCAGGCATCGATGGCACATACACTGGTGTTGGCATGGACGACGGCACATAGTCGGTTTCTAGTGGTCTGTAAACTGTGGTCAACCTGGGGTTGTCGAAGACGTATTTGGATGTATAATCAGGTGTACATGGAGTATAATCTGGTGTGGTGTATTCGACGAGTGTAGACGACGGGAATGAAGGGGTATATTTGGGTGTAGATGGTGTATAGTCGAGATCAAAGTAGTATGAAGCCATGAGAGAGAAGCAGAGGAGAGATTAACAAAAGAGAAACTAGGACTAGGGTTTTATAATGACGAAGAGGGATGTCTTATTTAATAGGGATTATGAGGCGGTGGAATTTTTTCCCAAACCGACCTACTTTTTGAAAGTTTTTCCCAAACCGAGCTACTTTTTTTTTTATTCCCAAAGCGACCCACTCGGTCTTTCAAAGACCGAGTCTTGCACTTTAGGGGTTTTAATTGCGCAGATCTCATTTCTTCTTCTTCTCGACTTTATTTACTTTTCGTATTTTTTTCTTCTTCTCTCTATCCCTCAACGAATTTGGATTTGATAGGTGTTGTAATATTTTTAGTTAGTTTGATTTTGTAGTTTTTTAATGTTCTGTCTCGAGTTTAGAGTAGTATGTTGTTAATGTCGTTAGTTTTTTCAATGTTCAGTTGGGCATATGTTGAGATGATATTGTGGAGATGTTATTGAAATTGTTGATGTGGTTGTGGATATGATATTAACAATATTGTGGAGATGTTATTGAAATTGTGGAGATGTTAATGAGATTGTTGATGTGGTTGTGGAGATGTTGGAGATGATGTGGTTGTGGAGATGTTAATGAGATTTTTGATATTGTGGAGATGTTGAACATATGGAGATGTTAATGAGTTTGTTGATATTGTGGAGATGTTAATAAGTTTCTGGAATTGTGGAGATGTTGTGGAGATATTGTGGAATTGATTGAACTCAAGACTCGGTCTTTCAAAGACCGTTCTAAATATAAGTCTTACGTCTATAAGTGATATTTTACAATCAGCATCAAGACTCGGTTTTTGGAAGACCGAGTCTTGTTAAAATGACAACGGTCTTTGAAAGACTTAGCCTTGAAGCTGATTGAATTTTTTTGCGAAAAACTTCAAGACATTTTGATTCGAATATATTTGAAACTTATTGATTCCAAAATACTCTCTTTGGCCAATATTTAAACCTCAATCAATTATACATTTTCGAAAATTAAACACATCCAAACTTACTAGCTTCACGGCGACTATCAATCAAATCATGTACACTTTTAGCAAAAACCTTCCCTTCACATAAAAGCTTACTAGCTTCCTGTCGACGAATAGTAAAGTAAGAGTTGAGACGTAAGAAGATCGTCTCAACAATCGCAGTTACTGGTAAACTACGGACTCCTTTCAAGACTGAATTGAAGCATTCTGACAGGTTCGTAGTCATTATTCCATATCTTCGACCTTCATCTGCATAAAGTGCCCATTTCTCGACCGTCATACTTGCATGAGTTGATTATACCAAGTAATTCTATGAACCTGAGTTTATAGAATTTCTTTGGTTTTTCTATCCGAGGTGGAGTGCTATTTGGTTTTTCCATATCTTCGATCCTCATACTTGTATGAGTTGATTATACCAAGTAATTGTATGAACCTGAGTTTATAGAATTTCTTTGGTTTTTCTATCATCTCAGCAAAATACTTGTATGAGTCAATCTTCTGAAATGGATCTTTCTTCCCGATGACGTGGACATGCTACCTCCGATGAGTTGGAGAAATAGAATAGAGTAAAGTAGAGAGAGAGAGAAGAAGAAGAAAGGAGATCTGCGCAGTTAAAACCCCTAAAGTGAAAGACCAAGTCTAGTATAAACTAGCGCGGTCTTTCAAAGACCGAGTCTTGCACTTCAAAAAATTGAAGTGCAAGACTCGGTCTTTGAAAGACCGCGCTAGTTTATACTAGACTCGGTCTTTCAAAGACCGAGTGGGTCGCTTTGGGAATAAAAAAAAGTAGGTTGGTTTGGAAAAAACTTTCAAAAAGTAGGTCGGTTTGGAAAAAAAATCGAGGCGGTGAGAGCAATCCCAATGGTCCCTGAAATTCCCCCATCGGCATTTTCACAAAAAACCCCTCCCCAACCGTTCTGCATCAGATGGCCTGGAACCGTTTTTTTCTTTTTGCAAAAAACCCCTCATTTAATCCAAAATTTGCATACACAAAATATTAAAGGAATATATTAGTATATATTTATTTGTTTGATTTTTTTTACTTCTTTATATATTTTATTTATTGACAAAATTTATACTATTGTTAAATTTTTAACACTCTTTAGTATGCGACCAATATTAAATTTAGTCCTGATTTGTTTTAAGTGTAGAAATTATTCATACCAATCAATAATTATAATAAAGAGAAATACGAATTCATTAATATTCATCGAAAATTACAAAACATAATACTGAAAATGCTCGCGTATGGTGTTGCTGCTGATTCTACAGATGAATATCTAAAAATTGGTTTTGTGCAAATAAAAAAATTACAATTTTTTTTTATTAAACCCCAAAATGGGGTACCATTGGAGCACCTCAATTGAAACCCCAAATCAAAGTGGCATATTCTAAGGATTATGCCAAAATGGAACCCCAAATTGAGTCGGTTAGTATGTATCCTAATTTAGGTAGGAACAATTCAAAACTTCTACCTTAAAGTTTCGGTCTTTTTAACTAGTCATGGAAAGTTTGGGTCTTCTTAACTACTCATGGGATTCACTTCTTTCTAGCCTTTAACTAAAATGATTAATATCATTAGCGGTTGAACAAATATATTTATTTTGAAACAAGATAAATGCCTCACACATTTTACCCTTACCCTGTATATTAATTAGTTGGTGATTTTCTTGCGCAAGCGGAATTCGAATTTCCAATCTCTTGTTTTATTGAAGAAATATTAGATCAAACATTGTCTGTTTGGATTGCGAGTTGCAACCCATTAGATCAAACAAGATATAAAAGAACATAACATCTACATAGAAATAAAAATAGTTATATTCATAACTAATTAAACAAAATGTAACATCCCGTTGCCTTTTCTCATTTGGGGTGTTTGTTTCACAGAAAATACCCATGAATTTGTATTTTCTACGAAGTTACATCAACATTTTAATGTATTAATTTTTTATTTTTAAAATACTCTGTTTGTTTGAAAAGCTATTACAGCCCGTCAAAAATGTAAAAAAATCAGTTCACCACAACTGCCTTGGAAAAATGTATAATATTTCTCTTTCCATTTTTTAAAAAGAAATTATCCTAACAAACAAACAAACAACAGAAAGAGCAAAATATTATTTCAACATGTGAATTCATGTTAATTTTCTTGCTAACAATTAAACAACTACAAAATAATGAAAATTAATGTTTCCATTTTCACTCCTTAAACAACCAACAACCAATTTTAGTTTTTCTGCGCTAATCTCCAATTTTAGTTATTAGCAAACTAACACCCCTTTCGAGAACATACATGAAGTGCATGGTGAAATTGTCCTATTTAGGCATCCAATTAACAGAAGCAGAATATGAAATCCGAGATGGTGAGGTTTGTATTTGGGTGTTGGCATTGACGGGACAACATTGGCCACTAACGGGATGTATATCAGGGTCGACCGCGACATATATTTATCATCAACTTGGAATTTTTATTTGATTTTTAAATAAAAAGAAAGAAAAAAGAAAAGAAGTAATTACTCATGTTTATTACACATGCTGAATAAATGAGATACAATGAGAACCCTCTTTCTCTATGCCTATTTGTGTGAACTCGTCATGCACTTATGCAAATGACCATTTACATAATGATAAGCGATCTTGTTAATTCCCAATTTATAATTAAATAATAAATTAGTTGATCAAAAGCTATTGTCATTTTCACTTTCCAAAATCCAATGGATAGAGATAACTAAGAACTTAATTATTACAGAAATTTATAAAAAAAAAAGAACAAGAATGAGATATTGGGGGAAAATTCAAATTAGTGTTCAAAATGAGATGCTTCAACTGGAACCTGTTTATTTTTTAAATAATTTTGGTGCTGCAAACTTGGTGAAGTTTGTTTAAAGAAATTTCTGAGTTTTGTAAGTGATAGAGGATTCATTGTTAAGAAATTTGGCTATGACAATTTAATGTTATTAATCTAGCAAAAGTTGTGAAAGAATAAGAGAGAAAAATGGCGATAGAGGGGTGAAAAAGGAGACAGACTTTCAACTTCTCTAAGTGCATGACGAGTTGGCGCTGTTGGCGGGAGGCTCCCTCCCGGGCCCGCTTCTCATCCAGACGGTGGCGTAGATCCACATTTTTCGGCCGATTGGGAACTTTTTGTTGGAAGTCAGAAACTTGGGAATTATGGGAAGCCATAGAATCAGACGAGGCATTGTGGATTGAGACATGGTCCTGGGGGAGAGGTTGTTTCTGAGAGTTGGGACCCTTAGGAGGTGGCTGATTTGGAGGAGGAGGAGGAAGGTCCTGTTGGAGCGGGTCTTCCGCTGGAGGAAGAAGTTGCCCCTGCTGTTGGGTATGCTGGATGGGAATTTCCGTGACGCCCCCGGATCTCCAATACCGGACATCCGTGACACAACCAGAATCATTGCCTTCAAATGCATCTCAACACAATAAATAATGCGGAAATTTAAACACTTTTATTGCCATTGGTGTTATTACATCAATAATTACAATATCAACAGTCCTTGAACAAGGAATACAAATTACATAACTTATTACAACTGATCGTAAGGAATATTCAGGCTCCTCTGGCAATGCTGTCAGTTGTCTTCCAGATCAGCAGTCGATTGGTCATTGCTAAGAACTCTGCTGAGTGGTCTATCTGCTTTTCTGGAACTTGTCCCTCGGCTTGAACCTTCTGCTACGCGACTCTGACATTTCTACACCCATTCGAATGGTAGGCGCGTATACTGTCATCTCTCCTTGGGTGCCCTGCTGATCTTGGGATCTCCTATACTTGTGACCTGATATTCATGTACCTAAAATGTGGGGTACGTCAGTAATTCTACTGACGCAATGCTGATAAGGAAACATCGATCTCCAAACTGGCAACCAAAAACCATTTGAATGAAAAGGAAAACGTGCATCCTAATTTCCTGGTGTTCGTGTATGCCATGGTCTAACAACTAATGCATTGATCACCTGCCTTATTGTAATACAAGCAACCTTGGAACTCTGGATATGTATGCATCTCATACTACATACGTTCCAGGCCAAATGTGACATGGTCTAGTCTAATATACGAAATAAGAATGCACACGATGTACTTACCCTAATGCGATTCGTTGGGAACGCATGCATCCCATACTGCATACTTTCCCAAAATCAACTTCAATGGAAATGTATGCATCTCATACTACATACTTTCCAAGAGTTCGTTTTTCTGAATATAGGGTTCAATCCCTCGCCATGCAATGCATTCTAAATTGGTCCACTTCCTGTTCCTGATAGTATGACATGGTTGAGGAGATAAATAACATAAATGCTTCGGGGCGCTGCCCGTTGTCACCAGTCATCGTTGCCTCATACCCCCCTTGAAAGCCGTAACGAATTTAAGATATGCGGTCCCACCGCTCTACAGTCAACGGTCCCACCATTATGCAGTCAACAGCTGTGACGAACTTAAAGATATATCGCAGCATACCTATAGCGTCGTATCCCATACGACCCGTTCGTGTCCACTAGCATGTGCCCGGATCCCATCCGTCCTTACCACGGTACCTCAGGAATCAACAATGCAAGATACGCGCAGCAGCACGTATCCCTAATGACAGGAAGAGACCACCCCATAGTATCGCCACCTACCGCTAATTCTCAGAACGAGTTGGATTATAGGGGATCACCCCTAATACCAATTCAGACTTCGAGCGAAACAATAAAAGAAAACATAATCAATCCAGTTTACTGAAAATATGTTGTTATTCAACCACACTCGGTGTCGATCAACAAAGTCGAGCCTGACTGGTTTGTCAAGGTAACAACCATCCCAGAATCACATCCACTGATTCCCAATACCTTCATAGGTCAGCGATCCAAAATAATCCCGGCCCGTGACCCTCAGCGAGTGGTCTAACGGTGCCCCAATGATGCAATACAAATCAAATGAAGGTAAGCACACACATAATCATCAATTCCTAACCATTGACAGACTCAGGCATCGAGACACCAAACACAAACCGACCAGAGCTATATCTCAACTCACTCATGTCCACCATAAGTATTAAGCACAGGAACTTATCCAAGTTCCAAATGAATTGCTAAAACATTATTAAAACCCGATAGCTCATGATCACCCTACGCCGCGGGTTCCTCATCAATTGTCCGATAAAATAATTCAAGAAATAGCAGTAGCTGTGACCTAAGCTATGCTCATCGAAATTTAACACAATCAGACTTCTAGAAGGGTAGGGAGATCCACTGCAATCTCCCAGTGGGCGACTCTTTCAATTATTTAAGAGCTCAAGTCCCCAAGCTAACTTAATCTTGAAGTCAATCTCAACAACAGGCGCCAACTTTCAACAACCACAACTTCCAGTGCACGTCTCGGATTTGCTTGACACCACCCATTCTGAAACTCTAAGACTCTGGTCTACAACTCTCCAGCTAACCATTTCCTCGAATTCAATCATCTTGGCACCCAAATAACCCATATATGTATTCTTAGCAGTATTTTTTCTTCTTGCACTTGCTGCACCTCCCCAATGTTATAGAAGTCGCTCACTCATCGGAATTGCTCGACCCCGGGTCCTATGGAAGGCTGGGAGTGTCTACTTAACTTTCTAGTTGGACACGTCCTCAGATTCCATCCTTAGGGTCCTCAAGGATACCCATTTCCATTGGGGGCATAACAAGGGAAAAGTTGATTTCTCAAGCAACCATTTCCTTAACAAGGCCCAAATCTGTCCCAACTTCGGAGAATCATAACTTCCAACCCTTAACCAGGAATTTCAAAATTCCAATTGGGTTAGGAAGCTGTGATTCCTTGCTGCAAATCTCTAGTCGGCTAATCGCCCAAATTCTTAACAGATAATTCTAGAACTATCCATCTCCACGGACTAGATAACTTGCACTAGGCTGAACATAGCCTACTTCGAAATTCGATAATAAATCAACCTCGAGTCTAATGCTCATGAAATTTGAGATTCTCAATCTCCACATATACCATTTCATCGTGTCCAAAATTTACATTCAAATTCATTTCACACAAAGATCTATGACTCCTCAAACATAGCTACATTTCAGCCGTTCTGTTTCAGCAGAGTATTCACTGCCCCTCACTAATTATCTTTGAAACCTCATCAAATGATCTCTAAAAAATCTAAAATTTGACATTCATCAAGTAGACTCATACACCAAGCTACAGACAAAATTTCATAGCAAAATTATAAACGTATACGAAGTTATGGCTTTTTGAACTTCAGCCCAAAACACAGTCAGCTTCAGCCGATACATACAGACCAGTTGCGTTCTACTATTTTTTTCGGGGCATCAAACAATCTCGGAAAATTACAAAATTTAAGACTATGATTGTAAACACATACATGAGCATCCACAAAAATTTTCAACTCAAAATGCCCTGTCATTTCCGATATACAAAATCGGAAGGACGCACAAAAATCACCACAGCCAGCAGCCATTCTGGCTGCTTACTATCCAGATTTGGACCCACTGTTCGGGCTACTAAAATGCATCCAAATATTACGAAACAAATCATGGATACTCTACATGCATAGAAGAACAATACCCCAGAATTTTAGACCAAGATTCCAACCCGGTTGGGCGTAAGAAATTCCCCAATATACCCTCACAATCATGCTATTCAATCAAAACTCAAAAGAGTTATTCTCTACCATACAATTTATTTTTTTCCTAGCATTTCTCATAATCAAACATGGTAACAAAATCATGCCTATCACTACTACACATCCATTCATTCCACAACAAAATAAATACAAAGAAGTTTAAGAGATCACCCACTTGAAGTTTGCAAAATCTCCTTGTAGCTTGACTCCTAGCTTTGCTTTGCTTGCTTGTCCTTGCTCTTGTATTTGTGTAGCTTGGCCCAACACCTTCTCCTACACTTCTTCTTCTCCTTCTCTACTACTCCTTCTATTCTAGTAGACCTCTTCTTTTTTCCCACATATACATATACTTATTATTATTTTTTTTGAACAAGGAGGAATGGAGAAAGCTAAGGAGGAGAATAGATGGAGCTTGAAAAAATGGAGTGAAGTGAGATGGGGGTGGGGTTTATATGGGCTGGCCAAGGAGGGGTGGGTGTGGGGTGGATGTTGGTGAGGTGTATGGATGAGATGGAGGGTGGGATGGGTGAAGGAATGAAGGGTAGATTGAGTGCCAACACACCATGCAAGAAGTTTCATGGAAACTTCCTTGGAACCTTCAAGGAAACTTCTCATTCTCATGGTCAACCTACACATGGTGAATTAATCCCACCATTGGATCTCATCAAGATCCAAGCAATGATGTGATGCTAGGGTTCCTAACCCTAGGTTAGGTCAAGGAATCCTAGGTCACCATACCCTAGGTTACCATACCCTAGTGCACAAATACAACTCACATTCAATTCAAGCACTAGTTTAATTGAAATAACCAGTGCATATAAAATTAAAATCCTATAAAAATACATGTTTTATAGAAATTATAATTTTCTCCCAAAAATTATCTGGTCAAAACAATCGGGACAAAACCACAGTTTAATCGAGACGATATTCCGAGTTTACCTCATCGGATTCAGAACAGCTCGTATGTCTGAAATCTCTCAATTTAACTGATAATTTCTTCGGAAAATATGTAATCGTGTGCAATACTCAGACGTGCACGGATTACAGTGCAAAATAGTCATATGATATTTTGCGGGGTATTACATCACTCCCTCCTTAGAATCGTTTTGTCCTCAGAATGATGCTAAGGGAGCAAATAACCATCCATGAGCAGAAGACACCTTCCCCTAATCATCTCAAATTTCTCGAGGAACATCCTCGACAACCCAATCTCAAGTGCCCAACATCGGCTCGCAAGCCTTAAGTGCTCAACGCATCCTTCCGTCCCTGAGATTAATCCCATTGCGGGGATCATTCGGGGATCTGTCTTATCTCACATCCACCGTACTGGGGATGAATCACTTCGGGGAAAGTTGCTCTCATCCTGGACTACTGGAGATCAATCTCTCTCTTCAGAACATCCTGGGGCCTATTTTATCTCGTGTTCTGGAATACCGAGAAATATCTCCCTCCACGGGTTATTCTGGAGCCTCTTTTATCATTAATTTTCCCCCGTGCGTATCACTTTCGTCCTTGGAATACTGGAGATTAATCCCACTCTGCAGATTATTCTGGGCCTATTCATCCCTCGCCTGAAATGCTGGGGAATATCTCACTCCTTGGAACATTCTGGAGCCCTTACTCATCCTTGAATTTTCCTTTGTGGGTATTACTTTCGTCCTCGGAATAATGGAGATCAATCCCACTCCACAGATCATTCTGGGGCCTATTTCATCCCTCGTCTGGAATACTGGGGAATATCTCACTCCTTAGATCATTCTGGAGCCTCTCTTATCATTAATTTTCCTCGTGGGTATTACTCTCATCCTCGGAATACTGGAGATCAATCCCACTCCACAGATCATTCTAGGGCCTATTTCATCCCTCGTCTGGAATACTGAAAAATATCTCACTCCTTGGATCATTCTGGAGCCAATGTCCCACTAGCCTGCCCGTGAATGTTGCTCTCGTCCCGGGAATACTGGAGATCAATCCCATTCCACAGATCATTCTGGGGCCTATTTCATCCCACGTCTGGAATACTGGGGAATATCTCACTCCCTGGATCATTCTGGAGCCAACATCACTCAATCTTCCTCATGAGCGTCGCTCTCGTCCCTGGAATACTGGAGACCAATCCTACTCCACAGATCATTCTGGGGCCTATTTCATCCCTCGTCTGGAATGCTGAGGAATGTCTCACTCCATGGATCATTCTGGAGCCGACCTCGCCACACGAACTCCCCATGAGTATCGCTCTCGTCCTGAAACACTGGAGATCAATCCCTCTCTATAGAACACTCTGGGGCCTATTTTATCCCTCGTCTAGAACGCTGGGGAATATCTCACTCTGCGGACCATTCTGGAGCCTCCATACTCACGATCGTTCTTGGTTCATCATATCTCCTTCTAGTGCCCGAGTCAAGTTCTAAGCACATCTTCCAGCTCTCGGTTTGTACTTCTAGAGGATCGGTGACCACTCCCTCCTTAGAAGGAAGCGAGGCTTTCCAAGGGGAAGGCAAATATTTAAGCTTTATGCCTTAACCCAAATACTTAATAAAATACGCATAAGACAAGAGACGACCAAATGCCCCAGCTTTCATGCTTTATAATAGACATAATATCATGCTACAGATCATAATACAAGTTCATCATCCATAACTTGCAAAAATGCAACCAACAAAACAATTTACTATTTCTCGACTATGATAGCCCTCATTATTACATAATTCTTCCCAGTTAAACTGAGGTTCGTCCCTGATGAACATGCTTCTTCCCTTTATCGGTCACCTTTAGTAACTGGTCATTGGGGTTCCCTTGCAGTCGTGGACAATCTGATTTCTTGTGCCCGGCTTCTCCACAATTGTAGCAAGTGCTTGTCTTGGCTCTTTTCGGACATTGACTCTTGAAATGACCTGGTTCTTTACAAAAGTAACACACCACCGTCTGGTTGGTCCCCTTGCTGGTGTTAAGCTTTCTGGACTTGTAAGTTATGGTCATTGGTGAGAATGTGTTTCTTCTTCTTCTTCGTCTCGACCTCGCCTTGACTCTGCCTCATGTCCATTTCAGTCACCACAGGGGTTAGCCATTTCTGGTGTGAGTATAATTATTAATCTAATAAATAAATTAAAATGGTATAAAGAAAATACTTTAAACTTACAAACTTCAAGTTAAGATGATGCAACCTGAAATCTGAACATAAAAACATCACCAATGCGATTTTATATCAAAATACTCTTCAAATCCGCATCCGGTTATATAATTATCCATAATTCACACATTTCATTACATGCTTCACATTAACCTCGTATATATCCTTATTTTACATTTACATAATACTGATTCACATACAACCCCTTACTTATCAATTTGAATTCATCTTCCACAATTATTGTCACATCACCAATTCTTCATTTATAAATTTATAACCACAGGATGCTACTACATATTTCTTCATTTTTATTTAGCCATGCACTTCATTTACTTGTATTATATCAACAACTCACTTACTCATCCTGCAAGTGGTGCCAAGGCAAGTAGTTCCCACCATTTCCATGGAAATAGCGGGCGAGTAGTTCCCCGACACACTTCCAAGATACACAAACTCGTATCACAACATACCTTCTTTAATAACCATTTTCATAACCAATCTCATAATACAGGTATTTATTTTATTGTATTATATCAAGTATCACATCATAAACATATGCATCTATCCTCATAATATCACATTCATTCATGCCTTATGACACAAATATAACATTTCTTTGCCCATTGCAATTACTCACATTTCATCAAATCATTAACATATCACTTATTGAATACTCATTCTTATCGCGTCAAAAGCATATTTTATAACTCATTCTCATCCCGTTATATCATTTAGTTATTACCCAATCTAATTAATAATTAACCTGCTTTCATTTTCACTTATATCTCAAGTTACCATAAATTTCACTTTCATTCTCATCAATTTATACTCCATATCCCAAACATAGTTTGGGCAATAATATATCGCACCCCAAAGCCGATAGCTTGGGTAATAATCACCGCACCCTAAACACATAGTCTGGGTAATATCACATCACATCTCAAGCCGATAGTTTGGTTATCAATTCACTTCATTTACTATTCATCTTCACTTTATTTAATTCTTCATTTCCATTAATCATTACCACTATCATGCCCACTCACCCTGCGAATTATGCCAAGGCAGATAGTTCTCACCATTTCTACAGAAATGGAGGGCAGGTAGTTCCTTGACACAATTCCAAGGTGTAACAACTCATACCATACTGTATTTTACTTAAATAATCATTTACATAATATAGTTACTTCATACTATTCATATTAACACATGTATCTTTTACTCTTTTCATTCTAAATTAACCACATACTGCATTTCATCCACAACCACTTTCTTTACTCTCACATTTTTATTTACACTTAGTTATTTTATTAGTTTGTCGACCAGTGAGCCACAGTATCCCAATATACTGAAAGCCGACAGCCCAGTAAAACACGCAGACCGATGCTCACACAGAGTCTTACACGTTCGAGGCTACGTCTTCCTCCCAGCCTGTGCCAGTGAGGGAACACCGCACCCCAGGGTACTTCCTCCCAACCGAAGCCAGGAGGGAAAAACACCGCACCCCAGGTAAACTGGGTACTTCCTTGCGACGGCTGTCATCGAGGGAAAAACACCGCACCCCAGGTAAACTGGGTACTTCCTTCCAGCCGATAGCCAGGAGGGAAAAACACCGCACCCCAGGTAAACTGGGTACTTCCTCGCGACAGCTGTCATCGAGGGAAACCGGGCCTCAAGCCGATAGCTTGGGTAAAAAATACCGCACCCCAGATAAACTGGGTACTTCCTCCCAGCCGAAGCCAGGAGGAAAAAACACCGCACCCCAAGCCGGTCCTTGGATATTAGGAGGTCTAGCCCAAACCCCCCGGATTGCTGTAGGTACTGGTCAACAAAATCAACTGTTATTAGCATTAATCATTTCTTCTTTCCAGCTTACTTTATTAACACAAGCATTTCACTTTTGATTCACAGACTAGTCATGTCTGACTTTAACCACGTGAATTAGTAACACATTTTATTAGCACGTACCATCTTATCATTTATCTTCATGTCATCATACCAGATTATGTATACACCCTGTTATTTAACACATAAACTCATCATATCATATTAATGCATAATATTAATGTGCCAAGATATTTATTTTTCCATAACATCCCACATTAAGAATATCATATTATTCATTACCTCACTGTACCATATATAGGCATACGCCAAGATTATAATATTAATAAAAGAACTACATTATGTTATTCCATATCGTAAAAGTATCAAAATGTATACTTCATCACATTATAATATCATATTATTACCCATTAATTCACTACGAACATAATTGTAATGCAAACATATCCCCACTTACTAATTTCATCAATTGTCACATCCCGAGTCAATATCATAATATATATATAAAACAAACATACTCCACCCATGCGGGTTTCCAAGAAAAGGGACCAAAATCACTTATTCCCTCTAATTAAATCTCATAATACCCAATTATAGCATACTAACTCATACACCATGTTCCATGTAAGTAAAATCACCTATAAGGGCCTATATGCCCCAAAACATGCACAATACCTGCACTATAATTACACGGATTTCCAAAATGTGATCACATTGATTAATTTCATCTAATTATATCTTATAACATCCATCCATGGCATGCTAGCCCATACACAAGGCTCCGCATATATCAAATTACCTATATCGGCCTATATACCCAAAAACATGCACGAAACATGCACAAGATAAAAATATGCATAAACAATTTAATATATTTAATTTTTATACTTCAACACGTCACATTAACCCATAATATAGGTTTTATATACTAAAAATAGTTAATTTCCTTAAATATCACAAAAACTCAGTTTCGGGCCCTTAAAAGTCTGTATTTTCCTTCAAAATCAGTTTTTAACATAACTTCTACGAAATACATCAAAAAGCCACGAAATTTGTCCAAAATATAAAATATTTGTAAATACAACATACTCACTTGACGGATCGAGCAAACGATGACCCACGTCCGCCCGGTAGCCAGTCGAAGTTCAACTTTTTCCACCTAATTGAAAAATTATAGAACCGATTAGCTTAAAACTCAAAACTCGACCTACGGACCTCCAAATTTGAATCTGTCTTCACCCACGCATCACAAATAACATTTGTAGGTGAGCCACATTGATAGATTTCGAATTTGGGTCCTAATAAAAACACTCCCTTATTGATCGGAGGCTTTCTAATAAGAAAAATTCATATTTTGTAAATTCCTTAATCATCTTTGTCCTAATCTCTCAAATTATGGTTAATAATAATAATAAGACTCAATTACACCTCCGAACCCAACAAATTCTCACCTAAATCTCGCTCGGGCATTTCACCGAACATCCCGCGTGCATACATGGTATACCCATATTTTTTGAGATTCCAACGGATTCAAACTCCGTAAAATTTTCACTAAACTCATTCTAAATTGTTTCCTCCTAATACACAACAATTTCTATAACTCATACTTATCAATTATTCTATTTATTATCCAAATTCTAAAACCAACACACAAATTAATTTATATCTCACAAACCACTCAATTTCTTACCAATCTTCATTCTCTATAATTACTAGCATCACCTCATTACCCTACTATATCATTTTCTAGCACTAAAATCAAAATCATATATTCACATAAAATAGAGTTTCACCATTTCTCACCTTACAAAACATATCCTTGCAAACGGACTCCAAAATTGAAGAGAGCACCTCAAAAATAGCCTTAACACTCAATTTTTCTTGAAAAATTGGGTTGGAAAGCTAGGGTTTTGGAAACCCATGTGTTGGTCGGTGGTGGGGGTTTGATTCTGGACGAAATCAGAATGGGGGAGGAGAGAAGGGTATGAAAATGTAAATAAGGAGGTAAAATTGTTTATAAGTCCCTATTTGACCATAGCTTTATTTATATATCCTTCTAGTTAACTCTTCTAAGGTTTTTCATGTAAAAATCACTCCATAATGTACTTAAATTCCTCCCAAACATAAAATAAAATTAGAAATGCATTTTTATGCATAATTGAAACCAAAATCAATAGTTATAAACGATAGCAATACATATAATTATGTATACATATAAATATCGCAATATTTCAGAAAAATACTTTCAACTTCAAACTATAATTTAATAACTCGAAAATTTAAACCCTTATAATTTACAAATGCTCCAGAAAAATTTCGGGTCAAATGGGATTCGTCTCCTCCGAGAAAACTCATCCCAAAACTCTTATATTTCCAATTTTTCCCGTTTAATCCCAAATTTCAATTTAATCACTCTAATACCCATAAAATCAATTAATATGGGTAAATATACCCAGAAACATATTTTTAAAAATAATTTAAACCAAATAATTGAGAAATAAAAAAAAACAGATGTTATAGTTATCTTCAAGAGGTCGATAAGAGCACTATCACACAGGAGAGGCGAGAGTATGCACGTATCAGACTGGGCTACAAAAATTTTTCAGAGATTCCATTGATTATCCAAGCGGAGTTCGAAGGGGATTATTTCGATGTTAAATTCATTGTCGAGAAAAAGAAAAATGTGTCCTTCGGGAAGGCATCGACCATAGAGGAAGATGAGCATTCCGATGATCGAAAAAAAGACACTGAGATGAAGCAGTCGAAGGTGGACGATGACGGAGGGCCGTCCATCCTGGCAGATCAAAATCTCAGCCATTCATCTTCGTTCAAAAAACAGGACGCAATCAACATCGCAGATGAATATGGCTCAAATCTCAATGGAGGAATTCAATGCGACGTACGGGATGCGGACTGGAAAGCGGTAGCTACGACATTGCCGAGTCTTCAGCGGCGCGATAGGAAGGGTGTGCAGATGGAGAGTACTGAGGGTTAAAGGTCTTTCTTCCGAAAACCTGGGATTCTCAAAATTGCGTCGAATGTGGATAATGAGGCAAGAGATCGAACTTCGAGGCATGATTCCGGATTATCGCTGTTGTCGAAGGACGAGCTGCAAGCTTCGATACAGAGGGCTATTGAGGAGCTTGTGCGAAGAGGGGAGGTTGCCGCCAGCTTTCGAAACACAGATACCCACAGTACTGAACCAGCGCATCAGTTGCTGCCCATTACCCAGGAGATTTTTATTCAAAAGCCCTTCAGTTCCCAGCCCAATTTAGATAGGGATAAGGGGCCTGGTCAAGCCACAATTGGTCTTGGGCCTCAGTAAGGCCCATGTTCAAATGCTGTCGTATTACGCGAAGAGGGAATTGGTGAAAACTTGAATAAGGGAATTGCTTCGATGGGGGATGATAGTATTCAGGTAGAAGATGACTTAGAGCTGAGCGCTCGTGTGGTTGAGTCGGAGCCATTTGACGGAATGATTGGAGCGTTAGATGGTCTTCAAAGCGGCGGCAGTGCTTACGATTCAGAACATGAGAAGTGGGCAAAGCAAGTTAGAGAATTAGCAGGGGGTGACACAGGAGTGGGTGAAGATGTAGGGGTGGTTAGAAACAATATAGAGTATCAATGGAAAAGCAAAAGGCAGTTGGATAAATGGGATTCGAGCGGGCCTAGTGAAGAGGATTTGATTAGAGCAGCTGCAAAGACTAAAGAGCCAACTTCAGCCTGTCAAGGTAATTCGTCGACTAACTTTTCAGTTTTAAATCTTTTAAACGATGATTCCGTTATTTATTTTGCTAGTCTGTACGGTCTAGCCATGGGTTTCAATAGAGATGAGCAATTGTTTAATGTTAATATTATTAGAGGGCAAAGTGGGCATCAAATAGAGTGACGTAGGAATCACATTGTGGGTTAGAGTATAGGTGACCACACTGTTAGTTTCCAATGTTATACATCTTTTGGAATGTCAGGGGGATGAGACAAAAATCAAAAAAAAAAGATTAATTAGCGACACTATAGTTAGGTTCAAGCCGACCATTTGCGCATTTCAGGAAACTAGGGTGGAATCTCCGACTATGGAGGAGTTTCAGAGAATCAAAGGAATAGGGTCCTTTGATTGGAGGTTTAAACCCTCGAGGGGGTTTTCTGGCAGTATAGCAATTGGGGTAGACCCTAGGGTATTTGAGATTATAGACGAATTAGCAGGAACATTTTTGATCACAATCTCTATCAGAAGACGTGCTGACAGTTGGACTCATTCTAATACCACGGTATACGGACCTTATGAGTCGACCCAAAGGAGCCTGTTCTGGGACGAACTTAGGTCCATTAGAGATAGATGTAGGGGGCCGTGGGTGGTGGGAGGCGACTTTAACATCACAAGATTCCAATTCGAGCATCTTGGAAGAGGAGCGCCCAGGAGTGATAGGGAACAATTCAATGCGCTTATCAACGAATTAGATTTAGTGGAGATCGATCCCACGAATAGGAAATTCACTTGGTCAAATTTGCAAGCTAACCCTACTTTGGCAAAATTAGACAGAATTTTGGTTTCCACAGATTGGGAAGACAAATTTCCATTAGCTAGAGCTAAAGCTTTGATTAGATTTACTTCAGATCATACGCCGCTGGCATTGGATTGCGGAGAGGGTGAAAGAAGGTGCATACACCAGTTTAGATTCGAGAGGTCATTGAGGTTATACGATGGAATTCAGAAGATTATTGAGGAAAGCTGGAATGTGCCTACTACGTCTGACACATCAGTGGGGTGTTGGATTCAAAAGATTAGGAGGCTAAGAGGAAAGTTGAAAGAGTGGGCCCGTGCGGAATTTGGTCAGAACCAAAGACTCAAAGAAGAAATAGGGATGAGGATAGAGCAATTGGATCTTATAGAGGAGGAAAGAGACTTAATTCAAGACAAATTTGACGAACTTTATAGAAATAGACAAGATATAATTCAAATTGGAAGGATGGAGGAAAATTACTGGAGACAACGATCCAGGATTCAGTGGTTGAAGGAAGGAGATGCTAACACTAATTTTTTCCAAAGGATTGCCAATGGAAGAAGGCGAAATAACCATATCTCTGGGTTAAATGTGGACGGTGTTTGGTGCGAGAGCAAGGACAGAATCAAGAATCACATCAACGAGAGATATAAGGAGGTGCTGGGTAAAAAAAAGGAATATAGATGTCCGCTGAGTCAGAGTATGTGGATGGATTCAAGGATTAACGGGTCAGATAGCATTGAAGGGAGCTTCAACGAAGAGGAAGTACTTTCAGCCATCAGAAGTCTAGGTCAAGATAAGGCTCCGGGGCCAGACAGATTTCCGTTATTCTTTTACACCTTATACTGGAAAATCGTCAGAGAGGACTTCATGCGTATTGTCCAAGATTTTTACAAGGGGGAAGCGGAGTTAAAAAGACTAAATTATGCGAATATTGTGCTGATCCCCAAGAAGCATGAGGTTAAGGATGTCGGAGACCTAAGACCCATCAGTCTACTCAATGGTTCCTTCAAGATCATTACCAAAGTGTTGGCTAACAGATTGGGTCCACAATTGAAGGATATCGTTGGGGAATCACAGAGCGGTTTTATTAAAGGAAGAGACATCATGGATAGTGTCGCATCGGCTCATGAGATGGTTTTCAGAGAAAGCAAGGAAAAGACGGATGGCTTTCTTTTTAAAGTGGATTTTCAAAAGGCTTATGACTCGGTTGAGTGGGATTCGGTAGATGAGGCTCCGCTACTTAAAGGATTCGGGGAAAGGTGGAGGAAATGGATCTATCAGTGCATTAGAGGAGGGAAATCGTTCATCATCGTTAACGGAGCACAAGGGAAGGAAATCAAATGCAAGAGGGGTCTTAGACAGGGTGACCCCCTATCGTCGCTATTATTCGCAATCGTAGCAGATGGGCTTGCAGAGATGATAGCCAACGGCAAATACGAAAGAGCTAACTTCGGCATTAAAATCAAAGGGAGTTCAGTGCCTATTTCAATTCTTTAGTATGCTGACGATACGCTACTGTTTGGTTCGGCATCGGAAGAGGAGATCATAGCTATGGGAACGGTTTTGAAGTGCTTCGAGGCTTGGTCTGGTTTGAAGGTCAATTTTCGTAAGAGTTATGTCATTCAGCTGAGCGACAACTGTTCAACCCCAATCTCTGTGATTCAGCAGATGCTTGGATGCAATAAGGGGGAGTTCCCGCTGATATACCTAGGGATCCCGATCAGGCCTGGAAAGCTAACTAGGGAGGATTGGCAACCTTTTATAGATAGGATTGAAAAAAGGTTAGCTGGCTGGAAAGGGAATTTGTTAACTCTGGGGGACAGGATCACCTTACTGAATTTTGTCATCAACCGCATTCTGATCTATCTTATGTCCATTTATGAACTACCAGTTTGGGTTATTCACAAGATAGATAAATGTAGAAGAAGATTTCTTTGGAAAGGAGCGAGTGAAGGAGGTAAGGGGATCCACCTTGTTAGTTGGGGAAGGGTTTGCAAAAGAAAAGAGTTTGGAGTTTTGGGGATCATTGATCTTAGAGATATGAACAGAGCTCTGCTCAGTAAGTGGTGGTGGAAGTTGGCTTACCAACAAAACAATTGGTGGTGTAAGTCCCTCACTAATTATCGGACAAGGAAGAAATTCAGATTTGGGGGGAAAGGAGTAAACAGTAGGAAGTCCTTTTTTTGGAAAGAAGTGTGCAGGACGGGTGATGTTTATCATAGCAACACCCTCTGTAAGGTAAAGAATGGCAAGAATACAAGATTTTGGAAAGACAAATGGTGCGGTAATAACTCACTGATGAGACTGTTTCCCTCTGCAGCAGAGGCTGTTTTAAACAAAGACACTCTTGTGAGCGACGTTTGGAGGAACAACACATTGAGACTAGATGTCAACGGTTCTATTGATCAAGATTCAATCTGTCAACTACAACTGGTTAATAACTTCATTCGCTCAGAAGAAAATTACACTGATCAATCGGAAGATGAGAAAGGGTGGTCATTGGAGGCGAGTCGTAAGTTTACGGTCTCTTCATTATACAAATGGCTGAATGACGGAGGAATTAGAAACGAGTTAGCGGATATCATTTGGGGTGCTAGCGTTCCCTCCAAAGTTAAAGTTTTTTTATGGTTGGTGGACAAGGATGCGATTCTTTCGAAGGTGAATTTGAGGAAGCGGGGATTGTTGGATAATGCTATATGTAATAGATGCCCTCAGCACGAAGAAGACACGAATCACATCTTTTTTCATTTCCATAGAGCTAAATGGGTTTGGGAGAGGGTAGGTCACGCCTTTGGGGTCTTACAATGTCCAGGATCTTTCTATGAGGTTTGGGGGGAAATTAGATCTAGCAAGATTAGAAAGGAAGATAGAATAGAGTGGGATCACGTTGTTGCTTCAATTATGTGGAACCTATGGCTAGATCGTAACGACGCTTGCTTCAATAACATTAATCACAGGCTATCTTTCCTGATTCACAAAATTCACTTCTGCTGTTATGAATGGACAGGGCTACTCAAATCCAGGAAGAAGATGCGCATGGGCGAGGAGGAGGAGGAGTAGCTCTCGTTGGCAGAATCTATCTCTCTTTTGACGAAGATCACACAACTCAGGGTTCAGTAGATGCTTTTGTATTTTGATGCTCTTTGAGTGATCTTGTATTTTGTTTCATGCTTATTGTCGATGTCTAGATTAGAGATCTTTTATGCTTTAGGCCTGCGGGCAAGGGTTGTATCTTTATTTCTGTTTCGCTAATTTCTCTTTAATGAAGCGATGATGCAGTCATCTTTTAATCAAAAAACAAAAATTGAGATGCTTCGTTTGGAGATCAAGCCATCAGTATAGTCCTATGATGGGGAGAAGCCATTAATCAATTACTCAAGTTTTCATGGAGAATGTTAGCAAGCTGCATGGGATATTAAACAGTATTATCTCTGATAGAAATTCTATCTTCATCAACTCTTTTTAGAAAAAATTTTTTAAACTTCAAGCAGTAAACTCAACAATTGGACAACTTAGCACCCTCAAACAGATTGACATACTGAAATTGTGAACAAAGTTGTCGAAATGTATTTAAGGTGTATGTGTGGTCAGAAGCCAAGATAGTGGGAAAAGTAGTTGAGTTGAGCTGAGTATTGGTACAATACTAACTAGGGGTTTATAATGACGAGGGATGTCTTATTTAATAGGGATTATGAGGCGGTGAGTAGTATGTATCCTAATTTAGGTAGGAACAATCAAAACTTCTACCTTAAGTTTGGGTCTTTTTAACTACTCATGGGCTTCAATGTTTTGGTCTTTTTAGCTACTCATGGGCTTCACTTCTTTTTAGCCTTTAACTAAAATGATTAATATCATTAGTAGTTGAACAAATTTATTTATTTTGAAGCAAGATAGTTGCCTCACACACTTAACCCTTATCCTATATATTAATTAGTTGGTTATTTTCTAGCGCCGGAATTCGAATTTCCAATCTCTTGCTTTATTGAAGAAAATATTAGATCAAACATTGTTTGCTTGGATTGCGAGTTGCAACCCATTAGATCAAACAAGATATAAAAGAACATAACATCTATATAGAAATAAAAAATAGTTATATTCATAACTAATTAAACAAAATGTAACATCACGTAGCCTTTTCTCATTTAGGGTGTTTGTTTCACAGAAAATACCATGAATTTGTATTTTCCACGACGTTACATCAACATTTTAATGTATTAATTTTTTATTTTTAAAATATTCTTTTTGTTTGAAAAGCTATTATAGCTCGTCAAAAATGTAAAAAAAATCAGTTCACCACAACTGCCTTGGAAAAACTTAATATTTCTCTTTCCATTTTTTAAAAAGAAATTATCCTAACAAACAAACAACAGAAAGAGCAAAATATTATTTCAACATGTGAATTCATGTTAATTTTCTTGCTAACAATTAAACAGCTACAAAATAATGAAAATTGCTTTACTGTCTAGATGTATGGGCAGGAAATCTCAAAGCAAGGAAGAAGATGCGTCTAGGAGAGGAGGAGGAGTGGCTTTCGATCATGGAGGAGGGACCTTCTGTTAGATGATTAGGACAACAACACTTTCGCTTCATTGCTTTACTGTCTAGATGTATTTCTGTTCTGATGGTTCTTTACTTTGATGTATTTTGTTCCCTGCTGGGTCAGATGTATCCAGGACTAGGTGATTAGGATGTTTGTCGCCCGCGGGCTGTCTGTGTACCTTTATTCCTGTTTCGTTAAGTTTTTTTAATAACGCGATAACTATGTCATCTTTTAAATTAAAAAAAAATAAAAATAATGAAAATTAATGTTACCATTTTCACTCCTTAAAAAACCAACAACCAATTTTAGTTTTTCTGCGCTAATCTCCAATTTTAGTTATTAGCAAACTAACACCCTTTTCAAGAACATACATGAAGTGCATGGTGAAATTGTAGGCATCCAATTAACAGAAGCAGAAGACGAAATCCGAGAAGGTGAGGTTTGTATCTGGGTGTTGGCAGACGGGACAACATTGGCCACTAACGGGATGTATATCAGGGTCGACCACGACATATATTTATCATCCACTTGGAATTTTTATTTAATTTTTAAATAAAAAGAAAAAAAAAAGTAATTACTCATGTTTATTGCACATGCTGAATAAATGAGATACAATGAGAACCCTGTTTCTCTATGCCTATTTGTGTGAACTCGTCATGCACTTATGCAAATGATTATTTACATAATGATAAGTGATCTTGTTAATTTCTAATTTATAATTAAATAATAAATTAGTTGATTAAAAACTATTGTCATTTTCACTTTCCAAAATCCAATGGATAAAGATAACTAAGAACTGAATTATCACAGAAATTTAAAAAAATAAATAAAAAAAACAAGGATGAGATATTGGGGGAATTCAAATTAGTGTTCAAAATGATATGCTTCTTTTGGAGATCAAGCCATTGTTGGAATTAATTTTTGCTGATTTTTCGGGTCGGATTCCGGCGGGTTCCGGCCACCGGCGGCGCCGGAAAATTATTGGATTGCGATCCTCTCGTCGAGTACTATTCCGTGGTGTACTCATTTGCCAAAAAAAAATTCCGTATGAATGAGAAATGTTTGTCTAAAGTTGGGTACTCAAAATGTACTAACTTGGAAACTTGGAGAAAATGGATAGTTCCATATCGGAAATAGGGAAAGGTTTTTTATAGTATATATACTAAAAAATTGGACTAAAGGGCATGGCCCGGGGTTACCATTAACGTGTAGTAGAGAGAAGACTTAGCCAAAATGACAAACACACACACGCGCGCCCGGCTTCGGCTGGGCTCTGGCTTATATTTATTTTGCCCCAGTCAAATTTTTTCTCCCCCAGTACACTGGTGAGGCTCATCAGTTATGGATCTGAACCACTACTCTGCTGTTGCAGAGTAATGGACAATTACTCTGCTGTTACAGAGTAATGGGCCTCCCAAGAGTCTCCATTTCTCCTATAAGACTACTGTATCCTGTCTGCCAGAAGAGACATATTTTGATAATCCGAATTACACTTCTTCTTCTTCTTCCTCTGTGTCAAAAACTAAGAGTATATCACAGCACAGTTCACTGAAATCTCTAGAGTTTGGGTGTTGCTCTTCAGGAAAATGTATACAATTGTATCCTGGGAGGCAATTTTTCAGTCACCGTCACACTACGGGGCGAATTTTGCTTTGAGGAGAGAGATCTTAATCTCGACTCTGTATAAAGCTTTTGGTTTGTTATCTTTTATTCCTGTAATTTCTGTTCTTCACAAATATTGTTAGTAATTTTTAGATTTATAAAATTCGAGTTCTAACAATCTTAAAGCAAAACTTTTCCTCACTGATTCTAACAGTTTTTGTGAAGATTGTTTGCAGGTACTGTTATCAATTTGGAAAAACAACCAAAACTAATAGTTCTGTTTCAACTGTTTCAGAAAAAACATGGAGAACACACAGAATGATATTGCCAATGGGCTTATCAGTACCGAAACACCGGTGACCCAAAATGTGACTGCACAATCGGTTGCGGTACATTCGGTCGTTCTGCCCGCACACATAACTATGGGAGAAAAACCGGAGAAGTTCAATGGAACTAGATTCAAGAAGTGACAAGGGAAGATGCAGTTCTACCTGACCAGCTTTAAGCTGGACAGGTTTCTCACTGAATCTGCCCCGATGTTGGCACCGATGGATGCACACTCCATTGCTGCGGTTGATGCGTGGACTCAGGGCAACTACCTCTGCAGGAACTACATCCTGAATGGTTTGGTAGACCCCCTGTACAACGTCTACTATGTCTTCAAGACATCCAAACTCCTGTGGGGGTCTTTGGAGAAGAAGTACAAAATAGAAGACGCTGGGCCAAGAAGTTTGTAGTCGGCAAATTTCTGGACTACAAGATGATTGACTCCAAAATTGTTGTGAGTCAAATCCAGGAACTGCAGGTCATAATGCATGAATTTGCTGCAGAGAACATGACGCTGTGCGAACCATTCCAGGTTGCAGCATTCATCGAAAAGCTTCTACCTGGATGGAAAGACTTCAAGAACTACCTCAAGCACAAGCGAAAGGAGTTGTCACTTGAAGACCTCATTGTCAGGTTGCGGATCGAAGAGGAGAATCGCAAGGCTGACAGGTCCTATGGAAATCAGTCCATAGAAAAGGCCAACGTGGTGGAGCACGAACAGAAATGCAAGAAGGGAAAGTTCTTGCCACAGGCCTCAAACAAAAAACCTCATGCAAAGAGGTTTGCTCGGAAATTCCACAAGTGTGGTAAGCTGGGGGCACAAAATTTCTGAGTGCCGCAGCAAGGACAACAACCCGGCAGAAACTGGACATGCAAAAGGGAATGAAAAATTCCATGCACACATAGCTGAGAACTTGTCTACTGGTCTCTCTGACCTAAACCTCTGTGCTGTAGTATCAGAGGTAAATCTTGTGGGGAGAAATCCTCGTGAATGGTGGTAGATAATAGGGCCACCAAGCATATCTGCTCGAAGAAGGAGATGTTCACTTCATACTAGAAGTGCAACAAGGATGAACAGCTGTTCATGGGTAATTCTTCCACATCCAAAATTGCAGGAACAGGAAAGATAGTGCTGAAGATGACTTCAGGCAAGGAACTAACACTCACAAATGTGTTGCATGTTCCGGATATTAGAAAGAACCTGGTATCAGGCTCTTTGGTAAGCAAGAATGGATTTAAGGTTGTTCTTGCTTCTGATAATTTTGTATTGTCAAAAAATGGAGTGTACTTGGGTAAAGGATATGTAAAGGATGGACTGTTCAAGTTTAATATAATGACAGTCATCCCTAAAACCACTGTTCCCAATGTTAATGAAATAACTTCGATTGCCTATATTGTTGAGTCTTCTTCTGTTTGGCATGAAAGACTAGGCCATATTAATGTCAATTCTATGTGTAAATTAATTAACATGAATTTGCTACCAAAATTTAAGGTAGACAACTCCGAAAAATGTGAAGTTTACACGGAGGCCAAACTCACTAAAACTCCATCATGTTCTGTAGAAAGAAACACAGAAACTCTAAGTCTAATTCACACAGATCTATGTGATTTAAAATACGTACAGACCAGAGGTGGCAAAAAGTACTTTGTGACATTCATAGATGATTGTACAAAATTCTGTTATGTATACTTGTTAATGATTTATCCAAGGAGACAACCAAATCTTGTTGAATCGATGTGAGCACTGAGAGATTAAAATCTCGTACCCACTCTTAGGATGATAAAACAATACTACCTGCAAAGTGTAAGGATAAGCTTGGCTTTTAATGATTTCCATATCTTTGAAATAAAAGTGGGGTATGGCAGGATACTCTTTATGGGCAATCACATTGTGAGTGTGAAATTGGGCCGTTTCTAGGAGAATGAAGAGAGGATACATTCTCCAAGTTCACTCATGATTAACCAGGGTTGTTCAAGGCCAAAATGAATACAACAAGAGAACCTAGTTCTGTGAGGAGATGAAACTGTGTGATAGTTATTATCTAGGTTCACATCAAAGCCCGGGCAGTTCAAGACATCATGTTCACTACCTGGTCAAGTGAATCCGATAGCTACTTACTAAGGGTGGTTCAAAGTTGAAAAATTACTACCATTCCTGATGCAGTGATTTTCCGATTGTACTCTCAGAGTCTTTTCTGCCATGGTTTTTCTGTCATGTCTTTTTATGTCGTGTCTGGATTACATAGTCTGGTAATTTCCATTCATGTGGGGGATTGTTGGAATTAATTTTTGCTGATTTTCCGGGCCAGATTCCGGCGGGCTCCGGCTACCGGTGGCACCGGAAAATGATTGGATTACGATCCTCTCGTCGAGTACTATTCCGTGGTGTACTCATTTGCCAAAAACAAATTCCGTATGAATGAGAAATGCTGGTCTAAAGTTGGGTACTCAAAATGTACTAACTTGAAAACTTGGAGAAAATGGATAGTCCCAAATTGAAAATAAGGAAAGGTTTTTCCTAGTATATATACCAAAAAATTGGACTAAAGGGCGTGGCCCGGGGGTTACCACTAACGTTTAGTGGAGAGAGGACTTAGCCAAAATGACAAACACACGCGCGCGCGCGATCCCTTCCCGGCCTCGGCTTCGGCTCGGCTTGGCTTGGCTCTGGCTTGGCTCTGGCTTATATTTTTTTTGCCACATTCAATTTTTTTCTCCCCCAGTACACTGATGAGGCTCTTCACATTCGATAACTAATACCATTACTCTTTAACAGCAAAGTAATGGCTCATCAGTTGTGGATCTGAACCATTACTTTGCTGTTGCAGAGTAATGGGCCTCCCAAGAGTTTCCATTTCTCCTATAAGACTACTGTATCCTGTCTGCCAGAAGAGACAGATTCTGATAATCCGAATTACACTTCTTCTTCTTCCTCCTCTGTGTCAAAAACTGAGAGTACATCACAGTACAGTTCGCTGAAATCTATGGAGTTTGGGTGCTACTCTTCAGGGAAATGTATACAGTTGTATCCTGGGAGGCAATTCGCCAGCCACCGTCACACTACGGGGCAAATTTTTCTTTAAGGAGAGAGATCTTAATCTCGACTCTGTATAAAGCTTTTGGTTTGTTATCTTTTATTCCTGTAATTTATGTTCTTCACAAATATTGTTAGTAATTTTCAGATTTATAAAATTCGAGTTCTAATAGCCGTCAGTATAGTCTTGTGATGTATGTGTGGTCAGAAGCCAAGATAGTGGGAAAAGTAGTTGAGTTGGGCTGAGTATTGGTACAATACTAACTAGCATGCATCCACTGGAATCACAACATTTGAAGCTTTGTATGGCAGACCTCCTCCTACTCCTAAACAATTTTTATAAGGTACTGCAAAGTCACCAAGTGTGGAGGATGAATTGTTGTTAGGGAATGTTGTAATTAAATTATTGAAAGACAACATTGCAGCTAGTTAAGAGATAATGAAGATGCAAGCTCACACGAGAAAGAAAGACAGGAGCTTTGATGTGGAGATTGGGTTCTCTTGAAGTTACAACCTTATCGACACACTATTCTCCGTAATGCAATTCCTCAAAAACTTGCTGTCAAATACTTTGGTCCCCATAAAGTCATTGAATGAATTGGCAAGGTGGCTTGCATGTTAGATCTTCCTCCTGAAGCAACTATTCATCCATTCTTCAAATGTTTCTAAGTTGATGAAGTCGTGATGGATTATTCTTCCATTGTTTATGCTGATTGCCTGACTGGTGGACTAAGACTAGTGTCTCTTCACAGCATGAGAATGCCTTGGATAGAATATAATATCAAAAGGTCTTGGAGCAAGAGTGAAACTGCTGATTAAGTGGGCTTCCAAACCTATTAGCGAGGCAACTTGGTAAGATGCTAATTGTTGCTGCTTATTTTTGTGTGGGAGCAAACATATATGTGAATTCTTTTAATAAAAACAGTAAAAATCGAACCTTCGCTATTCGTTGATTTTGACCGCCAAAAAGCTGCTATTGAGTCCGAGATCTAATGACGCTCCTGCTTGTCCCAGCGAGTCATGTGCTCCAGCTTGGTGAAGTGTTGAGCATTCACGTGCCGGAGCTTTTCGAGTTCCTATACTTGGTGAATCAGTTCATGAATGTGTTTCCTATCTTCTACTTGCTGTGCTTCTAAGTGGTTTACTCTCTACTTCTGGGCATCTAACTCCCTTCGAAGAGAAGTAACAACACTACCTTGGTTATCTTGAATGGGTTCTTCATCTGAGGATTCTTCTTGGGAATCAGGTGGAGGCGGAGTAATCTCCCTAGACTCGGGTAGTTCTTCTTCTATTTCTACTGGGTCTTCTTCTTCCTCTATTCACTCTTCCTCTTCTTCTATTGGCTCTTCCTCTTCTTCGAAAGGAACGAACCATTCCACCTCATTCTCGGGGTCATGATGATTGGCCATCTTATAGGAAAAAGGAGGAGAAACATCAGCGTATGGAGCAACACAAATGTAAACTACTTACATTTAAATCTCTATAAGCTGAACTCACACTCTAATGTCCACCCTAATGTGTCTTCCTTGTAAATTTGTACTACTTATTGAAGCGTGGCTCTGATACCACTCCGTACCGCCCCGAATACCAAAATACGGTAATTCGTAGCTCAACAGGATCTACACTTCACTTCGTACAGATTTACAAGGAATTTAAAACTTTTTATTACAACATTGTTCTTTTACAACAATAACACAGCCGAAAATAAATGAAGTACAACAGGACAATTTTAACAATTTTGGCATGTAAGTAAACATCATCATTAAATTCATCTTTACATCTTCCTGTAAGTTCCAAGACATGCATATGAAACTGTGGGCACGTCAATTGCCTACAACCGACGCAATATTATAAACAGCGATCCTCTCTATGCTGTATTATAACAAAATCTCTTACTTTAACAATCACAAACTTGAATGCATATAAAATTGTAAAGAGTGACTATCCTAATTATGTCAATGTATGATATGACTTAATGTCTAATACAGATGTTATACTACAATGACACTAATGCATACTTGTTCGGATTCTATGCATTCCATATTATATAGGTCTGAGAGCAAGCACCTACGTACTCCACATTAAAGGGTTTAATCCCTTGCCATGATAACTACCCAGTAATAAAACAAATTTTAAACATTCCACGAGTACGGATTCCGATCCCAGAGATCCATCGCCCGACTATACAAAATCCTCATCGTGTGAACATCCCGCAAGTGTCCCTTTAGCCCCGGTATAAGCATATACACTGGAGTGTAGCCTACTATCTGCCCGACTAATCATGATCCCGGAATCTACCACCCGATCAATCATAATCCTGGATTTAATTAAGGTTCGCCTCCATCGCAAGCAACCACAGCCCCGGAATCCACCGTCCAACTGGGTCTATAGTCCTGGAATCCGCCGCCCGACTATATAGAGGCCCTCCACTTACGTTTACCCAAGTTTACTACATCTTCACTTAGTGCCTAATTTTTTAAGTTTAAACATGAATAAATTATACTACTATAGCTAGCTTACCCTCCTACCGGTCTTACACAAAAATATACCGAGAATGACAGCCCATATTGGCCACTTCTTAAATAAATTATTCATTTTCAACACTTGCCGGTACCTAGGTCTCATTAAGCCTCTAGAATCAACATCTTTTCATGTTCAACAACTTGGGGTACTCATACCCTTATAACTCATGTTCATGTATTCATAATTCATTTAAATTCTTTCATTCATTCTTATTTATTCATCAATAAGTACAATCTCAACTTATTCATTTTAACAATACACTTTTCATATTTATCAAAACCTTCTCAATACAAGTTAATTTGGATTAAAACATAATCTCTTAAAATTCATCATTCAAAACTCATCTCATCATTTTCCTTTGATTTATTTTAAACCAATTCCTAACATCATTAACCATATATATATTTTTCTTGAGTTCACATCTCATCTAAGCATGAATATGATCTTTATTTTCCCAAAATATAACATTAAAAAGCGAGAATATATTTTCAATCACCTCGTTTAAGTATCATTTACAAAACAGTAAATTCAAAATAAAAAACTGCATTTCATGCTATTTGTAAAAATCATAGAAAATCATATAATTCACGAAACTTTGCGTTATTTATATCAAAATAAAGGTATACAAGTATACTACAATTTATTAGTTATAAGTTTCCTCAAAATACTGTATCTATAACCCTGAATTTTTCGAAATATACAGTAGGGTCGAAATATTGAAATACTACCACTGTACAGTCTTGAAAAATTCATATAAAATTCAATTCCTTACGAAAATTAGATTTCTTGTACTTTTCAAAAAGTTTAACGAGTCTACTACAACTTGTTAGTTCTGACGATTCTCAAATTATTTCATTTACAATGCTGAATTGATCAAAAACCGAAAGATGTGCAGATTTCTAGCAACCAGCCAACTACTAACCAGTTTTGAGTTTAGATTTTATTAAAATAGTAAACGACCTCCAAATCTTATGAAATTTTAAAACGATGTTCCCGACATATACAAGATGCTCTCAAAAAAGTTTTAGCTCTAGATTCTAACTATTTTATTAAACATGATTTTCTGAAGTGAAAACAAAATTCAAAACAGTAACTTTCTTTGAATTATTTAGCAACTTTGTGTACAAATTTATATTCATATCATTTAATCCAATCATGATGTACTACCATGCAATCAAACAACATCAATCAACTTATTTTCATGACAATCTTTCAATTAGCATGCATTTTTATTCTAAATATCATCATTACAATTTAATCACTACTCATATGAATATCAATTTTATATCTCATTTTACCTACACATGCATGATACTATAATTTAGAAAGTTCAAGAATACACTCACCTCAATGAAGATTCTAATGTAGAAGAAAACTCCTAGAAGTTGCTCCTAGCTCCAAGAATGAGACTCAATTCTCCTCCTAACAAGCTCTCCTTCCTCCCAGCAAGAACTCAAACAACTCTCTTTCTTTTCGTCTCTTTCTTATCTTTTGTTTCTTTTGATCTTTGGTGCAAGATTATGAAGAAAATGGGTGGTATTTACAGGATTAAATGGGTGAATGAAGAGACACCCATTACCCAAAAATAAATAGCCATTAACAAAATTAATCACCCACTCACCATAACTACACAAAACCCCACCTCTTCCCATTCCTTCATGAATTGGACAACTTTTGGATTTTCCACATGTGCACACTCTCTCATTCATTTGTTCAATTATTTGTTTATAGCCTAAATGTATATACTTGTTACATGGCAAGTGTATGATTTAAAATTGTTTATTTAAAGTAGAATAACTTAATGGGCTTCTTCTTTATAATGAATTTCTAGTGGGCTTCCTCTTGTGGACTTGGTTCATTTTTATTTATTTATTTTAATGGGCTTAGAGTCTTCTATTTGGCCTTTGGGTTCTAATAAACAACAAAAAAAGGAAATTATGCATAACTCTAAATAAATTTTAGTTTGAAAATAATGAGATGAAATTGCACGTGCGTTGCACGTATAAAAAATGTATTCTTATTTCAAAATTTAATACGGGATGTTACATGTCATCCATATGAAGAGATCAAGTATGGACTCCTCTTTTGATGAAGAGATAGAGTTTTTAAACACTCTCTTGTGTGTGGAATGATAAAATCAACTACCTCCTAAAAATAGGGAGTTTAAACTGGGTTCGATGGATCTGGACTCCTTTATGTTAGGGCTGTTGTAACAATCTCTATTACAGGCTAGATCGAGTCACTGGACTTGAAAACGGCCCAGCTTATCTTGTCGGGCATGTTTAACTAAAAATTATCGTTTTACCCCTGAGAGCTCTAAGATACATGCCCGATTCAACATGTTCTGATATTGTTCTATTTTTACCCATATCACAAGCCCCCCTCTCCCGAATACTAAGTTTCACGGCCGTTGAGGAGTAATTCACCCGTGTTTTATGGTTAACAAAACTTATCAGATCCTTCGCGGACGTTTGAATCTTGCTCGGGGTGTAACGGCATTGTTCTGACTTCATAGAGTATCCAGAATTAATTTTATAATTTTCTAGATTTTTATGACTTTTACAAATTTTTTCCAAAATTTTAAATATTTTTTTGGAATCTTTAATAAATTAACCTAAATTTTAAATTAATTTAAGGAATTTTTAAATAATTTTTCTAAAGTACAAATATTATTTCAGAATTTAAAAATAATATTCTGAAATTTTAATTAATTTTCAGAATTTTGAAATAATTTTCCAAATTATTAAAGTAATTTTGAGATTTTTTAATTAATTTTCAGAATTCTTTAATTAATTAATATGAAATTTAAATTAATTTAGTTAATTTTAAAATAATTTTTCAAAAGTAATTTATTTTTAGAATTTAAAAATAATATTCTGAAATTTTAATTATTTTTTAGAATTTTTAAATAATTTTCCAGATTATTAAATTAATTTTAGGATTTTTAAAATTAATTTTCAGAATTCTTTAATTAATTAATCCAAAATTTTAAATTAATTTATGGAAGTTTAAAATAATTTTTCTAAATTAATAATTAATTTTTAGAATTAAAAAATAATATTCTGAATTTTTAATTATTTTTCAGAATTTAAAAATAATAATCTAAATTTTTAATTAATTTTTAGAATTTTGAAATAATTCTTCAAATTATTAAAGTAATTTTTAGATTTTTTAAATTAACTTTCAGATCGCTTTAATTAATTAAACCAAAATTTAAATTAATTTTAGGAATTTTAAAATAATTTTTCTACAATAATAATTATTTTTCAGAATTTAAAAATATTATTCTGAATTTTTAATTACTTTTTGGAATTTTGAAATAAATTTCTAGTTTATTAAAGTAATTTTCCTATTTTTTAAATTAATTTTCTGATTTTTTTTATTAATTAGTCTGAATTTTATATTAATTTCCAGAATTTTAAAATTTTTTTTCTAAAATAATAATAACTTTTCAGAATTTAAAAATAATATTCTGAATTTTTAATTAATTTTTCAAAATTTTGGAATAATTTTCCCGATTATTAAAGTATTTTTCGAATTTTTAAAATTAATTTCCTGAAATTCTATAATAAGAAAAAGAATTTTAAATAATAAATTATACCTGAGTTAATATGGATTGTCGATTGCGAGGAATACGAATTTTGAGGAGATCAAATAGTTGGAAATGGCTGAAGCTACAGCTCTCCCCGGTTCGCACTTTCCTCGGTCTGGCACCGGGGAACACGGTGGGACCCGTTGCCACGTGGCTAGCCTTGTCAGCGATCAACGTTGACTGGTCAACACGCTGAAGTGGCGTTGACCAGTCAACCCTTTTTCAGTTTTTATTTTTTGATTTTTGGTTTTTTTTCTCTTTCCTCTTCCCTTTAGCGTAGCTGCATTGAAACAAACTTTTCCGATGCTACCGAGGTCCGATTGAGGCATATAACCACTCGTTTCGAAGAGGACTCTACTATCTACAACTTCTGTTCAGAGCTTGTTTAAAGAGTCGTCTTTTTTTATGGTCAAAATCGGCCCACAAAGTCTCCGCATACGGAGAGTTAATAAGAGAAGCTCTGCAGTAAAACAGACATTTCTGGTGCTACAAAGGTACGATTGGGGCGTACTACCAGTCATTTCTAAGAGTTCTCGAAGCCCTACAAGTTCTGTTCAGATCCCGGTTAAGGAATCATATATTTTAAGGGTCAAAATATGCCCACAATGTCCCTGTCTCCGGGAATCTGAGAAGAAGAGCTTTGTCACCGGGGTGTTTTCGCCATCGGGATGCTTCGAAGAGGAACTTCACTTTCGTGGAGCTACGAATAGGATCTTCGGCACCGGGGTGTTTTCACCATCGGGAAGCTTCAAAGAGGAGCTTCGCTTCCGTGGCGCTACGGATAGGAGCTTCGGCACCCGGGAGCTACGAAGAGGAGTTTTGTTCCCGGGAGGCTAAGAAGATAAAATTCTTCACTGGGGAGCTTCCCTCCTGTAAAGAAAGGTTGATAAGGGTTTTCCAAGTTTTTTATATCACAACTCGCACTCTCTTTGTGTTTCCACGTCCTAGATTGGGACCATTGGGTCTTGTGAGTTTAGGAAGCAGCTCTAGGGGAGAGTTGGACATCGAACTTGCCATTTGATCCCGACAAGTTTGTACTGGCAAACCGAGGAGGGAGATTGATACCGAACTTGCCGTTTGAGCTCGACAAGTTTATGGAGGTGACCCGAGGAAGGAGACGGATGCTAAACTTGTCATTTGGTCCCGGCAAGTTATAGAAGCAACCTGAGGAGGGGGTTAGCACCGACCTTGCTGTTTGGATCCGACAGGCTTATAGAGGTGACTCGAGGAGGGGGTTGGCACCAAACTTTCCGTTTAAGCCCAGCAAGTCGGTGGAGGCAACTCAAGGAAGGAGCAAGTTCATAGAGGCGATCTGAGGAGGGACTTGGTGCCGACATGCCGTTTGGACCCGGCAGACTTGTAGAGACGGCCCGAGGAGGAAGATGGATGCCTAACTTGTTGTTTGAACAAAACAAGTTGGCAGAGGCGATCAGAGGAGGGGGTTGGTACCGACCTTGCCGTTTGAACCTGACAGACTTGTGGAGGCAAATCTTGGAGGGAGTTAGCATCTAAACTTACTGTTTGAACCCAGCAAGCTTGTAGATGCGACGAGGAAGGGGTTGGATGCCGAACTTGCCGTTTAGGTCCGACAAGTTTATAGAGGTGACCCGAGGAGGGGGTTAGCACCGACCTTGCCATTTGGGTTTGACAGGCTTTTAAAGGTGACCCAAGGAGGGGTTTGGCGCAGACCTTACCGTTTAAGCCCAGAAAGTCGGTATAGGCAACTCAAGGAGGGAGATTGGTGCCTAACTTACCTTTTGAGCCCAATAAGTTTGCAGAGGCGATCTGAGGAGGGGGTTGGTGTCGACCTTTTCGTTTGGACCCGACAGACTTGTGGAGGCAACTCTTAAAGGGAGTTGCCTCTAAACTGGCTATTTGAACCCAGCAAGTTTGTAGGTGCGACCCGAGGAAGGGGTTGACACCGACCTTGCTGTTGGGACGCGGCAGACTTGTAGAGGCGACTCGAGGAGGAAGATGGATGCTTAACTTTTCCGTTTGGATCTGACAGGTTTGTAGAGGCAACCTGAGGAGGGGGTTGGTGCCGACCTTGCTGTTTGGACCCGGCAGGCTTGCAGAAGCAACTCTTGGAGGGATTTTTCCTCCAAACTTGCTGTTTGAACCCAGCAAGCTTGTAGAGGCAACTCGAAGAGTGAGTTGGATATCATATCCGATTCTTGAAGGCGAACCAGTTGCGGGAGAAGCTCTACGGACGAGCTGGGCTCCAACACCGTCACATGGAGTGAAGGAGATGCTGGTGTTGCTCGGGAGAGGAACTGAGCACGAAGGTCATTGATGAGGGTCTTCGAGCCGCAGGAGCACCTATAAGGGCGAGCTAGGCCCTAGAATCAATATGATTGAGTCAAGTTTTTGGGATAGGCCTTGGGAAGGAGCTAGTCTCCGAACTTTCTTGTTGGAAAATCAACCCATTTCGAGAGTAGTTTGAATGGTAGTTTCGAATCCCAAACTCACATACTTGCCAGTTGTAAGGGCGATTTCGAGCCATGATTATCAACTCTGAACCAGTTGTTTAAAATTCATCAACGAGCTATAGGAGAAATTCCGAATGGTGAGCCACTCCGCACTAGCTTGTTCGCAAGCGACTAAAGCATCTTCGAACCAAGTGTTGGACTCCAAACTTGTTGTTGGGATGTTTCAACTAGTTGGAAGAGTAATTCCGAATGGTGAGCTGCTCCGCACCTGCTTGTTTGCAAGTGAAAAAAGTAGCGTCGAACCAAGTGTTGGACTCCGAACTTGTTGTTTGAGGGGGTTAACGAGTTGTAGAGCAATTTTGAATAGTGATCCACTATACACTTGCTTGTTTTCAAGAGACTAAAGCAGCATCTAACCAAGTGTTGGACTCCAAACTTGCAATTTGAGCCTGACAAGTTGTGGGAGCAGCCTTGGGGGACAAGCTGGACTCCGAACTTGCTATTTAACGAGTCGTAGATGTGACTCGAGTGGATAGGTACGATGCTAGTGCAATGATCTTTATAAGAAAAATGCTAAGTTTTATTGAAACAAACTAAGTGGTTGTCTTGAGGGGGGCGAGCCGTTATTACATGCTTTGGTCATATCGCAAGTGGCAGCCTTATTGAAAACTGAAAACCTACTTCTATGAGAGGGTGTTAGGCACCCTCATGGTACTTCATTTGATGCTCTGTATTTCGAGTCAGCCTTCACTGTAGAAGGGGATCTCCTTGAGTTCATCAGATGGCTCAGAAAGAACTTGATTGTCTCTTTGGAGGAGCTCTAATGCTTTAAATGAGAGGACTGAACCCCCTATTGTAGTGGTGTAACATCTCCGATCGATATCATGGCATCCTTTGACTTCTCCTACTCTGCAGAGGTCGGGAACTTTATTTTCATGTGAAAGATTGATGGTATAGCATGAAGTACTGCTAGACCTGGTCGGCCCAGAATGACATTATAAGTAGCCTTCACATCGACGACCATGAAGTCCATTGCCTCTGTCCGGGTTATCGGGGTTTTTCCTGTGGTCACATCAAGTGTGAATATTCCTTCGATTGAGACTGAAACCCCAGAGAACTCGCGAATTGTGTATCCTGCAGGCTTGAGACGATCTCGAGAAAGCTTGAGGCCTTGGAAGGCTTCCAGGAAGAGAATATTGACGGATCTGCTGCTGTCGACTAGGATTCGGCAACTGATTACGAGCACATCACAGTGGGGCATTTGGATGCCTTCCAGGTCCTTGTTTGAGAAAGTCACTGGGACTCTGAAGCCCTTGGGTGGTGGGAGGTTCTGTACCGAATTAACTTCTCGGATGAAGGCCTTAATGGGAGGAGTTTGATTCTCCCCCAATAGGCCCTACATGAATGGAATGGAGAACTACTCCTGGCTCCGAGTCTTGGGACTCATAGGGATTCTCTGTCCACTTGTTAGCTCCTCTTCGCTGGGTATTCATTCTACGGGGAATGTGGAGTAGCCCTTCTTTTTACACCTCCACGAGAACTGCTGATATATTGGCATTGAGGGGGGTGAACTTCTCAAAATGTGGAGGAGGGTGGCGCAGACCGTTATCGTCCTTCTGGAATTTTTGAGATCCTTCTTCGTTTTCATCCCTCCGTTTGTTCTCGGAGGAGGGCTCTTCTTAACCAGAGCGTTTGAAAGCCTATTCAGCTCGGATATACTTCTCACTCCTAAGCAGGAGTTTCGAGAAGTCCTGATGAGGCTTCTTGGCAAGGGATGCCTTGAGGTCGACATTGTTGACGTTCTGTCTGAATGCAGCGGTCGCTACTGCTTGATTGAGGGAAGCGATGGATCGGGACTTGGCTGTAAAGCACCGAACAAAGTCCCTTAGCTGTACCCCTTTCGTCTGGTTCAAGTCCAGCAACCATGTGCTTGTCTTTTCGGTTCGATGGCTGCTGACGAAATAGGTAAGGAAAAGTTCTTCAAACTGATCAAATGAGAAGATTGAACTGGGAGATAGGCAGGAGTACCACTCCCTTGCTGGCCCCTTTAAGATGGTAGGGAAGGTCTTGCCAAGGTGTAACGCCCCTGCCCCTAGCTCAGACAATTTATACAATTTATAAGACAAATTAGATACTATGTAGTACAACTGCCCACCACAAGCTGCCTCTCAAAAGGTGGTTAACCGGATTGGTGACTCTTAATCATAGGCTATTATATTTATATTATATTATATTCATTGTTATTACCGATGTGGGAATATAATTCAATACTCTTACCTTTCTCTTTCTCTGTTCTCAACTGCCATGAGTACACAGTGGGTCCCCTTGAAAATGGCCACGTCATCACCTAATGAATACAGCATACAAAGCAATTCCATTTTTGCTTTATTTTTGTACTTCATTACCGTGGGACCCCCACCTAATACCATGCATTATATTACCAAATGCCTCCATGCATGCATTATACACAGCCAACTTCTTATATACTCCATATATATATTTATTATATTTTGAAATAACACAGGGTGTTACAGACACCCCCCCTTCAGAAATCAGCGTCCTCGCTGAGCACGGGCATGCACAATTTAGTGCAGGATCTCCTTTCTAGCAGATGTGGTGCATCTGCTTTTTTTTAATCCGCCCGACTATTCATGATCCCGGAGTCCACCGTCAAACCAATCATAGTCCCTGGGCAACCACAATCACAGAGATCCACCGCCGACTGGGTCTATAGCCACAGAGATCCACCGCCGACTATCTAGACATGCCCCACACTCGGTGTCGAAAGTCAGCTCTGATACCATTTGTAATGCCCCTGCCCCTAGCTCAGACAATTTATACAATTTATAAGTTAAATTAGATACTATGTAGTACAACTGCCCACCACAGGCTGCCTCTCAAAAGTTGGTTAACCGATTAGGTGACTCTTGATCATAGGCTTATGTTATTTATATAATATTTTAACCTTATTTATTCTGGGATTTTTTATTCAACTCACTTACCTTCTTCTCAATCCGTTCTCTGTCTTCACATACAGGAGGTGGGCCCCCATGGTAGCTGCCACGTCAGCCAAGGCATGTTGACCGAAGTCAACACCTCACAGCCAGCATACCATGCTATTAACCAACCAACGTGGGTCCCCCCCGCCCAATACAAATCCATTATATTTTTATCTAATCCATGCATTATTTTACACATACAGCACTTTTATACTATCAACATACTTTATACTATCAACATATATCTGCCGGGATAGACTCTCCGTTATAGGACTTAAAGTGAGGCGGCTTGAAAGTCTCTGGGACATGGGCTTCCATGATCTTCTTAGAGAATAGAGGTCTGCTCGGTAGGAAATTCTTGGCTTGGTGATCCTCTTCCCTGTTCTAACGCCCCGGATCCACGTTACAGGACATCTGTGACATCACCAGCGTATTTTCCTTCAAATGCATCTCAACACAGTAAATAATACGGAAATTTAAAAACTTTTATTGCCAAATAGAATCATTACATCAATAATTAGAACCCTTATCTTGTTCTTGAACAAGGAGTACTAATTACATAAACTTATTACAACTAATTACAAAAATATTTCAACTCCTCTTGCGAAGCAATCGGCTGTCTTCCAAAATGATGATCGGTTGGTCATTGCCAAAAGTTCTGCTGAATGGTCTATCTGCCTCCCTGGGACTTACCCCTCGGCTTGAGCCTTCTGCTGCGCGACTCTAATATTTCTGCACCTGCTCGAATGGTAGGCATGTACACTGCCGCCCCACTTGGATGCCCTGCTGGTTTGGCTCTCCTGCCCTCTTAACCCGATATCCAGTATCTAATTAAGTGGGCACGTCAGTAATTCTACTGATGCAATGCTGATAAGAAAACAGCGATCTCCAACTATCACACCCACAATTCATCTTGAATGGAAAAGGAACGTGTATCCTGATTTCCTTGTGTTCATGTATGCCATGACCTAAAGTCTAATGCAAAAATACAGAGTACAGAAAAGATGCACTTAATCTAATGCCAGCAAGAGTCTGGACACACATGCATCCCATACTACATATGCCCCAGATCAAGCCGTTTCTCCAGTTTCAGGGATTCGAACCATCGCCATGCAATGCATTCTATTATTGTGCACTTCTTGTTTCTGATAATACAACATGATTGAGAAGGTATATAAAAGAAATAATTCAGGGAGCTATCCCGTTGTCACCAATAATTACCGCATCGGACCATCCTCAAAAGCCGTGACGAACTTACAGATATACAGCAGCATATCCATTACGCAGAAGATCCATTATGATCCGTTCGTGTCCATAAACATAGAACATGGCGGCCTCGAATGTCTAAAACCCCCTATCCGCCAGGAAATTGATATCCCGTTCTTACCATGGTACTTCAGGAATCAACAGTGCAAGATACGCATAGCAGCACATATCCCTAATGACAGGAAGAGACAACCCCATAGTTATCACCACCTAGTGCCAACTCTCAGAACGAGTCGGATTATAGGGAATCACCCTTAACACCAATTCGGTCTTCAAGTAAAACAATAAAGGAAACCTAATCAATGCAGTTACTGAAAACATGTTGTTACCCAAATCACACTCGGTGTCGATCAACAATGTTGAGCCTGACTGGTCTGTCAAAAAAACAATCATCACGGGAATCACATCCGCTGATTCTCAATACCTTCACAGGTCATCGACCAATAACCTCGGCCCGTGACTCTCAGTAAGTAGTCCAATGGTGCCCAAAAGATGCAATGTAATTGAATGAAAGTAAGCACACACATAACCACCAATTTCTGACCATTGACAGACTCAAGCATCGAGACACCAAACACAAATCGACCATGGCTATCTCCCAACTCAGTCATGTCCACCATGAGTACTAAGCACAAGAACTTGTCTAAGTTCCAGATGAAATGCTAAAAACATCCTTTGAAACTTAATAGCTTATGATCACCACACTACGGTATGCAGAGGATTCCTCATTAATCATCCAATAAAAGTAGTTCAAGAAATAACAGTAGCTATGCCCCAAGCTACACTCATAGAAATCCAACAAAATCAGGGTTTCTAGAAGGGTAGGAGACTCTATCGCAATCCCCTAGTTGACATCTCCTCAAATTATTTAAAGAACTCAAGTCCCTGAGTTAATTTAAGCTTGAAGTTGATCTAAACAACAGGTTGCTAAACTTGCAACATCCATAACTTCCAACATACAACTCGGAATCGCTTGATATTACCCAATCTGGAAAGCTAAGACCCTAGTCTACAACTCTCTAGTTAACCATTTCCTCAAATTCAATCATCTTGACCCTATATAAACCTTATATACTATCAGTTGTATATTCCGTTATGCATTTGCTGCACTTTCCCAACATCATAAAATTTTTCTCGCTCATCGGAATTACTCGATTCCGGATCCTATGGAAAGGTAGGAGTGTCTACTACAATTTCGTAGTAGAACACATTCTCAGATTCAATCACTAAAGTCCTCAAAAACAACAATTTCTAACAGGTGCACAAACATGGAAGAATTGGTTCTTTTAGCCAACAATGCCTCAACTAAGACTAGATCTGCCCCATTCTTAGAAAAATCATAACTTTCAACCTACAAACTGAAATTAAAATATTCTGGATGTTTTGGAAATCTATGACTCCCTACTACAAATCTCTAGTTGATCAATCATCCAAATTCTTAACTAATAATTCTAGAACTATACATCTTTACAGACTAGTAAATCTGAACAATGCTGAACTTGGTCCATTTTGAAATTCATTAACAAATAAACCTTAAGTCCAAAGCTCATGAAACTTTAGATTCTTAACCCAAACATATACCATTTCATTGTGTCAAAAAATTGCACTTATATTCATCCTACACAAAGAGTTATGACTCCTCAAACCTAGCATAAAATTTCAACTGCTCTTCCAACAGGGTCTTTACGACTCCTCACTATTTATTTTTTAAACCTCATCAAATGACCTCTAAAAATTCTAAAATTCAAGAATCATCAAATAGACTCATACAAATATCTACTCAAAAAATATCAATATCATACACACAAAACTAGTTATGACCTTTTGAACTTCAGTCCAAAAACAGTCAGTTTTCGGCTGCAACATCCAGACCAGTGCATTCTACAATTTCTTTGAGGTATCAAACGACCTCAGAAAAATATGAAATTTAAGACTATAGTTTTAGACACATACAAGAGTGTCCACAAAAGTTTTCATCTCAAAATACCCAGTCCACACCGAGTTACAAAATCGAAAAGACAC